>CAWUFW010000228.1:4812500-5191241 GCA_963921515.1 Calotriton arnoldi | reverse complement strand
CCCATTGGTCGGTGTGGTATTGCCGTCATGTCCATGTACAGCGTAGTGTGCAGTGTGTCAGACATTCAGGAGTCTTGTTGAGTGTCCATGTGTGATGTGTTTCTACACCTTGGTTCCCACCCACCACCCTGGAATAGTCATGGGTGCATGTGCAATGTCACCAGTGCATGTGTACTTCACTGCTGCACATTGTTGGAGGTCGAGGGGTGTGGTCTTGAGTGTGTGCAGATGAGAGTTGTTGCCCGGCTAGGCCCCTGCCTCCATGTTGGCCTTGGCTTACTGGCCATGCTGATTGATTTGTGCTTGTGTAGGTGTGATGGTAGTTTGTTGCTCAGGACACCTGACTGTGGTTCACAGTGTGAACGACATTTAGCTTTGTCATCACAGTGGTATTTTTATTCAGCCCAGGGTCACCACATTGTGGGGGCCCTGGGGGTGGTGCTGTGGTGTGTCTGTGACTTGCTGTGTCAGTTGTTGTTCCTACGTGCCTGTGTGACATGTGTGTTTTGTGCTCCCTCTCACCTGTCAATGCCTGCTTGCCCACATAGGGGATTTGGATCCATGAGTTACCTTAGTGTGGCAGTGTATGCACATCTGTATGATTGGTATTCAGCTCTCCTCATGTGTTGTGTTGTTGCCTGGGGACACTGGCACCCCCACCCCTCACCTGCTGTGTATGATGACAGTGTTGGTCTGCCTGTTTGTGTTTGTGCATCTGCACCACTGCATTGGCATATCTTGGGTGTGCCATTGGCTGTATGTTGTTTGGTGTGTTTCCCCTGCTGTCCCTGGGACTCCTAGGTCATCGGTCAGCACAGTGATCATGGTTTGTGTGTCCCATTGCTGCCATGGTATGGTATCTGTTCACCTCACATCTGCTGTCTCCACAGGGTATCTGCATTTGTGTGCCCATTGGTGCAAATATGTGGTTCTGCATTCTGATGGTCACTTCTGTCATTGTGTCATTGATGACTGTTGACGGTCTCAGCCCCCATGGGTGTTGTTTGTCTGCACATGGCCAAAGGAATGTTTCATTTGCACTGCAGTATTTGGCTCCCCCAATTTATGTTGCAATGGGACACATACACTACTTTGCCACAGATGAGTTTTTGGTTCTGTGACCAGGAATGATCCATGCAGTTTGGCAGTTGCAGCTCTTTCTTTGTCAACAATTACCTTTTGGTCACTGTGATGATGAGGGTGTAGACCCCATTGCCACAATGGTCAAAATGTGCTTCAGCTATGGACCCCACACTTGCATTTTGGTCACTGTGATGATGGGGGTTTAGACCCCATTGCCACAATGGTCAAAATGTGCTTCAACTATGGACCCCACACTTGCCTTTTGGTCACTGTGATGATGGGGGTTTAGACCCCATTGCCACAATGGTCAAAATGTGCTTCAGCTATGGACCCCACACTTGCCTTTTGGTCACTGTGATGATGGGGGTTTAGGCCCCATTGCCACAATGGTCAAAATGTGCTTCAGCTATGGACCCCACACTTACCTTTTGGTCACTGTGATGATGGGGGTTTAGGCCCCATTGCCACAATGGTCATGGGCTGCTTGCATTGTGGGTGCCACACACATATATGTGTGGCACATGTGTTAAGGGGTCACATTGTATGTTCAAAGTCATGTTCGGTGTTGTAGGCATTTGACACAGCCTGCTCACACGCTTGTCATGGTGGTGGGGGATGTCTTAATCTTGCATTCCCTAGGTTGTGGTGTGCTTGTTGTGTCATGCATTGTCCATCCTATGAGTGGGGGTGGTAGTAGTGGTAGGCATCCTGCCCCCCTGGGTGAGGGTGGTAGTAGTGGTGGGCATCCTGCCCCCCTGGGTGAGGGTGGTAGTAGTGGTGGGCATCCTGCCCCCCTGGGTGAGGGTGGTAGTAGTGGTGGGCATCCTGCCCCCCTGGCTAAGGGTGGTAGTAGTGGTGGGCATCCTGCCCCCCTGGGGTGAGGGTGGTAGTAGTGGTGGGCCTCCTGCCCCCCTGGCTAAGGGTGGTAGTAGTGGTGGGCATCCTGCCCCCCCTGGGTGAGGGTGGTAGTAGTGGTGGGCATCCTGCCCCCCTGGCTAAGGGTGGTAGTAGTGGTGGGCATCCTGCCCCCCTGGGTGAGGGTGGTAGTAGTGGTGGGCATCCAGCCCCCCTGGCTAAGGGTGGTAGTAGTGGTGGGCATCCTGCCCCCCTGGGTGAGGGTGGTAGTAGTGGTGGGCATCCTGCCCCCTGGCTAAGGGTGGTAGTAGTGGTGGGCATCCTGCCCCCCTGGGTGAGGGTGGTAGTAGTGGTGGGCATCCTGCCCCCCTGGCTAAGGGTGGTAGTAGTGGTGGGCATCCTGCCCCCCTGGGTGAGGGTGGTAGTAGTGGTGGGCATCCTGCCCCCCTGGCTAAGGGTGGTAGTAGTGGTGGGCATCCTGCCCCCCTGGGTGAGGGTGGTAGTAGTGGTGGGCATCCTGCCCCCTGGCTAAGGGTGGTAGTAGTGGTGGGCATCCTGCCCCCCTGGGTGAGGGTGGTAGTAGTGGTGGGCATCCTGCCCCCCTGGCTAAGGGTGGTAGTAGTGGTGGGCATCCTGCCCCCCTGGGTGAGGTGGTAGTAGTGGTGGGCATCCAGCCCCCCTGGCTAAGGGTGGTAGTAGTGGTGGGCATCCTGCCCCCCTGGGTGAGGGTGGTAGTAGTGGTGGGCATCCAGCCCCCCTGGCTAAGGGTGGTAGTAGTGGTGGGCATCCTGCCCCCCTGGCTAAGGGTGGTAGTAGTGGTGGGCATCCTGCCCCCCTGGGTGAGGGTGGTAGTAGTGGTGGGCATCCAGCCCCCCTGGCTAAGGGTGGTAGTAGTGGTGGGCATCCAGCCCCCCCTGGCTAAGGGTGGTAGTAGTGGTAGGCATCCTGCCCCCCTGGGTGAGGGTGGTAGTAGTGGTGGGCATCCAGCCCCCCTGGCTAAGGGTGGTAGTAGTGGTAGGCATCCTGCCCCCCTGGGTGAGGGTGGTAGTAGTGGTGGGCATCCAGCCCCCCTGGCTAAGGGTGGTAGTAGTGGTAGGCATCCTGCCCCCCTGGGTGAGGGTGGTAGTAGTGGTGGGCATCCAGCCCCCCTGGCTAAGGGTGGTAGTAGTGGTAGGCATCCTGCCCCCTGGCTAAGGGTGGTAGTAGTGGTAGGCATCCTGCCCCCTGGCTAAGGGTGGTAGTAGTGGTAGGCATCCAGCCCCCCTGGGTTGGGGTGGTGGCGCGCATTCAGGCCCCTGTGTGCATATGTGGCATTGGTGATGGGCATCCCGCCCCTATGGTGCTGCTGTTGCTGGTGTAAGTATATTCAGATTCCCAGTGTATGTGTGTGATGTGTGGTGTACGTGTTGTATGTGTTTTGTGGTTGGTGTCTGACTTACCTTCTGCGCCGTACGCGTCCGTGCCTGTTCCGGTAGTAGATGTAGAATATTGGTATGATCGGGACGAAGGGATTCATGGTTGGTTCGTGTTGTTCGTCCTTCTCGTTGCTTCGAGTCGTCCTCGTCGCTTGGCTTCGTCCTCGTCGCTTGGCTTCGTCCTCGTCGCTTGGCTTCGTCCTCGTCGCTTCGCGTCGTCCTCGTCTGTGCCGTGTTCGTCTCGTAGCCGTGGATCGTGTTGTGGCGCGATTCGGAGCTTATGTGCGCCTCTCCCGGATGCTTTGACGTGCCGTGCGTAGCGACGGGTTCGGCGCGTACGGAAAGCGCATCGTACTTGTCCGGCCGGACGGGGCTGCATTTTCCCTTCCGTGCGACTCGATTCGGCGTTTCCGGATTCGCCTCGGTCGGAGAACAGGACCTGGTTTGGGTGAGTACGGCTCGGCCGGAATATTTGCTGTTGTGCGCATCGTACTTGCTCGTTCGGTGTGCTGTACGGATCGGTCGGGAAACAGGCTTTCGCATGGCTTTTTTCCCGACCGAATAGTATTGGGTGCGCCTCCGACCGAGATCGGAATCGGCCCCTCTATGTCCCACATCCAAGAGGTGCTACATTGGTTTGGGCAGCCGACTGTCACCCCTCCAAGGAAAGGTCCTTCCCTCAGCCGCTGTATCCAGCTCAGGCGGTATGGCCTGTTGGGTCTCCAAAGTAAAGTGTTCGTTTGGTAGGCAACCTTGTTCACCCCCAAAGCAACATTTTAAATAACAAAAAAGAGGTGGCATATCCTCACCTTTTATCCAAGCTTGCAGTGAGTCTCACAGTGAAGTGCTGGACAGCCACATCTTTATGTCAGCAGCACACGCTTATGGGGTGCAAACACAACGAGCGGTTAAAGTCAGCTAAGTTTCACACTACCTTTAGGAGTGGACCTGCACGCTCCCTTCATCCCACTATTGTACAACCGTTGGAGATGCCATGTCAAAGAGCTCACGCAGGTGCCTTCTGTGTGCATCGTCTATAAAGAAGAATCATCTTCATGTGGGAAATGCTTTCTTCCCATTTGAAATCATCAGTTCACAGATGGCTAAAAACTGAAACTGCTTTATTATTCCTCTCCCAAGCAATTCAGGTCAACAAATCTGTTGGAGTTTTTGAAGGAGCGCCTTCTCCTGTGCCTGAACATTCAGATGTCCACTCTCAGCAGAATGGCAGTGGTCTGCAAATCATGAGATTCAGCAAGATAAAATTTCCACTTGACAGCAGTTCAGGAGCAGGAGTCCTATGTCCTATCACTGGAATTCGTGAACATATTTTGTGAATTCTAGATCACCCAGCCAGTTCGCGCTTTCATGCGGATTCTAGCAGGTTATGTAAAGTCACTATTGAAGGTTCTAAAATTTCAATTTGACGAGACATTTTCATGCACAGCTACTCTTGTTTCCCTGTTCAGAGGCCACATCCAGTTTTGGAATTTAGCTTGTAAAATAGAAGGTCACCAGCAGTTGCATCAGTGAAGAGACTAAGATGAGTATTTCTAGCATTCTATACAGTGCTAGTTGAGTCGATGGTTGGGCCCTTCGAAAGCTACTGCACAAGAAAAAGAACTGGCCAAGTACGCTAGAGAAATGAGTTCAGCGTAGAATTCTAGCGGAAGTTCTGCACAGATCCATGGAAAGGATTTATCAGGAACAGAAGATTACCTGTCCTTTCTGGAATCTGGGGCAGACTCAAAGGTTCGAGGCAAAAGTTTGCATTGAATGGAAAAGAGAAGGAGGTTGACTGCCTTGCTTCCTGTTAACATCCCTTACCAGCTCAAGAACCAAGGCCCAGCTGTCGTGAGGAATAATGTCCGATGGACAGATTTCTGACCAGACAGGCAATCCCTTGGCCACTCTCGGCACCATTGCAAAGGGATGTGTTCACCCGAACTGAACAATCCAACTTTTAAAATGCATGCACAGAACTTTCTCCTGCATATCTACATTTCAGTATGTGGAACACAACTTGCAATGGGGTAAGTATAACATTGCAATTTATGCGATTTCACCTTTAGTTGTGTATAGACATTTTTTTGGGTAAAATATAACACTGCCTAGATATATTTTGTGCGCGTTTTAAGTGTTAACTGAATCGATCCCATGCCACTACTTGGCTTCTCTAACCCGAGAAACAGTGCCTAAAAAGGTGGTTCTTGTCATTCATTGATCTTGCAGTAGCATCTGGTACTTGGGGATCAATGTTTGAGAGACAGTACCTATTACAGAAATTGCCCCGAGTTCCTTGGTCCCAGGAGAAGTGCCTTCATACGGGTCTAGGACGTTAATTATTTTCCACTTTGGTTTCGGCTCACCATATATACCTGATCCGTTTGACTGGCCCATCAGTGCTCCATATCTAGCAGTCCGAGTGAAGTCAGTGACTCCCTTGGGGCGGTGAGAGCTTACAGGAGTGTCGAAGAGGACTTCCTTGGGTTCTGGTATCTGAGGGTGTTTGCTCGTCCAGCCTTTAGTGCCACAGTTCATAAATTGTAACTGTGCTCCTAGCAAATATCGGATCATTTGGAGCAAGGCATAATAGTTTTTGGATGGACACAAAGGCCAAGAATCAATAGCGGCCAAATATTGTAAGAGTTCGCCCAAAACTGGTAACCATGCTTCAATGCACTTAGCATCCATCTGTTCATGGAGTGGGATTCACATAAAGGTTTTGCAAGATATTTTGTTGTGGGAAATATGTGAGTGGCCGCTGCGAGATCTCATGGAACCTGAAATCGTTGGACCAGCATAAACAAAACACTAAGCAGTCATTTACAGGTGCAGCAATTAACAATGTATAAAAAGGAGCAGACCAGGACGAAGCAACAAACGAAAGTTGGTGGACAGACTGTTTAAGGCACCCATACAGAACGCAGCATTCATTTTCCTTCTAAAAGGTATTTTAAGAATTTGGCTCTCCAGTTTTTTTGGTATCAGTGTTCTGCACGTCTGCTTCAGAAGTTTACCCATTGCTGCTTTCCAGCATCATGTTCCAATCAAGGTAACCTGCATGGCAGCCTTAAGTTACACCACTCATCTTCTGGGTCTCAGCTCAACAGACGTCAAGGTTGGGTAACTCACAATTAAGAACACTTCCTATTGTGCTTACTGCCTCCAGTATCTCTTGTTGCATCATAAGAGTCCCCCCACTCTGATGATAGCATGTACATTTTCTGTCACACAGGGGACGTAACCTGTGTGTTTTTGTTGTTACAGGCCAATGTGGCGATGATGGCTACTTGCTCCAGCTTGCCGGATCCAGTCAAATGCTGTCCTTTATGCTGTTTGCTGGTCTTGCACTGATAGCCGCTATCTTCCTTGGTGAGAACACTGTATGCAATGTCTCCACTGACACTGTATTTACCACTCGTACATCCAAAGAGAACTCTCATTTACCAGCCTCACCTACCTGAGGAACTTACCCCCTCCCACACAACCATATTGTACTTGTCTTGTCAGCCGCCTCCAAGAAGTGTGCATCACTCTAACGTTTAGGTGATGCAGACCACTCAGTACTATTACATATTTTTGTGTGCATTTATTTAGCATTTCTCACCCCTGATATGATTCAAAAGTAATTTGTTCGATGAACAGCACACTATGCTATTGGTAATACGTGGCTGAAATAGTATGGGATGGCCAGGGACATGCTCTTTTTGTGTTGTGTGTTACTGCTGCTGGGTACATATTGGCATGAAAATGAGTGAGATGGATAGGACTAGACTTTAAAGGTTAGGTTTGTTTGTGTGGTTGGGAGAGTCTGGCCATGCATAGCCCGAAAGCCTGCAGGGATAAAAGGCAGAACTGTGTATCACTAAAGGCTAATGATATCATAAATATTTGTATATGGAATTCCCTAAAAAGACTAAAGTTGATTGGTTGACTTGTAGAAGTGAGATTTTTATCTGTCTCACTGGTGCAGGGACACCCTTTGTCTACGGGTTCACAAATGAGGATCAACACTGGAGTGGAAACAAAACACAAGTTTATTGCACTCATGAGAGGAGTCCCATCATCCAGACACTGCAAGTGCCCGAGGGAGGGAACTGACAAGCACAAGTTCAAACACGGTATTTATACAGTTTGGTGCCTCGTGAAACACATTGAAACCACTTCGTCATGATGAAATGCAAACTGCTAACTCTTGATAAACCCCTACCCACGTCATTGTTGTAGATAGGCAAGGGAGGTTAGAGGCGTTGGCGGGCTTATAGATAAAACATCTGTGTGCTCGGGCCTTTCGGCAGGGCAGGGCCTCTTACCCTGGCACGCAAGTATTATCAGCACAACCAGCTTTTCAGTGAACATGTAACTCCTGACTTTGCAAAAGTCCTCGCAGGAACACAAAATGGGTGTTCACAGACAAAATGGGGGAGAGCGGAGGCTAACTTAACAGAATACATGGGGCATATTAGCAAGACCGGCGATAAAATTATCGCCGTTTTAGCGGCAGGAAACTGCAACTAAAACGGCGATAATGGGCTTGCTAATATGCGTTATAGAATTCCAATAGAAGCCCAGGTTAGATGTCCTGCACATCTAACCTGGGCTTCTATTGAATTCTATAACGCATATTAGCAAGCCATTATCGCCGTTTTAGCGGCAGTTTCCTGCCGCTAAAGCGACGATAATTTTATCGCCGGTCTTGCTAATATGCCCTACATTTTTTACCGTTCAATAGTCCCTCCTTTTAGCCTCTGCTAAACACATTTTGTCTAATTGAATAACAAAAAGATACATTTCGAATATATAAGATACGGGAAGCAAAAAGATAATAAGCTAACTCAGTAGATTATACTATAACAACTTAAAGTACTCCATCATCGTCGTTCAAACTTCTCATATCTATACTCATGAGATCATCTATTTGTTGCTGGAGCATAAGTTTCTCATTAACGTCATGAACATTTTCTTTCTTGGGAATACAAGACATGCATAAAGAAGTGCAGAGGGGACATATTACAGGTATACACTGAATGCAAATACAACAACCTAAAATAGCACCTACTACGCAAGCTACTATAATAAGTAGTTTCCATCCCCATGATGTAATAATGCCCCAGAACCAACTAGACCAGGTCCATGTTCCAGTGTCTTGGTGTATTTCAGTAGCTATCTTATGTAACTTAGAGAGAGCCTGATAAACGGATGGTGCATTATCTGGAATGTATACGCAGCAGCTAGCTCCTATGATTCGGCATGCACCACCACGATCCGCAAGGATAACATCTGGAACCATACGGTTCTACAAAACTACGAGTCTTGCTGCCTGGAGTTCCTCAGTGATGTTACCTAGAGCTGCTGTGGTTTGATTAACTACTGCTTCAACTACTCTCGTGAGTCTTCGTATGTTCCTGCTATTGAGGGGCGGACCAATAAAAGAAAAGATACCTAAATTCACGTCTATGTACTCCTGTAATGATGTGTCAGTCTGGTCCACTGCTTTAATATCTATCATTCTCTTGGTCCTAACTAGTAAAGAATTGTGAGGCAATAATCGAGTTTTGTGGTAAGAGGCTGGAGCTAAATAAACAGAAGGGAGGAGGAAAGATACATAGCATATCCCTGACCACCCTTGTGGTAGATAGAAATAACCCTTATTTCCACAAATAAAATATGTTTGATGGGATGCTAAAAAACTACTGTGATTGGGACCTGTTATAGTCAATGTGGTGTTGCAGTTGCTATTACCTACAGGAATAGCACCAATACTTCTTACACAAAGGGGGGCTCGGGTTTCCGTTACTATTATAATAGGGAATCCTTTCTCTAATTTAGTCCGTGTCTTCGCAAAGACATATTTTGTGGCAGAAGTACCTCCAACGTATTCCTCAGTTTCCCATGCTGACCCCTTTGCTTGTGGGTTACCATCGTCATCTGGGTAACATACCGTATTTAATTTCTTATTAAGACCCCCTACATCAGCTTTAGAAACGCCACTAATTTCTGCAGCCCACAGAAGTGCAAACCAGGCACGACAGGAGCCATTGTGAGAGAATGGGAGTGGGATGAGAGGTGTTCCCCCTGCACCCTGGTGTGCAGGTAACAATCCACAAACCCAACAATCAGAAACATTAGCAATGCTATGGGTATAATGCAACATTCAAATGAATGAATTGTTCTTATACGAGAGCCTATGTTTTTCGTCTAACGGCGAAAGAGTAAAATAATAATGTTCAGGCGAGGTAGGCGTTGGGCGCACAAGCATATTCACAGGAAATTTCACATGTAAAAACCAAGCTATCACACAAATACCTATAACACTAATAAAACTTGCCGCAAACAAATAAATGTCCATCTAGATTTGATCTGTTTCTCCGTAACGTGTTGAATATCCAGATGATCTTCCTCCATGATAGGTATTCGCAATTTCAAAGTCAACAATGTCTCTAACTGTATAGTCTCTTATAATTTTTCCAACTCAGTTCATAAATGTTCTTTCTCAAATGTTGTATGGTGCATATATTAGTCAATGGAGAAGGTGAGAAGGGAAACAAACATTTGAGGCAACAAACACAGTCTCACCTCAATAGGTTTCAAACCAGGAGCTGAACAAAATCGTTGAAACTTTGTAGTTCAAAAATGACTATAGCAATGAAAGACCAGTACAATAAGTCTTTCAGGAAAGGTCATCCACAAGTTCATCTGCAACAACCTGAAGGACCGTCAAATATATTGCCTTTTTCAGAGGATGCAACTCGGGTCCCGTGTAATATCCAGTCGGGGACCAGTCAGGGAACTGGAGCTGTGGTCCCAGGCAGGCAACAGCTATTTTACTTTTCACAGGATTCCTTGGCCAGGTAGTGGAAAGTTCAGATTCTATTTCCAATCCTGGACAAAGTATTGTAATGCAAACACAAATAGTGTCAGTTGTTTTCTGAACTGTGAATTCTCTTATTCTTTCCATTCAAAATACTGCAGGACGGATACCACACATGTAGAAGAAACGATGTTTGAGAATCAGGGTATCTCACGGATTCAGGATGCCCAGGTCACAAACCGCACCAAACCTAGTTCGGCCGCTTCTGTAACACAGAGCCTCCTGCCAAGTAGGCCCTCTAACCGGACCAGACTCGCCGGACCTTTTTTCTCAAAGTCTTTTATTCAGTTGGTAGCACGGGGTCTCAGATTGTACCTTTCTCTCCCAGCTACTGTTAAATCTGCAAAAAGAACTTCCTCAGGTGTGGAAAAGTAATGATCCGTCTTCTCCTCGCTACTGAGAATGCTGTGTGCAATTCCTGCGTTCTCAGTTTCCGTTGTCTGCATCAGCTCTGCTGGCACCTTTTTGCAATGGGTGCCATGCACCCAATTCTTTCTGTTCGTGACTCGAACTGCTGTCCGTGTGGCCAATAGGACCTGCTCAGGCCCCTTCCAGCGTGGCTCCAGATTCTTTGAACGCTGAAAAGTTCGAGTTAAGACCCAATCGCCGGGCTGCAACAGATGCCCGGGACCGGCAGAATTGTCGGGTACAGTACTACGTATCTGTTGGTAAATCAAAGAAAGATTGTCTGTCAGTTCTCTCATATAGTCTAACAAAATAGGATACTCAAGTTCTTTCATTTTCTTAGGTCGTGGAGGACCCCATACATTCATCGGTCTCCCGAACACAACCTCATAGGGCGTAAGGCCCGTTCTACTGTGTGCCACTGCACGAGTCGACATGAATGCTAATGGCATAGAATCATGCCATTTAAGTCCCGTAGAAGCTTGCACCTTGGCCAACTTAAGTTTCAGGGTTGCATTGTATCTCTCCACCAAACCAGCTGACTGTGGATGATTGGCAGCATGGAACTTCTAGCGTATACCTAGACTCTCAGTGATCAGCTTAATAACCTGTCCAATAAAGTGAGGTCCATTATCACTCCACAAAATTCTACAAATTCCGAATCTGGGAAAATATTCTTTCAGTAATATCTTAGCTGTAGTGAGTGCAGTATTATCTTTTGTAGGATATGCCTCCACCCACTTACTAAAAGCACATACTATTACTAAAACATACTTCAGATTATTACATCTTTCAAATTCTATAAAATCCATCTGCAAAACTTCAAATGGCACACTGGGTGGGGAAAACCCTCCTTTTGGGGTAGCTACTCCTTTCCCCGGATTATGTTGCAAACAGATCATACAATGTTTAACATAATGTTCAGCTGTCTTTTTTATGTCTGGATGTTCCCATACCTGCTCTAATTGTGTAGCTATACTCTTAGCGCTGATATGTGCTGGACATGTGCCATAGTGACAAATGGTAAAACATAGGAACTCGGCAATTTCCACCTGTCACCATCTGGCCCTTTCCTGCAACAGTTTTCACTGTCCAATATCCCTGTCTTTTCCCATTGTTCCATCTGCTCTTTTGTTGCCATCTGTTGGATATCTCTAACCTCTTCATTTACATCATAAATTTTCTCTGCAGAGGAATAGATTACATACATTTGTCCTTGTTGGCTACGTGCTGTTTCTTTTGCTGTACTGTCTACAAAAGCATTGCCTCTTCCTACATCATCTACTACTTTCTGGTGTGCGCTACATTTGACAATAGCCACTCGCTTTGGTAATGTTAATGAAGTCAGCAAGTTTTGAACTAACTCTCCATTCTGTATTCGCGACCCGTGAGATGTCAAAAAACCCCTTTCCGGCCACAAACGCCCGAAATTATGTGCGACTCCAAAGGCATATTGGCTATCTGTATAGATATTCACAGACAGTCCTAGACTAAGCTCGCAAGGTCTCAGGAGCGCAATAAGTTCATCTGCTTGTGTGGACTTGTAGGGGATTCGAGCTGTCTCCACAATTGTGTGTAATGTAGTGATAGCATAAGCTGCAGTCGTAGTGCCATCGGGTAACTTAAAACAAGATCCATCTACATACAATTCATCCTGAGCATCAGACAGGGGCATATCAGTACGGTCCACTCGACCCTTCGTTTGTTCTTCAGTGGTAAAAATACAGTCATGTATATCACTAGGCTGTTCAGAGGGCAATGGCAACAAGGTAGCTGGATTCAAGGTCAGACAGCGTTTAAGCGTAATGTGTGCTGCTAACAAAGTGAGTTTGTACCCAGTAAGACGGGCACTCGTCAAATGTTGTGTCTTAGTCTGATTCAATAATACATCAACTGAATGGGGGACAAACACAGTCAGTTTGTGGTCTAGTACAAGTCCTGCTGATTGTCTGATTGAAATGGCAGTTGCTGCCACAGCCTTCAGGCAACCAGGGAGTGCCCTGGCCACGGGGTCCAGAACTGCAGAAAAGGATGCACATGGGCGTTGTTTGTCCCCATGTGGCTGTGTTAGGACAGACAATGCACAACCTTTACGTTCGTGTACATAAAGAGAAAATGGTTTTGTGTAATCAGGTGTTCCTAATACAGGAGCAGAACATAGTGCTGCTCGGAGTTGCTGGTATGCACTCTGACACTCAAAAGACCAAGGCAAAGGAAATGGGGTATCTTTAGTTGTAAGGGCAAGGAGAGGTTTAATAATGAGGGAGAAATTAGGGATCCAATGACGACAATAGGACGTTATGCCAATCAATGCCCTAACGTCCTTTTGCGTTAGAGGAATAGGTGTGTGTATGATCGCCTGAATTCTGTCTTTGGTCAACGTTCTTCCCTCCTTCGACAAGAGGTGACCTAAATAGGTAACCTCTGGTCGACAAAACTAACTTATTTTTCGATACTTTGTGGCCCAATTTAGCAAGGTGATTCAATAACAGCAATGTAGCCTCAATACAGAGTTCAGTGGTGTTGGCTGCTATCAGCAGATCATCCACGTACTGTAACAAAGAAGTGCCTGGGGGTAGCTGCAAGGTATCAAGTTGGCGTTTAAGGGCCTGGCTATAAATGCTTGGACTCTCTGTATACCCCTGAGGAGCACAACAGAATTGGAAGGATCGTCCCTTAATGGAGAATCCAAACAAATACCTGCTAGAAGGTGCAATAGGAATGGAAAAGAACGCATTTTTTAGATCAATTACCGAAAAAACACATGCTGTGGGCGGGATCATTGTCAATAGAGTAGTAATGTCTGGAACTACGTGAAACTGTGGCACTACAATTTTATTAATCTCACGCAAATCAATTACAAATCGATAAACTTTTTCTTTATCATCAGAGGTGGAACGTTTCAAAACGGGCAAGATAGGGCTGTTACAAATATTGCTATCAGTTTCTTCCACTACCCCTTTGACAATGAGATCCTCTATAATTTGTACTAAGGCACATTCACCTTCCTGTGATATTTTATACTGAGGTATTCGGGGCAGGACAGCATTCTGTTTAACCTGTATATGTACTGGTTCAATAGATAATAAGCCTACATTAGTATCACCTTCTGCCCACACAGAAGGCGGTACAGTGGACAGTTCATGTGGGACTTCATTAATGACATACTGCTTATCACATATCGGCTTACCAAACGTAACACATACACCATCCGGTGAACAATAGATACGTGCATGGAAATGTTTGAGTAAGTCGAGTCCTAGCAGATTATCAGGACGATTTGGTGCAAGAAGAACCGGTGAGTTAATAGTGAACGGACCTATAGTAAGATCCAGGGGTTTAGACACGGGACTAAGAATTGGCTTGCCAGCAAAGCCTAAGGATAGATTATTATAGCCAGACGAGGGAGTCCCAGGGATCAGTTTTTGAGAAAGTGCACTTCGTGTAGCCCCAGTATCCACCAGAAACTTCTGCAAGGTCCCCAATATTTCAGCAGTAACATATGGGCCTGTCTGATCTACCGGTATAGAAACTGATCCCTCCTCTCGTCCTACGCTGTCCTAGTTAAACTGCATACCTGTGGCATCTGATACACTAAAGTCATCTGTATAAAAAGTTTTCATCGAGGCAGTATTGTCAAAATGATTCTGTCTGTTGCTAACACCAGGACGTTGTTGTGGGCCCCTTGTCATTCCCCGTCCCATTCCTCTACCTTGTTGGTGGAGTAATGGGCATTTGGATCGCCAATGTCCATCTTGTTTGCAATACGCACATTGATTTCGCCCTAACGAACCAAACGTCAGGGAATCTTGCATATTCCTCCTCGGGAGGTCAGCTCTAAAAACTCCTCGACCTCTACCTCTCTGTGGCCCATAAACCTGTTGCAACAACATTTTAGTTTTCAATTCCTTATTTTTACCCTCTTTCTTATCTTTCTCATCATTTGCTTGATTCTCAAAATACTGGGCCATGTCCAAAATTTTTGGCGAGGTGGAGGAAGCCCACGTACTTTCAGCTACTCGTAATTTTTGCGAAATCTCAGGTAACAAGTTAGCTACGAACTCGTCTACCAATAAATGTTTGCCTGTGTCAGTAGTTGTGTCTTGACCACTGTAATCATGAAATGTTGTCTTAAACCTGGTGAAAAAGTCAGGGACTGACTCATCTTTCCTTTGTTTACAAGCTGCTAATTTCGCCCATGATATTTTCTTTGGTGGCACTACCGTCTTCAGATAAGTAATGATGTGACCCGGTAAGTCTAATATAAGCTGTGGTGGTTTCTCCCCTGCTTTCCTATCCACATCTGCTGCTTCTAATTGCGTCCAAGTACCGCCAAAGGCCGCATGGTCCTGTTTACGAACCATACGCCAAAGGTCAGGGGGCAGTATCAGTCCAAAAAACATGTCAATATCTACCAAAGTCATAACACAAGAGGTCAATGCAGCATTTATTTCGTCATAGAATGCACTCGGATTCTTCCTAGGGTCACGCAAGGAAGCTTTAAGGGCCAATATGTCCGATCGCTTCCAAGGGTAATAAATACATTGGAACCGAAACCGGGCCGCATTAACACCCTGACCGTCTCCTGTGGCTGGCTGAAACACAGGAGTCGCTTCCCGCATAGGGAAAGCTTTAGTCGAGGCTGTCATGAGCCTCTTAAGTTTTCTCTTTTGAGTAAATATATCTTCTACCGCTTGCTTTAAGGGAGCAGTGGTCAACGCCCCTTCATTTGACCTTTTACATATCCTGATTAATTCGCGAGGGGCCTCCTCATTCATATTAGTCCTCCAGTCCTCTATTAGTGCATTAGCCATTTCCCCTACGACATATTGCTGAGTTATTTGTGGGTATTGTGTCAAAGTCGTGAAAACCTCGTCTAATCGTATATCTTCATCGCGGACCCACTCACAGGCCCTAATCAATAATACCAATTTGTCATTCTCTGTAAGGGTAGATCGATGACGTCGTTTAGAAGTTTCGGGTGTACGAATGGGAGTAGTAACCTTTCTATCAGATACAGGAGTTGCAGCAGAGGCAGCAGGCAATGGGGGATACATTTGAGCTACTTGAGGTAACTGGGGAGGTGCAGTCGGGACCGCATTGTTCCCGGTAGGATTCGACGCATAAGGAGGCGGGGCTGGTCTGCAAAGCAATTCCTCTAGTTCTGAATCCTCCTCCTCTAAACCCTTATGTACTATTTCTTCCCTAGCCACATATACTTTTTGCAATTGAAGTTTAGATCTTCTCTCATCACTTTCTACACTCTCCTCTTGTGCTTTTAATTGTAATTCTTTAATTTTCTGGACAATAGTCTGTTCTTCAGATTTCTTCCTATCCTTTTCTTCTTTAATCTGTTTTTGTTTAATGTGTTTTCTCCATAATCCTACAGCATCAAACATACTCTGCCTACTTTTCTTTTTAAAGAGCTGCTCTTCTACATATTGCAATTTATTTGAATCACAGGTACCATTAAGTGGCCACTGTAAACTGGCATCTGCCTTCGTATATTTGTTCCATAATGTGCTAAACAGTATGGAAGAAATACCGTATTTAATGTACATTTCATAATTCGGAGTGCCTTCTATAGGCGCTGGCTGTCTCTCTTCCAAAATTCTATTCTTGTTGCAACAACACAGTGCACGAAGTGTACTCAAAACAGGCATGTTTTACCAATTTCTTCTTAACAATATTGTCAAGAGACTTTTATACCAAAACCAAGAGACAAGAAAAAATTCTCACATTACCTGTCTAAAACATTTGCAAATGTTTTATCAAACTAAAACCAAAAAAGACAGCCATTTCGATCCTACCTGATCGCAATTCTCCAACTCCCACCTGCCGATCCTCAGATCAATTGATCACCTCCAAAATGCCAACCGAAGAGCCCCAGTTGAGAGACACAGCCGCCACGAAGGTCAGGTCGATTAGCTGAAAATCACCTCGGCCGCGAGAACAAGTCTCCTTTTGCGGGGCGCCCCTCGGTGTTTCTGTCCTGTCAAAACGACCTCCTTCTGGTCCAGCTGCGGTCTTCAATGGGGCTCCACGTTGCAGCGCCAATTGTAGAAGTGAGATTTTTATCTGTCTCACTGGTGCAGGGACACCCTTTGTCTACGGGTTCACAAATGAGGATCAACACTGGAGTGGAAACAAAACACAAGTTTATTGCACTCATGAGAGGAGTCCCATCATCCAGACACTGCATGTGCCCGAGGGAGGGAACTGACAAGCACAAGTTCAAACACGGTATTTATACAGTGTGGTGCCTCGTGAAACACATTGAAACCACTTCGTCATGATGAAATGCAAACTGCTAACTCTTGATAAACCCCTACCCACGTCATCGTTGTAGATAGGCAAGGGAGGTTAGAGGCGTTGGCGGGCTTATAGATAAAACATCTGTGTGCTCGGGCCTTTCGGCAGGGCAGGGCCTCTTACCCTGGCACGCAAGTATTATCAGCACAACCAGCTTTTCAGTGAACACGTAACTCCTGACTTTGCAAAAGTCCTTGCAGAAACACAAAATGGGTGTTCACAGACAAAATGGGGGAGAGCGGAGGCTAACTTAACAGAATACATTTTTTACCGTTCAACAGACTTGTATGTTTATAATAGTGTTGCCATAAAACGTTAAGACATTCTCAAGTTAAGGTGCTACCTTCACCTCCAGTTCCAACCCCACCATACTTAGTCAGCCTCAACTCTTGTTGCGATTCTTGCCTAATAAAAATGTTGGTTATAAATGTCGGACTTTTTTAGGATGCCGTTCCACTATTGAGCATTGTAAAATTGTGGGTGTGTGGGAGCATGATAGTGGGCCTATTGGTGTTGGTTCAGGGGTGTGTTGGTAGATGTGTGCTTGTACAGTGATGTATGATGCTAGCTGTGCTGGTGTAGAATTGTGGCAGTGTGAATGTATAATGGTGGCTGTCAGATTTTATTATCACTCGGACAAACTTGCAGTGTGATATGCTGGAGCCAATCTGTTTGTAAAAGGATGGTGATTGTATCTTGCAGCCCCACTGTATGGCATTCGTAAATGCTGGTGGTGTGGGTGTATGACAGCTGTGGTGTTAGAATGTGATGGTGTATGTTGCTGTACTATGGTTGTTGTGAATGTGTACTATTGTTTAGACGTATAAAAGTCAGTGTGTTGCAAATAATGCTGTTAATAAGTTCATAGCTGCGTGGACAATTGACATTGGTTATATAGGAGTATGTTGCCGAGTATGGGAATATACATGTAGTCATGTGGTTATGTAATAGTGGTTCTGTGTGATGATTTAATGGTATTTGTGTGCAGAGATAATGGTTGGTGCTTCTGCGGTCATGTATAAAGACATGTTGATGCCTGTATGATTGTGTTGTCATGTGATGTTCTGTTAATTGTTGATAATGCGCACATCCTGCTAGAAGTTTTGGGCTTACACAACACAGGTAAAATTCAGATTATGAGAGTTAATAAAAAAAAAAAGAACAGTAAAGAGAGACTAGACTTTGAGTGGATAACAGAGCCCAGGCAGTTATCGGTTAAGTAGCCACATCTGCAGGGGTTTCCTAAAACTCAACAGGTTGGATGCTTGAACCAGATTTGGGGAAAGCTCCACTTTTTTGCAGCAGCTACTGAAAAGGGCCAGCCATCAAGAGTAGCGGCATGTGTTGTAGCTTCCTGGATTGAGACAAGTTGGAAGGGGTGCAGCACTCTTCCTTATGGATGTCGTCTGAACTTTGTTGCCAGAAAATCAGGGCATTTGGAACGGACATCTCTGCTGGTTAGCAAGCTGGCTTTAAAAAGAATTCTGTTACAAACAACCAATGTAAGAAATTCAATTTAGGTGAAATGTAGGAAGAGGCCTAAAATCAGGCGTGCCGTGGTATTTGAAACTAACTGCAGTCTGTGAAGGAAATTTCTAAGTGCAACTAGGTAAATAGCAGCACCATAATCCAAGTAAGATTGTAGTATTGAGGAAATAATGTTCAGTGGATGTTAGTATGGGGGGGATGACAGTTATCGTAGGGGGTTTGATGTACTTAGGAGTAGATTAACGAAACTCTGCAGTGCAGTAAGTCACTTTGCTGCACAGCGTGACATGGAAAAGGCAGGAATTTGCTGTATCTAAGTCAATACGGTGCATTCCTGCCTTTTTCCCAGCGCTGGCGCACTTTTGGCAGCCTAACGCCAATGCAGCACCGTTGCATGCAGGATTGTTTTTGAGCAGGAAGAGACACCTTCCTGCACAAAAACAATCCTGGGAGGCATATTCCTTTTAGAAAGAGGAAGTAATGAGGAGAAATAAAGATATTTCTCCTCATTATGTCTCTCCTGGGAAGGCGTATCTTTTTTGCGCATTCCCAGGTTTACCAATTCTGGTAAATCTGAAAATGCGTCAAAATCCATGGGAGTTGTGTAGGAACACCCATGCAACGCCCATGGAACACCTTCCCAGGGCACAGTAAGGCAACGTAGCAATTTGCACTGCGTTGCATTACTCCAGATTTATGGAGCCACTTGTCTACAAGTGGCTGTGCGTGATTTCATAAATCTCACTTAAGGGTTGCATCGTGCAAACGTGACATAAACCGGGTCATAAATATGTCCCCTAGTGCTTTATATTATGTACCGATTTATTTTTTTGTTTCAGCTGGAGTGTGATGTAACCAATACTGCATGTTGAGGTGTGAGTTAAGTTTGAGACGTAAAGGTAGCACCTCGAAAAATTCATTTATTTTTTTTAAACGGCGAAACCACCAAAAACTCCTTTAACTCCCTTCCAGCTTTAGTTATTTTAGAGTATTCCCTTCGGTTGTTTTTTCTAGAGTATTTTTTTGGGGGGAAATAGCTTCATCTCATATCACGACCCTGCCACATTAAGTCAACCGTAACTCACATCCACGCTAATACCGGAGAACTCTTAAATTTGAAATGTTTGATAAAACCAATGATTGCGTGACCATGTGGCTAAGATCTTATTGGAACATTATAGAGGACTGCTAAATGCTGGCTGTGTGTGTCTCAGCATATAACGATGTGTGTGGGTGTATGCTGCTGGAAATGTGTATGTAGAATGGTGGCTGTTTAAATGTCCGATGGTCAGGGTGTTCGTATATAATGGTGGCTATTTGGGGCTGGAGGTTTGCACACATTTTGGGGAGTGTGGGCATACGATTGTGACTCTGTGATTGTTTGATAGGGTGCATGGGTACCTGTCTTTTTTCCACATTTAAGAATCCAGATTCTGTAGCTGAAAAGGCGCTACCCTCTTGATCTCAAGCATGATGATATGTACTACAGTTAGAACCAAATCTTTTCGCAAAACACAGCAACTATTTATAGCTTTTTCACAGCATCAGAAAGGTCACGACATATATACGGCAAGGATTGCCAGGTTGTGAGGAAATGAGGTGCTTTATATGTTGGGGTTGTGGGATACACTACCAACCCCCTTTAGGCCAGTCAGGTTTCATTTGTCAAACCTTTAGCTCAACCCTGGTTAGTTGTGACCCTGAGCAGTCAGGCTTACACAAAGGAACAAGGGCAAAGCATTTAAACAGCACCAAAACAATTGAAGAAAGAAACGAAACACTTGAGAAATCTGACACCAATTTATAAAAATAGACTAGATTTTTATGTATTTTTAGACTCCAAAATGAAAACTATTTACTGGAGGGTTCCTGAGATTTAGATTTTAAAAGGTATAATAATTCACAACATTTCAGTTAACCTCGAACATGCATTGGCCCATTCAACAAATTTGACACTAACTTTTTCAAGAAAAACTTGGGTATGTATCAATGCTGTTAATTAGAGTTACTTTAGGAGACCAACTCTGACAGGGAGCCAGTCAGGGGGAAAAACAAGGTCCACAGAAACAGTTAACTCCTCACGGAAAACAGTCTCCAGTTCAGTAGCAGTGCTCCCTTTACTTTGACTTCTATTGTAGTGGTCCTGAAGCCAGAGATACAGGATGCTGTGCAGTAAACAGACTTCTGGGGGTTACTCCTCGGACCACAGGCTTGGTGAGACGATCGTGGCCAAAGGATTTAACACCCCTCGAAGTCATCCTGAACTCAGCAGAAGTCCAGTTGTCACTGGGCTACCAGTCACTCGGTACAGCAGTTTTGTTCTTTGGGTGGTAACTTGCCTTCTGCATGACCCAGCTGCACTCCCACTGACCCAGGTCCAGCAGACTCTAGTGCAACTATGGAGACTCTGATCTTGGTCCTTTAGGCTGCACTGGGCAGAGGAGTGACAAACCGGGGACCTTAGCTACCCACTCACCAGGCAGGCTACCTCAGCTTTTGTGGCCCTGTGCCTCAAACAGGAGCTCAGTCAACTGACCCTTGGAATCTCTTGCTTCTGGCTAGGCGCAGAAGTAGACGAGTCCTTTTCCTTTGCTAGTCCAATGCCGGTGCAGCATCTTTTCGCTTGCTCGCTCTTTGGTACAGCAGGGCAGTCCTTCAGTCCTCGTCTCCAGTTCAACGAGATCAGAGTTCTGGGTGCCTCTTTTATGCTCAGAAAATTGACACATCTCCCCCCGGATGGGGAGGGGGCCAGAAAGCTGTCTCAGAGACAGGCACGTGTGCAACCACAACCGGGCACAGGAGGCTTTGGGCAACAGAGCAGCAACTTTTGAAAAGTTGCACACAGCAACAAGTTTCATTAATTTCAATTTGGGCATGAAAGTTAAGCTTAATGTAACGGGTTGTTTGATACCTTGTATTTATCAACTTTGCCCCATTCAGGAGTTACCGTGGCTGAGGGGCCAGCGTGTAACCCTGTACCCACAAATGGGGCCACTAGTCACTTTCGCAGTAAAGACAACAATTATTAGTTTTTACTGCCAGAACACGTAAAAAAACATGTCCTGCCTTTAAATATGACAAATCCTGTGTTAGGGCTTGCAAGGCCTGCTGTAGAGGTGTCTTACACCGGGATTCCAAGAATGATTCACTGGTGGTACCCATGTTCCAGTAATGATTAAGCAGGGGTCCACAGAAGTCAAAATGTTAACAACTGGTGTAGACTAAGCACTATGCTGTCCCTGCTTGTAGTTTCACATACTAAGAAATATTTGAAAAAAGGGGGTTTTGGCACTCGAGATTTCTTGCTTGCAGTGGTCACAAAAGGGAGGCTTTGTGTTGGTTTTAAATGGCAATGTCGAGTCAGCTGTGAACACTGCTCTTCCAGGCTGCAATGGCAGACTGGGAAACATGTTTTTCCTTTGTCACACCCAGGGTTGTGACAACCACTGCTGCAGTCCCTGGGGTGACCCTCTAATTTACAGGCTCTGGGTACCATATACGAGGGACTTACAGGTAAGTTTGCTTATGTCAATTGGGTATAAGTCAATCAAAACATACACATTTAAAGGTCAAAGCACTAGGAGTGAAGTCTGGCTAGCAGTACTTCATGCACTCGAGTCAAAAAACCAGAGGCATTTCCTTACTACGGTGGGTTGTCAAATGAATCTAACCTATTATGCTAAGAGAACCCTACCGCCATACTTCACCCACAAACAGGGTGGTACTGTGGCCTTTCCCAGAGAACATACTCATAGCAGACATTTGTAAAGCCGACATATGGTCCACTGCACACATCCACAAAGCAATGTATGAACATTCTTGCAAGGCAGCAAGCTAGAGTTGGTCAAACTGTCCTTGGGTCGGTTTCAGACCTTTGCACCATGTACTGCTTTACAGAGCATGTGTCTCTATCAACAGATAGTTACTTATTCTGTTAGCATCTGTTCGTTGTATGTAGTGACGTAGATTCACATGACTTAGTCCTTTTCCTTAGAAGCCTGTGTTTAAGGTATTGTTACTTTATTCTTCCTACACACATGAACACTATTATTTTCCTACTCACTACTCCCATGGAGCAATAAAACAATTGGGTCATTGCCCATGCACAGCCATAACCAGAGGAGAGGCGAGTCACAGACCTTGCAACTCGAAAGATTTTTTCAAACAAAGCTGGCCCCCTAAGAGACCAAAGACGCCATCAGCACTGAAACCGCCACTGTGGACACCAAATTCACCTACGGATCAGAGAACCTCCTCTCTCGACGCTGATCGTTATCATGCTGCGGAACACTGAACAGTTGCAACTGCGCTTATGCTCCTGCAAGAGACAAAGATTGCAGACAGCTTGGAGGTTAGGCGTGGGGTATTTAGAATGGCACTGCATTCATCTCTTGAAGGGCATCTGTTCCATTACCTTGGGTGCTCATTCTCCAAAGGGTATGCCAGACCATATGGCGGCCCAGTCATGTAACAACAATGAAGTAGAGGTATGGAACCAGCACAGTTTGAAGGAATGGATCGAAGATTCTTCTCGCACAGGACAGAACCAACAAACTCATTGAGACCGGGAGCACATTGAACCACATCTGAACCGGATGACAGAGAAAAATAATGAAGTTGCAGCCACGGCTAGAGGAGGAGTCACCAAGTCCCTGTGACTTAAGACATTTGAAGAACAAATAAATTATCTGAGCCTAACACTAGATGGCAGGGGTATTTTGAGCATGTGCATTTAGTCACAGGATACAAACTTTATGTTCTGATGACTGTCCTCCAATTTCCTTGTATATTTAAATTGTGCAACAAATGCAAGCAAGAAATCTCAATTTGTGCCTAAATACACAAGCAGGGACAGCACAGTGCTTAAGTCTACACCAGTGGCTCTTAACATTTTGACTTCTGTTGACCCCTGCTTAATCATTGCTGGAATCTAGGGACCCCCAGTGAATCATTATTGGAATCCAGGTTCCCCACTGAGTCATTACTGGAAGTCAGGAACCCCAGCCTAATCATTTTCAATGATTTGAACTGCATAATATACAAACAGAAAAATACAGAACAAGCATTCATCAAAAAAGTACACCATTTTTTTTTCTCCTAAGTTTTATATAGCACAAACTTGACCCGAAGGTATCAGAGCGCTTTACATGAGCACCATTTGCTTTAAACAAGGACACATTCATTTTTGTTAGGCACAGGGAGATTACGTGATTTGCCCAGAATTACAGGATGTTGATCATCATTGCAGAGACTCGAACCCGGTTCCTCTAGATTTGAGATTGACCATCCTAGCCTTTAGGCTACATCCTTTCCCCCAATGATGGAATATTTTAATTCACAAATTTATAAAAAATGAATGGGGCACCGAGCTTTGTTTTTATTCAGTTGAAGCCACTCGCATTGTTCATACTATATTCTGTTTGATGCACTTGCACTGCACCCACGAATCAATCTGGAGAATACTAGCTTAATTTTTAGCCTCCAATTTCAAATTCCTTCTCATTTACAAGTCTTAAAATTTTCACTTTTGCCTATTTATATACACTTTATTAATCGGTTTACTTTTCTAAGCAGTTGCGGACCCCCTCAGTAGGCTTTCCTGGACCACAGTTTAAGAACCACTTCTACACATTTTCAAAATGTTAACCGCCTGGTGCAGACATCCTAGAAGCGGCATGTTCCTCAATATATCTACACACCCTACCATACAAAAATTGGGAAATGGGGGTGGAAGAAAAGGTAAAGATAATCAATGAGCTTTTAAACTAATTGGAACAAAATTTAAAAGCTTAGATGGGGCAGGACAAATCGTGGGCCTTACACATCATCCAGTTTGGAATTAAAGCCTTGTCCACCACACAAGGCTTTCCGTTCCAATCTGAACAGCCAAGCAAGGAGTATGATCGAGGAAGTGTCAGTCATAGAAGATTTTTGGGTTGTCCAGCCAAGGACAGTAAAAATCCATGTCAATATCCCTAGCACACTACATCTGATAGGGGCTAGCGAGGAAGCAGACTTCATTTCAGGTTTCGAAATGTTCAATTATGTAGCCTTTTGCGGGTGGTTCAGATGCTCCACTGTGTGAAAACGAATGTGCAACTTACTTTGCTTAATACAAATGGAATATGGTGACAGCGTCATGTTATGGGGTCATTTCATTGGCAGGTGCTGAGGAACAGGTCCGAATAAAAGGAGACAAGTAAGCCTTCTGAGTTATAGTTAGCATTCACAGTGGAGGCCAGACAGATTGGGTTCGCAAATGCTGGTTATTTACTTGCTCCCATTATTGCATTTGGAACCATTACAGATTTCTGTATTCCATTTAAGTTGCATGTTTATCTTGCACTTTTACTACTGATGGGATAGAACAGGGACATTAGGGGCAGATTTACTAATTTTTGCACGTACTGCACTACGTGGAGAGGAGCGCTCTCCATTTACTAGAATGGAAAGCAGCGCTACGAGCTGCTTCGCATTACTTTTCTCTAATCCAGCGCTAAACAAGTTTCACGCTGGAAAGTAAATTGGGGAAGAAAAAAAAAAGATTTTGCTCCGATTTGCATCACTTGAGACGCAAGCACAGCACAAAATCATAGTAAGTCTCCCCCCCCCAGTGTGTGGCCTGATAAACCATTTCCTTCGCCCCCTCTGGTGAACAGTAGCTATGCCATTTATCAAGGGGCTGCTCATAATTAAGAGGTGTGAACGGACTGTAAAGCCTAATGGTCATTACTATGATGCATTTCCCGCTGAACAGCTGCAAAGGTGCTTTTGAGGCAGACTTTACAAGATTAATTCATCTAAAACGCTCCAGCACCATTTAGAAACAGGCTTCCCTTCAAAATGGCTAAAAAGAATGTGAACTAGAGAAAAATACTCTGAGGCGAATGTGTAGGGCCTATACCTCTATATTATTCTAACAGACTTCAAGATCAGTCATGGGGATGGGATAAAGCCTGAACCGGATTGGTTTTACTGTCAGTAAAAAAGGAAAATTCAACTAGGACTTCAGGGATCTAAGGCCAGATGTACGAACCTGTTTTATGGTCGCAAACACTCTGAATTCGGAGTTTGCACCCGCAAAATAGACGTTTTCCTAAGTAACAATCATATTTTAAGTACACAAACTTTTCCAATCCCAAAAATGGGATTGTCATGCCATACGATTTGCTAAATTGGAATGGGCGTTTTGAAGGCATCCCTACCAAATACAGAATCTGTATTCGATGCATCACTGTTTTGTGACAAATCCAGTCGCAAAGTATTGAAAAAAATTACTGCTTCAATTAGGGCAATAATACAATTGCCAGATAGACCACCTATTAGAGATATGAAAAAAGTTTACAATTTTATTTTTCATATAAACATTTCTTGGGAAGTACGCCATAGTCCAGGGGAAAATGTTTCCCACATTTTTTATTTTTACTGCAGTCCAGATTCATTTAGGCTGGCTTTTTAAGTTTACTTTAAAAGCAATCAGATATGGTTGTCTGCTGACGCCAGCAGACCACCATGTGTGTAAACCACTAATCAGAGGTGGCCTACCTCTTCACGTGGTTGGTCTAATAACGAATCTAAATTTTACGAAGTAACGTTATTAGTACATAGGTCAGTTCTTAAAATGCTTGACTTATTGCGACTGGTTAACAGTTTTGTAGATCCAGCCCTAGTTAACACCCAGGTTTTCTAGTTCCTTTGTTTCTAGCTAGCTATTTGCACAACTAGGACAGGGTGGTTCCAATGGTGATGCCCAGGGACAGCGATCCCTAAAGAAATGACTGTTAGGGGCCCTAGCCAGACTTGCACTATTTACTACCAGTAGAGGTTTACACTGTGGTAAAACTAGAATCCGGTTTAGTCTCCTGGCACCACGTCTAAAACATACCTGGATGGATTGGGGTCTGACCACCTCGGAAAAGTACTGCAAGTCACATCAGGGTTGTTTAGAACACCAACCAACTTATTTGAACCTTCGTCTAATCACTACCATTGTTTGCATGTAAGGGAGTAATAAGACAGGAGGCCGAGGCCTTTTCTCTGGGCCCTGGAGCCGCAAGTGGCATCTGGGCAC
Source organism: Calotriton arnoldi (assembly GCA_963921515.1). Lineage (NCBI taxonomy): Eukaryota > Metazoa > Chordata > Amphibia > Caudata > Salamandridae > Calotriton > Calotriton arnoldi. The sequence goes on along the minus strand of CAWUFW010000228.1, from coordinate 5,164,738 downwards.
TATATGTGATGGGAACATTTAGCATTGATGCCCCAATGTTTTTATGCACCAAGTGGATGCACCAAGTGGCACCCCTCGCCCACGTCGCCCAACAGCACAACCTCAACATCATCTCCTACGCCGACGACACCCAGCTGATCCTCTCCCTCACCAAAGACCCTCACACCGCCAAAGCCCACCTCCACCGAAGGAATGAAGGCCGTCGCCGAATGGATGAGGACCAGCCGCCTGAAGCTGAACTCGGACAAGACGGAGGTCCTCATCCTTGGTTCCAACCCTTCAGCCTGGGACGACTCCTGGTGGCCAACATCACTGGGAACAGCCCCGCCACCCACCGACCACGTACGCAACCTAGGGGTCATCCTCGACCCCACCCTCTCCATGACTAAGCAGGTCAACGCCGTTTCCTCATCCTGCTTCAACATCCCCGAATGCTCCGCAGGATCTTTAAGTGGATCCCCACCGAAACAAGAAAAACAGTCACCCAGGCCCTCGTCACCAGCAGGCTGGACTACGGAAACGCCCTCTACGCAGGAACGACGGCTAAGCTCCTGAGACGGCTGCAACGCATCCAGAACGCCTCTGCCACGTCTTATCCTCGACATCCCCCGACGCAGCCACATCACACCCCACCTGAGAGACCTGCACTGGCTCCCTGTCAACAAGAGGATAACCTTCAAGCTCCTCACCCACGCACACAAAGCACCCCACAACTCCGGACCAGCCTACCTCAACAGACGACTCAGCTTCTACACCCCCACCCGCCAGCTCCGCTCGACCAGCCTCGCCCTCGCCACAGTCCCCCGCATCCGGAAAACGACCGCTGGCGGCAGATCCTTCTCCCACCTCGCCGCCAAGACCTGGAACACCCTCCCCACCAACCTCCGACAGACCCAAGACCTACTGGCCTTCAGAAGACTCCTCAAGACCTGGCTCTTCGATCAGTAGCAGCACCACCCCCTCTTCCCCCAGCGCCTTGAGACCCTCGCGGGTATGTAGTGCGCTTTATAAGTGACATGATTGATTGATAACCAAAGCACTCTGTACACCAATTCTATAATGGTAGTCACTGGGAGCTCTCAAGGCGGGCTCCGTGGTTGTAGAGGATGTACACTAAGATTCAGTATGACTAATACCAATTAATAAATTCAGTGTTTTGGAAGATATCCCTCTAAGTGATTAGAGGCTTAACTAAAACTAGGGCAGCGAGGGATAAAGCCCAAAGAAATTTGCACAGCGACAGCCATCCACGACCATTTTACTGCCCACCAACATCAAAACAGCTTGGTCACTCCAGACCATACTTCTTGGTCTCACATAATGCGAGTACCTATAGGGTAGAGGAATCTGCCAGGTCGTGAGTGAAATGCATAACGAACTCAGTACTCTGATCAGCAAGAGCACATTGCTTAGTTTTTTTTTCCAGTTTCCTACAACTCCACATATCACACCAAATATGTTGAAATGCGAGCTTGTATGTCGCACCTCCACCCCATCACGTGGATATGCAGTAAGGGAATTACACAACTTACACGTGCTGGCTTAATGGCCCCAATCAGCAGTCAGAGGTCTGCTTTTCAGAAAAGGCAATTAAAATCCATTCAGAAAAAGACAGTAGTACGAGGTTTAATTAAACAGGGGCTTAAACAGCCAATGGTCGAGGTCAGAAGTCTAGGGTATGGGAAGTAGTTGCTAAGATGAAGGCAGAGGTTAAGAAATGTAAAGAAAAAGTAGGAAGAACGAAGGAAAAAACTATAGTACAAGAATATCGATTAAGTGTGGGATGCAGGGAGATTTAACCGCATAAAAGGAAAAGCGGGCATCTATGGGATACCTAGAACACAGGGAGGCAGGGAGATTTAACCGCATAAAAGTAAAAGGGGCATCTATGGGATACCTAGAACACAGGACTGCCGACAATTCTTTGCAACGCATGGAAGCCCTCGAGCTGGATGTTTATTAGACCCTGGGACTGACATTCTTTGGAAAAGTTTCTTGGAGAATTGTATGCACGTCAGATTTCTCAAGTTTCTCTATAATCCGATAACCTGTTTAACAGCTATATGTTGGCAAACCTAACCAGAACCTTTAATATATGCAGAGACCACCAGTATTTCTATTTCACATTTTGAAAGATCATGTACATTTACATTCAACCGTTCTCTACCTCTTGCAGCGCACAGTGCCTTTCTGAATAGAGTACAGACCGTGCCCGTGGTTTACATCCCCTCATCAGGTTAGTGTCAACTTTATGATCTTTCCCATAAGCACTGCCCGCTACGAAACCCTTCATCTATTGCGGCTTAGGGTAGCTGCAGCACAGTGGGGTCAGTAAAACGATTGGTGGGAAGCAAGCCAACCTACAAATGTTACAGTAAAACCTTTCACCTATTAGGACTACAACTTCAGAATGTATTTGTCTAGTTTTTTTTTTGGGGGGGGGGGGGTTTATTAGTGTACCCTTTGCTATAACAGATGCTTCTTTCTACCTGCTAGGTTACTTAAGCAGCAGCTTTACAACCATTGCCCAGAGACGAACAGACACCAGCCCCACAAGTCGCCTGTGCCACTGGCTATGGAGTGTGAGATAATCTGAAGAGAAAGTTTTAAATAAAAGTAAACATTTCTACGAGTTTGCCAAATCATTTATTCTGCGACTTTAACCAATTCTTTAGGCTCGCCTCAATAGTTTGTTGACGTACGTTTCTGAATGGGGCACAATCGAACTGGAATGGGGTGCCTGCCAACAGATGCAAGTATAAGAAAGCATAACCATTAATATACCCAAGATGGTTAACCAGCAACGTATCTAGCGTTTCTATAGGTTGCCACTGTGGCGATCACATCTGATTGGCTTGAGCGCATGGCTGTGTTCCCTTTGAAAGAGCTGGTTGTGATGCGAGGGCCTGCGGTGACCAACTTTGAACACCTCCCTGACACTGCCAGGGAGTCAAACAGCTGGTAGCACGTCATGGATTACAGACATACAAGCTGCATTTCAGAGCACAAGCCAGAAGGTATAACCTACTGTTGCATAATTACAAGTTTAATTAAGGCAGTCAGTTTTCTGGTGTAACAGTCTACGGAGCTGTGATAGAAAAGGGAGTACATTGTAACAGGCAATAGTTTTAAGTGAGCTTGGAGATTCCACTTGAAACAAGAGCAACAGGTTTTGAACGATACAGTACTATTGGTCCCTGAACTGCGAATCTTAGGGCAGCAGCACACGCCTCCCTAAGAACTTCCCAGCCATTTGTGTCATACCAAAGAGCGCTGCCTGAAAACTGGAAATAAAGTCTGGGAAAGGGACTGTTAAACAACCCATCTTTCAGTAGAGGGATTAGATGTAGTACAACACCCTACTCAGCCTCATTCACAACCCCAAGCAAATGGGACAAAAACAAAGGGCTGGTGCTGAAACGACTCCTGGAGGAAGGAACATCGCGAACCAACCATAACTGCAGACGAGTTTTATATCCAAATTTATTGAGTCAGATGGATAAGGCTACAGGTACAGTGTATGAGAGCCCAATATTTCCATCCAACATTCAGATTTCATTGTCCCTTCTCCACATTGTTTGCACTTGTCCACCACGGCTCAACGCTCTGCTCCTGAACTGACGTTCTGTGCCACATACTGTGCAGGTAGTCCTACCCATCGTCACTCAGCATGCAGATGGCACTTAGTGCTGTTTTCGTCTGAAGGAGCAACCTGTTGGAGAAGAGAAAGCCATTACTAATCAGTTATGTAACTGCTGTGGTCGGAGTAAGAGCAGCTTCACAGCTGCAGTAAAGTAAATGTTGTACAGGTCATAAAAGTTCAGGTGGTACCACTGAAAACAAATACAGATGGGACCATTGAAAATTGAAAGAATTGTGACGAGAAAAACGACGAGCAGCAACCTATAGGCTTCTGGACAAGTGTTGAAAGGGCTCCTGGACCAGCAAAGTGCAGGTTAAAAAGTAGGGAAGAGGCAATTAAACAGATGTGAAGTCAGTACTCCACATTATCAGAGTGGAAAGATACACAATAAGCATAGACCAATCCCATCACTGCAAACTAGTCCAACTGACAAAGGGGTGACTCAAGCCTTTACCATAAGCCAACCTCTATGTATCCAGTATTTCTATAGTGCAAACCTAGCCGAAACGCCATGGAGCACTGTAGTGCCAAAGAGCAGCAGATTTAATGAGTGATGGAGGTAAAGCGGGTTGTAACAAGCTAACCTTTTGCGATGGTCTTCAAAGAGGAGAGTCTTCAACTCCTCTGCCCATTTCATGGTATTAAAGCCATGGAGCATCTTGCATTGTATATTATACTATTACACAAGATCCCATATTAGCCAAGATAAAAGGGTTGAGCCATATGCAATCATGGTGTATGTTAATTTGTAAAGCACACCATCACCTGCAAGGATGTTATGGCACTGAGCAGCTGTGTGCCTAACCCTGCAGGTTGGCTAATTGACAAGTCAGGTCTTCAGAGTCTTCCAGAAGACTTCAAGACTAAAGAGGCAGCAGCTCTGTTGCGGAAGGCAATTCCACGCTATACGGTGATGTAACAACGCATGTCCTCCTGATCTAGTTTGGTGTAAGTACGGACTGTGTACGAGTAGGAGTACTGCAGAGTGGAGGTGTCTGGGTGGACATATGTTGGGGTAATATTTTTCTGGACAGCTTACCTTCCGTGAGCCTCGCCTTCCCCCCTGTGGGCTGACAAAGAACCGTAGAACAGCCCACACACAGGACCACCGTTTGTGCATGACTAAATACAGTGGTGATTTTGTAGCAACCTGTAAGAAGTACACAGTAGTTAAACTGGCGGATTGGATGTCAAACAACTCAGTTATGTCTTCACCCAATACATGCACTAAACATAAGCATTGCCCAACCACCTTGAGAATTTTATTCCATACCCTTCATTCTCAATCTAACATTTTTTATATTCTACAGCCCTTATTACAAGTGACCTTTTAAATGGCGTAATTCATTAATACATTAAGCACTGCCAAGTCATAATTGATGGTGTGTGATCAATAGTTTTAGGGAATAACATACGGATGTAAGGGCTTATCACACCAAAAAGTGGCAAGTTTGAATATGTTATCCCTAATATTGGTAGGCTTAACCTGACGAAATTCATCAAAAAACCCTCAAGAGTGATGCACAGTAAAGGCGCATATCTCAATTAACCAGACCCCTCATCATTTAGGTAGCCAGTACCTGGACTGGCTATTCAATTGCCTTAATTTTTGCAAACACGAACTTGAAAAATGTAAGCGCTCTAAATTAGGAAGCGCATGTATCTGCACTTTTAAGCCTACACACATCTTTAGCTATCTCGACACGTTACAGTCCCAATGCAACGTAATTTTAACCATCTGACACCATCAGCAACCGTAAGAAGATATATATACCAAGTCCATTACCCCTCCCACACCCTTAAAGACCTTAATTTGACATATGAAAATGCAGGAGCACATGCTTTGCAGTCACATTCAAATAGGCGAATCTCAAGTGTTATGGAGATTTTCTGACTATTTCACTTGCGTACCTGGACACTTCACATCCATGAAGTAAGAGTTTGGACTTTGAACCAGACGCTTCTTCTTGTGTTTCCTCTTCTCCTCCTCGGGAGACGGATGCAAGAGATCTTTTGCGAGCTGTAACCACAAGAACAAAATAACAGGTGAGTGAGTAATTGAAATCTGCAAACGTAAGTTGACATTCCACCAACACCACACTATCAGCTGGAGAGAGACTAAAATAAGCGATGGCCAATTAAGAATGTAAATTCCGCTGCTGGTACACCAACAAAATGCGGTCTGTAGATTATAAAATATATGGGGAATCTTGGGTTCCAGGGTACAACCTTACATATCAGCAACACAACCGTACCAAGTGAATATGCTTAATTTTCACAACTCCCCGGTCGATAAAACATGAATATGCCAATTAGGAGTTTCCAGAGGGTGAAAATCTTAAAAAGGGGTAGTGGACCATTTAGAACACACTGGCAAAAAACGACGTCTGGCCAAGCATGTATAATTGCTAAACAGATTTTTTTTATTACAAAGAAATGTGTCACTCAACAATGTACAAGTACTTAGCAGCACAAGCACACCGCCTTGGCACTTAAGTTCCCTTCCTCGGGAAACTGCATAAACGACCTGTAAAAAATGCTGGTGTTGTGGTTGGAGGAAATAAAGCGGGCTGACCAATAGTCACGGTATTGATAGATATATATATATATTATTTTGGAAAGCATGGTGTTAGGAAATTAAAGTTAAAACAGTCTCCAGGCCAGACAAAAATGTCAAGATTTTCCTACCAAACGTTATTAAAATAAACTGCAAGGAATCAGACTAACAATATTTCCCACTCGCCTCAAACATTCAGTTCGGCAACGTAAAAAATATGAGCTATCAAAATTCAACGGAGGCACAATCACAAGTTGTTCAAGACAAATTCAAAATACTAACTTCAGGAGATTTAAATAAGGATTGTGACAACTTCACACACTGCTGGCAATCGCGTTCAAAACAGTTATTATATGGATGGCTCTGTATAACTTTATGCCTGCCATGTGCAGACAAATTCGTAGGGCCCCCGAATATGTAGGACACATGCATATTCCACCAAAGATATAGGGATGATGTCAATATTCAGAACACCACCCACGATAAGATTTGCGTATACGCCATCGGAGTCCATCATATCAGCTTGCATAAGCCGTGCGCACTACCCAGATCTAGAACAGACCCGATACACGACAATCACATCAGCCTTCTTGTCAAATCCCTGAACGTAGTCTGGATTCGTAGCACCCAGCAAATGGGCAGCACTGGGGCGGACCACTAAGGTTAATGACAACCCAGAGACGAACTCAAAGAACACAGTACGGCTTGAGGCCTACTCTTAGGCTGCCGCAGTCCTGCCCCTTCTCTCCTATAGTCCCCCGATAGCTTCTTCCACTCTCCAACCTAACCCCCCGGTCACTTCTATTAAAGCGCAAGGCCCAGGAGCCCTTCTGGCGCCATCTCGATAAGAACCCGGCTCACGCGGTTACTCACAGGCATGTTTGCGCAGACACGGCCGCTGCTAGAAAGGAGCGAGGCCGGAAGTAGCGGCCGCTATATAAGAGCAAGCGTGCGCACGACCGGAAGGACGCAATGACGCTAGAAGGTGGCTCTGTTGATTGGGTAGGTCTCGACAGTGGCTTGAGTGGAGGGTAGATTAGTGACTGTCAGCGGGAATATCGCTGCACCGTTACATAAAGACCGCAGTTGTCTAAGAAGCTCCGTGTACAGCAAACCTAGTAAATATTTGGCAATGGTTTTTAATTTCCAATAGGAAAATAAACAACTTGAAATTATAAAACAAGCTGATCTGCAGTGTCGTGGGATTTACGAAATAAGTATATGGAGCGCGAAAAAACCAGCATTTATTTTCGTTCGAAGTTTGACGGTACCGTTTTACGTGTACTAGTTTAAAATCAAAACGAGAAGTTGTATTCCAAGATGGCCTCGTCTGTGTTTTCGCTAAGAGAGAAATGAACCGTTCTAATATGTCCGTCACTACGTATTTTATCAGGCGGCGATCTGCGGTTTATCATAGGTCTTGTGCGGTGTTAGAATTAGCGTTGTCGGTTTGATTATACTAGGAGCGTTAAAGGTGGAAACTTGTTCAATTATTAGACCGCAAAATTATAAGCTGAACGTGTAGTTTAGTGACTACAAACAAAAACATTAACATTTCTCTCACAATAAAGCCAATGCGCAGTCATGCAGTTTAGTCTGAAATCGATAGACACTCTGTCATTAGGAACTCCGCCCTTATCACTTATGACTTATAGATCATCATCATCTATTAAATAAAGTTTAATATTGTAGCCAGTTAATGTGCACCTGCAAAAGGTAGAGTATTTCCCTATCTCTGCAATACAAAATGACTTCAAGGATTATGGTGGTGCATTTTGCTGTACTCTGGGGACACCTTGCGTTATAAGTTATTATTGCTTTGAAGCATGTCTGGGCATGTTTCTGCTGCGAGGCTCTGCGTAAGAAAGAGTTCAAGACATTAGCCATTCGGTTGCAAGGCATAACGTCATCCACTTTATAGATGAGCAAAGTCAACGTGACGAGGGACTTTCACTGGGAAGTCCCTAGATGAATCATTGTCTGATGGCCGTGTAGAGAGCATCACACGCTCACCCAGTTCTAGCCTTTCAGTCAAGTCACCAAGGAGGGTGAAGTACACTATGCAAGGCATAGGTTAGCACCGGAAACTCGAGCAGTAAACCCTACTATATGGTTCAAGCCTGGCGCATGGGCAGACTGGCATCCAGATATGGGAAAACATAAGTGGGTTCAAACTTGAAAACATTATGACAGGAACGAATGTCTGCGACTTCATTTACCTTCAGGGCAACTTTGGTATCCATAAAAGCCAATTCTTTAGATACCTGCAGCCGAAGAATGCATTTGGCCCTTGAGGCCCAAGGGGTTCCGGTGCTACTGGACTTCAGCCTGTTAGAAGGACAGATCCATGTGAGGGCCCTGGAAGCACATAAAATATCCAGTTTATAAATCTCTGGTGATCACACCCAAAACACCTTCTGAGGCCTTTTGAGAAATGTGGGCCTACTGGAGGATGACGGTAGGAGGAAGTCAAGATGTCCCCCCCGGGAGGCAGTTATTACCATTCAATACAGATAATGCAAATGCATATTCCACATCGGGCATACATCACTCAGTACAGACTGTGGCAGTGTGCTGTGTGCCCAAATATGAATTTGCTCCGAAGCGGTGGTCTAAGGGCAGACTTTTTGCACACAAAGTGGTCATGCCGTACCTGCAGGGTTACTGGAATAAGATCTCAGACACATTAGGGGGGTGGTGTGGGTTTCCCTGTCCCGTGCGACCCAAAACTAATCCTGCTGCATATAACCTCAGACTTAGATGCCAACAGATACAAATGGTCACTGATCCATACTGGCCTGGTAATAGCTAAGCGAGACACTGCCAGGCACTTGAGAGATAGCTCACCTGCTAATGTAAAAGACTGGTCTGGAAAAATGGACTGCTCAATAACTTTTGAGATCCCAGTATGTAAGGCCAGGCTGTCCGGATTTGGGGAGAATGGATGACATTCAGAAGACTCGCGATACCAGACTAGACAAATGTGGAAACATAGGGGCATATTAGCAAGACCCACATTAAAATTATCGCCGTTTTAGCGGCAGGAAACTGCCGCTAAAACGGCGATAATGGGCTTGCTAATATGCGTTATAGAATTCCAATAGAAGCCCAGGTTAGATGTCCTGCACATCTAACCTGGGCTTCTATTGGAATTTTATAACGCAGGTTAGATGTCCTGCACATCTAACCTGGGCTTCTATTGGAATTTTATAACGCATATTAGCAAGCCCATTATCGCCGGTCTTGCTAATATGCCCCATAATTGTAAATGGCTGGGATTGGGGAGAAAAAGAAGAGATACGCGGCGGATGGGGTGTCATAATTTTAAAATGTAACCTTCCTGCTTGTATTACTGTTAAACGCTACTGGAGGATGTGCCTTGTGTATATTCACAATAATTGTGTTGAACACAAACAACAAAAAGGTGTTTTTGAAAAAAAGGAGGGTGAGGTTGAGTGGTTTTGTAGGATGAGCCGGATGGAATGGAAAAGGGAACAATGTTGGGCAGGAGAGGAAGGTTCTCAGGGTGATATTTAGCTTGTTTGGAGGTTGAAGAGTCCAAGGGAGGTGGTGACACCCTTCAAATGACGGTGAGTTGAGCGGTATGGAGTCACTGCAAGTATTGTGTTGCTGTGTTTCCCGCGAACGAGTAGATCACTAGTAAAAGCTCCATTGAATAAACCTAGGGTTGAGAATGCTTCCCCTGCTAGGGTGTTTTCCCCAGTTCTGTAGTTGGGTTTCCGCTTGTTGGTACAGCCTAGATGATCATTTATCTCAGAGACTGTGTTTGTTACCTAAGCAGTGTTTGGTCATAGTACTTATATCATCATTGTTTGAAGGGTGTCATGCTTTTGACTTAAGCTAACCTTCACCGTTCAAACATTCCCGATGACTCCCATAATCATAGGTGGTATTATCCTCCATTCCAAACTTCTGCACCATTCCAGATATTGGTGATCTCCATTGATTTCAATCGGCTTACCTATCTAAAACATCATACAACTTCCTCCTAGAGCTCTTACAAGGTAGAAGTATAGCGTAGTCGGCTGTATCATTTTATTCAGGTTAGTTGGGCCTATAGTGTGTCTGGTCTGATGTAATCTTGACTAGAAGGTCCCAGATGAGTTTATAACATCTTTGGCTAGACCAGAGGTGTCCAGCTGTGGTCGTCTAATGATGAAGGCTGAGTCACCCCTAAGAGGACCTTTTCCTAGCCAGCACAGAATACTTCTTCATTTTAGTTCCAGCAGCAAGGCACATCTGTGAGGCTTTCTCACGGGTCAGTCAGTAGTTACTGGACTATGTCCTGTGTGAGGACTGTTGTTTACCAGTGGTATCCCCGGGCACAATGCTGGTGCATTCCAGTTGCATAGCCAAGTTGCCCTCGTTAGGCACCTGGCATTCTCAGGGTAGTGTGGGTGAGCTGTCAAGGCTTACTCCAGGAAGGGTTAGATTCCATATAGTACAGCAAATAACCCTAAATAACATCTACATCTACTCAGTGGTTTGCTTTACTGGAAGAAAACTATTTTTAATGGGTAAGGAAAATAGCATGGCTAAAACACAGAGACACACAAAAAAGGAAGTGCCTGGCACCGTCTGGGCCCAATATTGGACCCCACGCTTTATTATAGCTCTTTGGCACGAGGCACTACATTTTTGTTCTAGTTGACCATAGTGCCACTGCTATACAGTGTTTGATATGGCATAACTCAGAGAGCCCAATAGCCACTCAGGTCTTTAGTTCTTGGCCAAAGTTGAACTCTTGCAAAGGTGTTTTAGAAGTATTCAAGGATACAGATGCAGGGACTCTGGACCCAATACTGGTCTCTGATTAACACTCTGATAACAAGAGGGTTGGAATAAAAGGTGTCACCCCTAAAAGAAGTCTGGCCAGAATAAAAGGTGTCTGAGCTAAAAATGTAAAAGCCCAAAATTCACCACTCAAACAATCTTAGGTGCTGCTGGTGTGCTCCGTGGAAGTTGAGCGTTACTGGTACTCGGTTCGGTGCACTTCCTTATCAACTGGAGTCTAGGGACTAGTTTAGGACCCAACTGGTCCCAATGTTTTTATGCTTAGTATTTGTATTGATCATTTAAACCATAGTGTTTTTGGTCTTCAAGATGTGACTAAGGATTTGCAAGCACCAAAATACATTAATAACTCTTTCGGCACTGACACAAATCACTGGTACAATGTGGGGGAAGCTGAGAAGAGAGAAATTACATATAGAATCCAAACCTTAGATGAGCAACTATGGTCTTTCTACATTAATTCCAACTATTAAAGATTTGCTCATGTCATATAGACGCCTCTGGCTATTTCTAGGGCTAAATTCAGGTAGATCCGGAGAGTACCATTCAATGTCAAACTACTAGGCAAAGAAACAAAGGTATTTAATTCCACCACAGTGCCCTCTCCTTTTTATGTTCTTATTTTTAGCAATTCTCTGGCAACTGTGGAGTAGGAAAACATTGTGTATTTTCTTGAAGCGAGTCCCCCATCTTGATGGGAACCACCAGGAGTCCAGACCCCAAGCAACCAAGGTTACCACCCTGCAATAAGCACCTTCTGTCTTCAAAACATCTTATTTATTCTCTCTAGGTAGTAAGAATCAAAGAAAACAATTTTGTTGTATCTTTTGGTGTGTGCTGTTCATTATCTTTGGGCAGCATTGCTGGTGAATTGTGTCACCTCTTGTCTCTGCTTTCTGACCTATGGCAACTCAGAGATTTGTCTTCACTCAGCAGTGAACCACAGTGTTGGCCGCAAGCTGGTCTTGACATATAATCCAGTCTCAATAGATTGAATGTCCATCTATCCACAGCACACCTCTGGCCCACTTAAGCCAGAAGTCTCAGCATGCTCCCAATGCCTTACTAGTGAAGCACACTGCTGTGAATGGGAGTTTCCCTGGAGCTCACACAACACAAACAGAGGCCATCGTGGTTCCTGGAAAGCTCCACCGCCCTTCTTGCTGTTTTAAAGGGGACTGATGGCAAATATTGTACCAGCTTCCATTATTGAACCCCAAGGGTGCCTTTACTTTAGGGACCTGTGTCTGAGAATATAAAGGTGGCAGTCAAGGTGCCACCAACGGGTCCATGATCACCCATTCCAGTCACTGGTGGTACCTGTCCAACTGAGATCTGGTCATTTTAGGCTTGACTGCTTCTTTGGCTAGTGTTATCTCTAGTATCATGAGGGCTAAGATGATACAAAAAGTTCCAGAATCAGAACAGGGTCTTTGAGCAACTTGACCCATTGCCACTGGTAGGGTGTGAAGACCACCTGCCTCCTGGACTCCCTCAGGCCAAAGACGTGGAAAGTGGCTTCCTAAAGGCACAGGATAATGGAAAGGGTTTTCACATCAGATGAAAATCATCTTTATTGAAATATGATAAAGCACCTAGCGTGCTTACCTGAGAGCTGCTTAAGAGAGCCGTGATGCTTGAGAGCTCCTGCGACAAGCCTGTCATGACCACCTTAAAATCCCAGACCAAACTTGTAGGAAAGTGCCCCTTTTTGCATGGTTGCCCCTGCGTTTTGCCTAATGTTGATGTACTTCGACTGAGTGTGCCCTGGGTTCCTGCCAACCAGGTACCCAGGGCCTATGTTCTTTCCCTAAACTGTACTGATACAAAATCCAATTGGCAACTCTCTGGCCACATGTAAGTCCCTTGTAAAAGGTACCATGGGTACCAAGGGAACTGTGACCAGGGAACACCTCTAAGGGCTGCAGCACTCATTGTGCTACCCTTAGAGGCCCTGTACCTTTACACACACACTGCCATTGCAGGCTGCGTGTTTTGGTGCAGAACAAAAGGAAGAGTCGACATGGCACAATTCCTGTTTGCCATGCCTACAACCCACTGCTCTGGCATAGGTCAGCCACCCTTCTAGCTGGGTGCACTATACCAGTGGTGAGGGTACAGGTGCATGAGCCCTGTACCCTTACAGTGTGTAAGTCAATTCTTAGACATTGTAAGTGCAGTAATGCCATAAAGAGTATATGGTGCTGGGAGTTTGTTATTACAAACTCCACTGCACCATAATGGCTTTACTGAAAACTGGGAAGTTTGGCATCAAACTTCTCAGCACATTAAACCCACACTGTCAGTGTGGGATTTAATGAAAAATGCACTCAGAGGGCATCTTAGAGATGCCCCCTGAAAAACGACCTAACTCTAGTGTCCTGGCTGAGTGGCTGCTCGCCAGCTGCCACCACCAGACATGTTTCTGGACCCCTGGGTCGAGAGCCTGCCGCTCTCGGGGTCCTGAAACAAAGCACATCCTGGGACGAGGTGCAAAGCCTCCTCCCCCAGAATGGGCAGGGTCCACGAAGGGGAAGCTTCAAAGGCTTGCCGCCTTTGTGATCTACCCCAGACATTCGCTGCTCCCAGCAACTGGCCCCCACCGGTTCTGACCCCCACTTTGGGCGGAGAATCGGCCGGAAAAACAAGTTAGGAGGAGAGGTGTGCCCACCTTTGCCAACCCCACCCCTCAGGTGGGGGAGGCGAGGTGAAGCACAACTCTCAGTCCCCGCCATCTTGCAGCTGGGGGGACCCACCCAACCAGTGGGAGGCTTATGCCCCCCTCCCACTGGAGGGTGGCATAATAGGGGGTGTACCCACCCCAAGAAAGGGACCCATTGGTCCCTACCTGTAATGCCACTAAATGTAGTATTTATGGGCAACCCTGAACTTTGCCTCCTCAGACAAGAAGAGAGAAGAAGAAGGACCGAAGAAGCCGTGCTGAAAGAAGAAGAGGAGGACACCAACTGACTTGGCCCTAGCCCTACAGGCCTGCCCCAACTCGAACCAGCTCCAGCGAAATCCTGGTGTGTTCTGCAGCCAGCAGCCCCCAAGAACCCAGAGGACCTGCCCTGCCAAACCAGACTTTGTCCCCCGTGAGCACCGGATTTGCTCACCCACAGACTCTGGCTCCGGCCAAATCCGCGAGTCTGCACCACCCTGCACCCGACGCCCACAGCCCGAGTTCGAGTGGCCCAACACCACGAGGTGGTCTCCCGGCGATCCTGACCTGGGATCTGGTGATCCCTGACCTGCTTCAAGTCTCCAATCGACGTCTCCAGCCCCTTTCTGGAGCACCCCCCAGACCGAGACCGGAACCGGTAAGTAAACCACGGCGCCAAAGACATCCTTGCACCCGACACCCCACAGCCTTGGGTGGCCCAACTGACGGTGTCCTGGCATCCCCAGGCATCCCAACTTACCTCTCCAACCGGTGGTCGCCTCCAGAAGATCTTCGCCCCGAGCCTGCACTGTTGGTTGCAAACCGAGAATCCCAATTGAAACCAACAGGGCACCCGATGCCAAACCAGCACCCTGCACCCGGCCGCCCCTGTGCCGCTGTGGGTGCACCTTGTGTGCTAAATTGGATCCCCCTTTGTCCTGAACCTAACAGCAGGAGCTTTGCTCCCATAACCTTGTGACCTGCTCGTGAGCAGCCACCAACCGGAGGCCCCTATCCCCCTTTGGATAACATTGGGCCTCAGCACTCTGCACCAGGCCAACCTAGTGCCGCTGAGGGTGCTTTGAGAGTGCATCCTTGACTCTGGGGTAACCCTGGTTCTAACCCCAGAAAACCTACTCTAAAACCAAAGTACTTACCGTGAAACTGATAGCCCTGTTTTCTCCCATAGGACTGCATTGACTGCTTTTCTGTGAAAAATCTTCTAAGCTTGGAGTTGCTTTGTATGAAAACCTAAGAAACTGCAAATGTACAAAAACTGAATTACTTACCTTTTCTCTAGGAAGTGTCCCAGTGTGATATCTATGCATATCACACTGAGTAGAAAAACTAACTTAAAAAGTAATCTGAAAAGTAACGTACAAAGTAATCACAATAGTAACTGAAAAGTAATTTTGACTGTTGACTTACCTGTAACCAAACCAATTGGATTCTACTGCATTTCAACTGTATTCAACTGCATTATTCTTGCAAAGTATTACACTTACCTGTACCAGGCCTGGCTTGGTTCTAGAAAATAAAATACAACTAAATAATATTTTTATACAAACAAATTAGTCTGAGTTCAGTCTTTGAGTGTGACATCATTTCTTGCCTGAGTGTGTACAGTAAATGCTTAACACTACCCTCTGATAAAGCCTTACTGCTCGCCCACACTACCACAAATAGATAGTAAGGTATTATCTACTTTCACCTCTGCCTAGCTTTTGGGATCCACTGGACTCTGTGCACACTATACCTTACTTTGGTATAGTATATACAGAGCCAGCTTCCTATAAAACTGAACTGCAGCAGTGAATGGGGTGGGGGATAGAGTTATTTCAATCATGGATCTGCGGACTAGACTGTCTTTGCTGGAGGGCACTGCACAAATGGGTGAATTGCTGAAGGACACAGCAGAGTGGAAAATGCTGATTGCCCTTTAGGAACAGCCTCTTCTGAAGAGTAAATATATAAGGTTGGATCTGGTGGTAGGAGCAGCTTTGCATGGATTTGGACTTTCTTACAGGGACAAACATAGCCAAACAGCCACCCTCAGCTGTAATCACCCTAGGCGCAAGCCGCCAGCGAAATCACATTCCAGCAGTTGAGGTGATTTGAAGCCTTTTTTAGGGTTCTGGGTCTCCTTTGCAGGTATTCTCATTAGCCATTAATGCATACAATTTGATAATCAAGTTACTGCTTTTGGTCTAGTGACTGTGTCAGGGTAGTGTCGGCAAGCAGTCGAGATTTACTCCAGGAGTTGGATAAAGTTAGAAACTCACATTCAGAATGATTCCATGAAGGATAATCAATTCTTCCCCTGCATAGTGGAGCAACAGTGATCGTTTTACGGCGCCATCCGTTTCCCTGGTGGCAATGAAATAGTTCTCGAGGCGTCCTAGCCAGACTTGCCAGCGTGGAGACGCTGTGGCTGGGTCAGCTGATTCACTGAATGGTGGCAAGACTCCGGATGGGGGGTGTTGCGGCATGGCTCTAGCTGCGGCTTGCGCGGCATCCCCTTGATCGCCCATGGTTTCCTGGGTTTTGCCAATTTATTGAGGGCCCTGGCAGGTGTTGTATCGATCTCAGATGACTGAGATAGCCAAAGTGGGCGTCGCTGGTCTGACTGGGCTTGCGCGGCCTGGTGCGGTCCGTGGCGCGTGATTGTGCCAGTCGTGAAGATTGAGGGGGTTTTGGTGGTTTCCCTGCGCGTGTTGCGCGAACCCTTGCGCTTACTTGCTGGTGCGGTGATCCGCCGCTGGGCGAAGGCCTCGTGCGGGGAGGAGGCTTGCTGACTTCGTGGTGTTAACCTTGATGCCGGCCCCGCGGGCGGAACAGCGTTTCTTTTGGTTATGCCCCCACAGGCTGCCGGCGCTGTATGTGGCTCGTTGCTGCCTGGAGCGTGGTTCGCTCCGTCCTCGTCGCCAGTGTTAAAACCTCTGATATGAGGCCTGGCTGACTGAAGGCGCGCTGTGTTATCTAGCGCTGCTAAATAATCACACCACACACTTGGTTACTGTCTGTGCGCGGACTGCCGTTCTCGGTCCCGCCCACCACATTTTATTTACGCGCGCTCCACCGTCCGGCGTGAGCGCGGGGGTGTGCTTCCGGTGCGTGCGTTGGCAGCCACCAACTAGCACGCTAACTCATCACAGTTGGCACGTGACTGAGGAGGCTGGGGGGCCTTCGCTCGCCACAGAGACACCATAGTCTACAGCTTACAGGGTAAGGAAGGGGTGTGAGTAGAACACGTCATCCTTACAGTCACTGCACCGTGAGTCAGGGCCCTGTGCTGCTGGGGCCCCACTCTGCTCTGCACAGGGCAGAGACCAGCCTGGCAGAGAGGCAGGCTAGCAAGGTGAAACAGGGTTGCCCACCTTTGGAAGGAAAAGCTTTGAAAATCTACCCTCTTTTCATCTTCGCATGGTCTGCATATTATCCCAGCAGCTGGTAAAAGTTACTCGATTAACTCATACATACTGGACGGAACTGCCTCTCATTACCATGTAAGCACCCAAACTGACTCTGTGCGAGGTTTAGTCCTTTACTACTAATATATATTTTAAACCAGTGTGTAAATCAACTGCATGAAAATGAGCCTGGGTGAGCAAACACTATATGCACGTTTCCTGACTGCCTACCCATCATAAATGATACCAAAAAGTTGGTATCTGATACAAACTGAAGTCTGTTTTTACTCATGTTGTTCAAAAATTGAGTGACTAGCCTGACTCCATGGTGGAAGCAGACCAGGTTACAGGGACTACACTGAAGACAACAATAGTAATAGTGGTAAAGGCTGAGCCTGTTGACATTCAGGACCAGTGCTTGATTTGTGCCGGTGGTTGGCACCAGAGCTACTTTTTGGAGACTAGGATTTATTCATCAGCTGTTGACTAAGAGCAAGCAAGAGAAAGATAGAAAGCAGAAGAAGGGGAAGATAGAAAAACAAGGAACAATTGGTGATGCAGTAGTGACATAGAACCTGCGATAGTGAAATAAAGACACAGGAAGCCTACAGTGATTGAAGGAGACAAGAGGTGGTTATTTCCCATTAGTGTCCCACTCTAATTGAGGCCCAGTGTGTCCACATTATATGCAGACAATTTTAATCCCTAGCTACAATGCATCATAGTTACAAAATTTGCACAATTTGTCATTGTCATTCCCTGTACCACTGCAAAGGACCATGGGTGTTTGTGGCGTCAAGCAAACATGACCCTCATCTTGGTCCTGACATGTTGACAGCTCTGCACACTCTCTCTTTCAGAATAAAAATATTTTTTGCAGCATTTCGAGTAAAGGACGTGGTCCTGCATGGGCAGCCCAAAACAGCTGAAATGTGGATGGGAACCAAACCCTAGCACCTCTGTTCCCCCACAAAGGTGGTCACTGGTGTACAGTTGAAGCTTAGATGATCTATGTGTATCCGCGGGACAGCATTTGCAAAATGTCAGGCATACATTTTGAATGTAGCACCCTCTTGAACTCACCTTCACCCTCCACACAAGCCAGATACCTCCTATCGAGTCTGTGGCATCAGCCTCCATGCAAACCTCCCTCACTGTCCTAGATACTGGTCACCTTCTTTGAATTTAATGCGATCACCCTCTAAAACATTTTCCCGCATACTCCATGGGCATTCACCGGGATGAGTTGTGATTCAAGTCTGTGTACATTTTTAGTCAGGTCAAATCAAAAATAATATCTTCCATGTTTGTGCATTTTGTGGTGTACAGACAAAATATCGATTTAAAAATATTGAGAGACAGAAATATCGAAAATTAATATTGTGACACACAAATATTGTGATGCATAAATATTGTTGGCAAGAATATCGTTTTTTGAGGTAAGTAATATCGTTGTAAATAAATATATCAATGTTTTAAAAAACAATGTCACTAACATAGTAGTTAAACATATCCGTTTTCAATTATTTGAATGTGTTTTAGTTAACATATTAATTATATGTATTACTATTGTTTATATAAAAGTTATTAATTGTTTTCAAAATATAGCTTGTTATTTTAAGTGATTTAGAATTTTTTATTAATTTCTAATTGTAATTTATAGTGTTGTAGCGAGTTGTTGGGTTTGTTGGGGATAGGGTGGGAAGTTAATTAGGTAATAAATAATGAAACAATATTTAATACATTTTATTTAATTATATGATAGATATTCATTATGTAATACTGTTTTATTTTCATTATATGTTCTTTGCGGGCTGTTAGATTTGTAGGGGTATAGGGCGGGAAGTTAATTAAGTAATAATTAGTTAACAATTTATAATTAATTGTTAATTATTTAATTGATTTTCAATTATGTAAGATATGCAATATTGATTTATTTTACTTATATTTTAGTTGTGGGATGCTAGGTTTGTAGGGGTATAGGGTGGAAAGTTAATTAAGTAATAGTCGAATAACAAGTAATTATTAATTGTTCATTAATTATTTCATTTAAATATATACGTTATGGAATAGTTATTTCTTTAGTTATATTTTAGATGCAGACTGCTAGGTCTGTAGGCATACAGGGTGGGAAGTTAAGTTAATTAATTAATAATTGAGTAACAATTATTTATTAATTGATCATTATTTTTTATTGAACAGTAATTATGCAAATTGTTTAATTGGTTTTAGTTTTTTAAATACATATTTTTTTTATGTTAATTAATATTTTTTTATTAAGAGTTTGATATTTTTCTGCATTCATGGAGTTACTCATATATGTAATGTGTTTGAAGTGAAGTATTTCCCTACTCTTGCTTAGACTGCAGTAGGAATAGTAAAATTAATGTCTTCACAGTTCAACACTTTCCCTACTATTGCTCTGTTTGGAGTGGAAATAGTAAATGTTACTCCTCCGAAATCCAACGCGTTCCTAATGTTGCACAGACTGGAGTGGGAATAGTAAACTTTACCCCTCCAAAATCCAAAACTTACCCTGCTGTTGTGTAGACTGGAGTGGGAATAGTAACTTTCACCCCTCCAAAATCCAACGCTTTCCCTACTGTTGCTTAGACTGGAGTGGCAATAGTACATTTCACCCCTCCTAAGTCCAACACTTTCCCTTCTGTTGCACTAATTGGAGGAGGAGGAGTAAATCTAACTCCTCCGAAGCCAAATTCTTTCCCTATTATTGTGGTGACGGGAGTAGGGATAGTAAATTTAACCCCTATGAAGTCCAACACTTTCTATACTGTTGCACAAACTACAGTGGGAATAGTATATTTAATATTCTTAGACTCCAGTAGTTTTCATAATATTGGATGAATAGATTTTATGGCATTAATTGTTGAATTTTTTGATATTTTATATTATTTGTGTTTATTTTGTAATCTATTTTAATTTTCATGGTAGTTTTGTAAATGTGTTTTTTAGATTTTTCAATTTTTTTTAATAAACACATTTTATTGTAGTCTTGAGCACGTCAAGGCCTGGAGGACCTTTGCATAAGTGTATAGACATCAACACAGCAGGCCTCAATGATGCCAGTGTAACATAACCCCAAAAAACATGTACAGACAGAACACCACCCCCCAGGTCAGTAGTGATATCCATGGCTTCTTATATCTCCCCGATGTGGGTCGTCTGTTTCTTGGAGCCATACGACTGTATCTCCCCCTCAATAATAGCTTCGGCAGATCGAACGGGGTTAGCAGAATACTGCGGTAATCCACCCACCGCCTCCAAATTTTCCCATGCATCTGTTCATGGCTGCCTTCCACCTCCCACCGAGGGCGGGGACGCCGCCTTCCAGTGCTGGATGATGTCGCAATTGGCCAACGTAAGCCCCAGAAACAAGAGATGCTGTTTATATCGGTTCCCTCCAATCTCCTCCGTGCAATGAAGGAGGACCAGTTTGGGGTCAAGAGGGATCTCCCAAACTAATACTCTGGCCAAGCAAGAGGTCACCCCACACCAAAAGGGTTGTAATGCCATGCAGCTCCACACTGTGTGTAAAAAGCTACCCTCTTCAGCATCTCAGTGGAGGCATGCGGGGGAGGGTATCACTCCCATCCGCCATAAGTGGTATCTGGTGTGATAGGCTCTATGTAAATATTTGAATTGGATCAGGCGATAGCGCAACGACATTGTGGCTCCCTGGGGGGCAGCCGGGGCCTCAGTCCAGTCATTGTCATTCAGGTCCTCAATATCTCCCTCCCAGGCCGCCCACAGCGTCGGCAAAGTAGTAGGGCTGTGTGTTACTAAGGTCTGGTATATTTGACGAATTTTGTGGGAGCCTATGTCCCCCAGCAACAACCTACCATCTAATGGGTTAAACTCCGGCAGCTCTGCTAGACCCTGAATATAAGGAGACAAGGCGTGCCTGAATTGTAGATATTTGTAGAATTGACTACGGTGTAACTGGTATTCCTCTTGCAGGCGTTGGGTAGACTTCAGTACAGTACCTTGCATGGCGTCTTCCAATGTGGATAGGCCTATGAGATCCCACTCGCGGAACCCCGGCAGCCCAGCCACTTGACGCAGGACAGTCCCATGCCATAACGGGATTTCCCCTGTCAATTGACCCCCCCCAGCCCATGCGATGAACAGTCTGCCGCCACAGTTGAATGACCACCCTGGCGGCCGGAAGCATAAAGGAAATCTAGGATCGTCTGGGCACCCATTGCCCATCTCTCTATGGCATATGCAGGATCAGCCTGATCACTATACCACCATTTGTTGATATTAAGGAGGTGAGAAGCGGTATAGTAAGAATGTACATCTGCCGCTGCTATTTCTCCACAAAAGGTGGATTGGACACAGGTACGAAGAGCCACTCGAATCACGCCACCCCTCCACAGGAAGTGGTTGAGGACTGTATTCACTTGTAGCCATGAATATGGGATGTTGTATGGGTAGTTTTGGAGCCTATATAGCCGTCGTGGTAAGGATACCATCTTGCAGATGGCGGACCGACCCAGCAACGACAAGGGCAAGGGGGACCATGCTTTCACTTGTTCTCGAATCCGAGACAGCAAAGGACCAATGTTGCACTGCCACAAGATAGCCGGGTCTGGGGAGATGTAGATCCCCAAATATTGAAAGCCCTCAACAGTCCGGGTTAGTTGCGAGGCCCACGCCAATCTCCCCTGGACACCGTAAACCAGGAATATTATCGACTTTGACGGATTCATATATAGCCCTGAAATCTCCCAGAAGACCCGCATGATCTGCATAATCCGGGGACCAGAAAATGCTGGGTCGGTAAGGAAAAACAGAATGTCGTACGTGTATAGGGCGATTCTGTCTGATATATCGGCAGTCCAGTCAAACCCACGCACCAGGGGGTCACACCTCACCCATGTGACCAGTGGCTCAACAGCGAGCGCAAATAATAAGGGGGACAGCGGACACCCCTGTATGGTGCCTCTGCGTATGGGAAACGGATCAGATACCTTGCCCCCCCCCCAGGCGGACAGACGCTGACAAATCCGTATATAGTAGACGAATATAAGCAAGGAAGCCTGGGCCAAGGTTGAGGGCTTGCAGAAGGATAAAGAGGTATTCCCAGCTAATCGAGTCGAAGGCTTTATCCATGTCGGCTAATAAGAGGGCCGCTGGTTTCCCCAGGTCTGGAGCCTTGGTCAGTGCATTATGGACCCGTTTAATATTATGATGGGTGGACCATCGCGGCATAAAGCCGGCCTGATGCAGGTGAACCAAGTCAGTTATAAATTGTAACAGGTGATCGGCTAGGACTTCGCCTATCAGTTTAACTTCAACATTTAATAACGAGATCAGTCGATATGAAGACGGATCCTTGGGGCGGGGGCCGGCCCCGTTTGTGGAAAACCACTATTTCCGCATGTCACCAATCAGGAGGAAGTATCGACATGTCAACGGCCTCCTGTAGTGCCTTCAGTAAGTGCGTCCCAACTGGGGCATGTGGTCCTACAAGAATTCGCCTGGGAACCTGTTTGGTCCAGTAGCTCCACCCAGGGGAAGACTCGCCAGTGCCCCTTTAGCTCCTCCACCGTGATCGGTTCGTCAAGTTTCTTGTGCACCAAATCCAACACAGACCTGGGAGGCATGGCGTGTACAAAATCAACAATTTGGTCACAGGTCAGGGCTTCCTGTTGAGCATAAAGGGTCCCATAGTATTCCGCAAATGCCTGAGCCACCTCCCGAGGACCGAAATGCAGCTGGCCTACCACATCGCGAAGCACAGATACCGGCGCGATATGACATAGGCGGTGGAGCATTTTGCCACCCCATTGGTATTTCTGATTTTGCGCCACCTTCCAAGCCATCCGAGCCTTGTCTAGAAGCAACTGCTGCAGCTGGGAGAAGTGTAGTCTGCGCCGGACCTGCGCACCCCCACCTCCCCATACCTCATCCTCTAGGGCCCATAGCTGGGTTTCTAACTCCACCACCCTCTCGGTTCTACAGCGCTGCTCCCCCGCACAAAAACTAATGTCTACCCCTCGTAATGTGGGCTTCATGGCTTCCCATAAAACCACTCCTGAGGGAGCAGTATCCTTGTTAAAGTAAAAATATTCAGTGAGTGACCGATGCAACATCGACCTATATGCAGGGTTATTTAAATGCCAGGGTGACATACGCCATTGGAACGGGGGCCTGTGGGGGCCAATATGAATCGTGAGGACCACAGAAGAATGATCTGACAGTCCGCACGGTATGCTCGTAGCTGCCAAGACCCGGTGGATGTAGGGACTGAGGATAAAGAGATAGTCTTATCTAGAGAAGGACCCATGAACCGCTGAGAACAAGGTATATCCAGGCTCCACAGGGTGATAGGCCCTTCATGCGTCCATCCACCCCAAGGAGGATGCCAAAAGGCGCAGCTTGGAATCGCTGTAGGCCTGAACGGTCCGGCCGTATGCCATCGGTCCTCCCCCTGTACCATCACATCCTTCCAAACCACCCCCACCACCGATAGCCCATCCTAGAGCTCCCCCCAAAGCCGTCTAATCATGTCCACAAATGTCGGGCGCAGAGAAGGGGGGTGAACAAACTGCTTATCGTCAGCGACTCCCCATGCAAGAGCCCCATCACTATGGTATACCTCCCACCCAGTTCCATCCACACTTTAGTAGGCCTATAGGGAACCCTATAGTGAATGAGAATCTCTGTGCCCTGGGAACCCCGAACAAACTCGGAGTGGAAAGCCTGATCGAACCCGAACCGTGCCAGGCACAGCACTTTCGCGTCCATGACATGAGTTTCTTGGAGCAGCAATATGTCTGTCTCGAGCCTTTAGGCCTGTAGCAATACTGCGCCCCGTTTGATTTTGTCTAGGAGACCCCTTACATTCCAAGTCATGATGCGGACCGTCTTGGCAACATCACCATATGGATGCTTGGTTATCTATGCTTAGGGAGGAAACCATGTGGAGTCGAGTGTCTGCGGGTCATAGTGTATCTGAGTCTGTGCCTGGGGAGAGCATAACAACAAACCCCAATACATAACAAAACATCCCTCCAACCTCCACCCCAATACCTCAAACAGGAAGTATCTGTCGCGGCGGGAGGCCCCCTGGGACCCCAACAGGAGCCCAGGGGAGCCCCATGCCAATGGAGCCCCAAACTTCCAACACCCTTAAACATGTGTCTCTAGAAGCTTCAGGAACGCTCTTCCAAGGGGTCAGTCAGGCCTGAGAAACCCCACGGGAGTAAGACAATGCAGGGTCAGGGCCCAAGCGTAGGGCCCACGACCAAAGCTAAAGCTAAAATCCATCCAGAGCCAAAACAGTCATCCAAGATCTTATCCATGTTGTGTACCATCTCCCTGCGGTTGAGCTCACCAATTAGATTGAGAACGGCGCCTACGTTTCAACGTAGACTTCTTTGAACGGTTTCGTCTGTCACCCTTGGAGGAGTCAGACTCCAGCAGAGGCAGTGTGTGCGGCCGGGGGCGCACTGTTTCGGCTGTCCTTTGTAAGACTGCTTCTGGGGTGTCGAAGAAAAAAAAGACTGGAATTTCTATATGACCCGCTTTCGTGCCGGGTATAACAGCATGTATTGAATGTTCAGTTCATGCAACCTCTTCTTTGCCGCCACAAATGATTGGCGCTGTTGCTGAACCAATCTAGTGTAGACCGGGAAAATCATAATTTTATGCGAGTCGTATGTCAACTTCTCTTGGCCCCGGGCAAATTTAAGATGGCGTCCCTGTCCAAATAATTCAGCAAGTTAGCGATCACTGGCCGAGGTATGGCACCTGGGGGGGGCGGCTTCTTCACGAGAGCCAGGTGAGCCGGCTCAACCACGAAGCACAGGGACCCCTCTAAAATGATAGAGCACAGCCATTGTGACCGGAACTCTACCATCGACGCACCTTTACATCCCTCTGGGAACCCCACAAAGCGCAGAGTGTTACGACGGGCGCGACCTTCTGCGTCTTCCACATGTGCCAGTAGCTCTTGTATGATCACCGATCTGCTGGAGGGACGCCACAGAGTCTTCAACCGACAACACCCTGTTCTCCGCCTCTGTTATACTGTCCACTGCCTTTCGGAGGTCTTGTCGGAGTATGGAGAATTCTGACTCTACCGCTACAATCGTTGCATCGAGCGCGTCCTGTGATTGTGTGATGGCTGCCAGCAGCGTAGCATTGTTTGGGACATGCCTGGGAGCATCAGCTCCACCTGTAGCACCCGTATTTACGGTCGTGTAGTGGTCCATAGTGCTCTGCTTTGTCTGTGGGGCAGTTGGTTTATCTTTTGTCATGATGATGTTGGTATGGCCCCCACAGGCCGAACCAGTGATGGTGCCTCTCCCCTGGCCCTCACACAGCCAAGTCTCCAGTCTCCAGTCTCTCCAGCGCCACTCTTCGGGGCCACCCCCTCACTCAGCAGCCCTCCTGAGGGCTATGCACCATGAGCCAGCCTCACGGACCAGTCTCGAGCTGTAAACCGCACTGGGGCCTAGCCCAGCCGCTTCTGCTGCCATTAGGAACGGCCTCAACACAGATCCCCTATATGGGATGAAGCACTCCGGAACTCCAGCCCGCAGCGCACCCACCAGGGTAATGTGGGGGGGGGGGGGCCTTATCATCGACTCTGCTCCCAGGAGATCTGGGTTGATCCACACGAGGCCCCGCCCCCTGACTTCAGTTCTACTGGGCCCAGGGTGGATCTCTGTGGCCCCACCAGTCTCAATCATAGTGCCTCAGGCCCAGCTCTGGCCCTATTCAGCAACAACAGATCACCGTGCGAGTCTCACTGGAGTGGGCCTACCTTGTTGTGGCCCGTGCATCGTTGGCCGTCTGTGGCCCAGTGAGGTCTTTTGCGCTGAGCCGGTGCCACACCCAGTCCCGCCGCCAGCACCACGAGGCGCATCCTCTGGCGGCCGCAGCCCTGGCCTGACCTCACCTCGCGGCTCACAGATCACTGCCTGGCCGGGCGATTAGCAGACTGTGCCGTGGAGCATACACCGGCGGCCCCCGCGGCCCTGTCCTTACACCGCAGTGGGCCGTCGGCCCAGGCACACCAGGGGCCGCAGCTGGACTCCTTGCCTGCCCTGGAAATTCTTTCTCGCTGCCCTGTGGGCATCGTCGCACACGGGGCAGCATACAGTGTGGTCGCGGCAGGGACACCGGGACTACACCCCGTCAGATGCAGCGACCAGGCCCTCCAGTGACGACCACACCCCCGGTACGACCACTTCCGGACAGACCTCGTGGCGATCGCCCACCAGCTCGTTGCAGGCCCACGCAGCCCGGGGCCATCCAACCACTGGTCACCGGCGCCCACAGAGCTGCAACCTTCACAGGTGGGCCGTGTCTGCACCGGACTCTTCCAGGTAAGTGGATGGTGGTTGAGAGCACCCGTGGGCAGAATGATGGCAGATATATCAGCCTGACTGCATGGAGCGCTCATAATTAGAGTCCACCATGCTGGCTCCCCAGGCCACGCCCCGGATTTTTCAATTTTTAATATTTTATTTATTGTCTACATTAATTGTTATATTTTCTCTTACTCAGTCATTTATATTTTTATGGTTTTATTGTGAATGTATGATATATATATATAGTGCAACATAATTCATACACATATTTTTAATGTTATTAATATTTTAAATGTATTACTACGAATATATATATGCATATATAGATTTTCATATTAATCAATTTTAAATATAAACAAATTAATAAAACGTTAAATAAATATTTTTTATGTTACTCTATGTGTGTGTGTATATATACACATATATATATATACTTCCTGGAATGCGGAATGCAGGCGTGCTGCCCGATCGTCAGGGGTGCCTCCTCATTCAGCACTTCGTGCAACACGCTCTATTATTTTCTCCGTTCGTCTCCACATTGTGTGGTATTATCAGGATATACAATATACAATTTATTGAATATATGAGTCTGGGGAGGTTGTTATGTCGTGGCAATTGCTAAGGAACATAACTAAATAGACCTAGACCTAATGCCTTACGACTAAATGGGAATGACAAATGGGTAACAATACGAGATATGACCGGTGTCGGATGAATACACTTATACTTTTATGTATTTAGTTATGTTCCTTAGCAATTGCCACGACATAGCAATCTCCCCAGACTCATATATTCAATAAATTGTATATCTTGATAATACCACGCAAGATTGTATCGAGTGTAAAAGACGATTGAGTCTTAAATTATGGTATATGTGATTAGATGTTACAAGATGGCACACACCTTTTTCAATGAACTGTGGAAATGATTGGTAATGACACAATGCACTTTGAGATTGATTTATTTTATTTACGTTCTGCAAACAAAATGGCGTGTATAATCGTGACCAAGGTAGCAGGTGGCTACCGAAACGCGTTGATTGTCCTTGTGGCCGCATTACATTTTCACCTGAAAAACTTCAATCGGAGTGCCCCTTTCGTGTTCTGATGTGGAGATGAAGTGAGAATATATATATATATATATATATATATATATATATATATATATATATATATATATATATATATAAAAGTTCCAAGACTTCATACCTAATACGCACGAAATGAAGCACTCGAGTTCAAAGAATTTATTTAACAAACTCTTGCAGAGAACAGACGCGTTTCGGCTGTCGCCTTCGTCAGTGTAACAAGGCGTGCCCGAAACGGACATGATTTCATCAATTGTGGACATGATTGCAGACCGAGCGCTAAGCAACATTTAAATAAACAATTAATTGGTTTACATGCACTACATGCAGTACGGTTCTTTCTGAATGGCAGCTCTCTTAAGTGTCAAGAGCAAAATCAGATGTTGTTAGAACGGACGTCTTTCTATTTGAACAATAAAAAAAAATTGTTTGCAAGGCAACTATATCAACAATCCCAGGAGACTACCATGGGCACGTGCTTCGCCCCAAGCTATGAGAATTTATTAGTGGGCTGGTGGCAGAAGCACATGGTTTTGGAAGAGGGGAACGAACACTGGGTAGACAGCGTGGACCTGTGGGCACGCTATATTGACGATTTGCTCATCCTTTGGAGGGGGACACGAGTAGCAGCAGATGATTACATCTCTGCATTAAATTGTACTGATTTGAGTCTGCAGTTCTCTGGGTGTATTAGTTGCACCAGTGTAGCATATTTGGACCTGGTGGTCAACATTGAAAGCAACAGATACCAGACTAAACTCTATCGTAAACTGACTGCTGGTAATTCGATTTTGCATGCTTGTAGTCACCACCCACAAAGTCTTAGCAGTAATATCCCATATGGGGAACTGTTGCGTATTAAACGCAACTTCTCCACCAAGATAGAGTACGATACGGCTAAAGATTCAGCTTCAAGTAGGTTCAAAAATAGGGGCTACACACAAGGAGTTCTTAATGAAGTTGTCAGGAAAACAGGACAGATGCAGAGACAGCAACTACTAGTAGACAAGGATCAATAGAAATGTGAAAATGAAAAACAGGATGGGGAAAAAAGCAAGAATGATCACAGATTTTTCTGCTAGTTCCTATAGAGTGTATCAGATATTTAGAAGAAATTAGCACATTCTCAGAACTGATAATGTGATTGGAACACACCTAACATCATTCCCTCAGATCACCTACAGAAGGGGTTCCTCATTCAAGGACCATCTAGTACACAGTCACTTTAAGGTAGGATCTACCAAGAGGAACCCAATAACAAGGTTTCTTACAGTGCATGAAGTGTAAGGCCTGTAAAAACAGCAACAAAGTGCGAGATTTCAAGGCTCCAGGCAGAGACAAAAATAGGAAAACCACACTGTAACTGTGAGTTCACCGTCGATTGTTTAATTTGTTCTTGAGAAAAAGGATATGTAGGGAGTACAACACACTTCGCGAAAAAGAGTTGTGCTCGAGCATATGCGGGTGATTACAAATGGGTATCAAACATATCCGGTAGCCCGGCATTTTTAAATCGAACACAATAGTATTCGGGACCTTTTAAAATTCTTTTGTCTGGATCAGGTGCACAAAGATGAGAGAGGAGAAGATAGAACTAAAAATCTCAGAATACTCTATTCGAGATATATAGTGGAACTACAGACTACGGTCCTGGGGAGCACTCAATAATGACGAGGCAATGTGGGTACATGTGTAGAGGATTATCAATAGCAGGTTGAGATATTGGCCCAGAGTCATAGGTGGTGCCCAGGCAGGGCCAAAATGTGGATTATCCTGGGAGTAGATGTGCCAGAAGAACGTTGCATTAGCACATTCATCAAATTGGGACAGGAATCTGTCCCAATTAGAGTGCAGGTTTTCTAAAGGGTGATGATGACCGCCATTATTGTTGAAACACCACATTAGATTTCCATCAATGACATGATAAATGGATTATGAGGAAACAATTATTTTATAATGAGTTCTGTTAAATTGATTGGGGCCATTGATACATGAATTGAGCAAGGTTTATTGCTGTAATGAAGTGTGTATTTACACATTTATTTTCATTTCGTAACATTTGCCCTACCCGGGAGCAATTTTGAATATATGAAGCATAATGTTATGAGATACTATATACTATGAGGGTGCATGATTGCGTTATTAGAATGAGAAATGATACAATGAATTCATCATGAAATACAGTACCTTTGATTGACCCTATGAGTTTGACATAACCTGTAAATGGGTCTATGGATTGTTTATCACTATAAGATAGCAGTCATTCATTATTTATTTGTTGATGAGACTCAATTTTCGTCCGTTTTTCGTGTTTACCGATTTTGTAAACCAATGAATTGTTTATTTAAATGCTGCTTAATGCTCAGTTGCGCTGAAATTGAGGAAGACGATCATACCAAAACGCTTCTGTCCAGTGCGAACTTTGTGCCCTTCAATTTTGGCAACCAATATTGGGTTTCACGTTGGACAATTTGTTACGTGGGCCCACCCCCATGGAAAGCAGCACGTAACGTGTGGTGCGGCAGCTGGTGGAAGTGAAAGGAAACAGATATATATATATATATATATATATATATTCAAACACATAGATGTGTATTCATACACGTATATACTTACATATAGTATTAAATATTAGTGGAATATATTTAATTTACATTATATTACATCATATAGTATTAAATATTAGTGGAATATATTTAATTTACATTATATTACAAATATATTAAAATATTTAATGTTTACTTCTTTAAACTCTATTTATATTTAAAAAATCTATATTTTTGTCTATTTTTAGACGATATTTGTGTCAACGATATAGTTCTTCTGATATTTGTGTACTTACCATTATAAGTATAGGTGCACAATACTATGGTAAACAATATTTTTGACACAATATTTTTGTCAACGATTGTCTGCATCTTGTTTGTTTGTTTGAAGAAATCTGCGCTCCTTATGCCATTAATAGTGGAGTTTAGCTGTGGTAGACCAAGTATGAATGTGGATTCGCTTTCACTGGAAATAAGAATTCTGAGTTCCATGAAAGTTAGTCATCTTCAAGTTGATGTTCATTGTCCTTACTGGTCTTTGGAACCTCATTGAGTCAGACTGGAGAATGACCAGCAGTGCTAGGGAGTTCAGGAAGGCTGAGCCTTGAATGTGAAGAGGCTTTCCCCGATATCACTTATATTTCATCTGCCAGAGAGACAACTGTTTTGGAAAGACTGATCTTAATCATCTGGGGCCAGATACACTAAGCAATTTTGCAATTCTAAATCCTCGGATTCGCAAAACCACAGGGTGTGCAACCACAAGTTGGCTGTTTCACATGCATAAAACCCTATTGTATGAGCCCAAAATGTTTTCCCGACCCGTAAAATGGGTTTTGGGAGCCAAACTGAATCACAATTTGGAAAGGCTGTAAATTGGGCGTCCCGTCCAAATTGCGATTCGGTATGCAATGTTTCAATGGTTTATGACAGCAATTGTGATAACAACCCGTTGGAAAGGTACTGACACATCACAGGAGGCGTCAAGTGATTCTCCCTTGGGACCCCTTCCACTTTGGAAATTGCGTCGGCAGCCTTAAGGAAGAAGGCATTGGTCCTTAGGACCACTGTCTTGCCGCCCCTGATTTTTTTCCAAACTAAAAGCTATTATTTCTATAAAGACGCAGTGGTTCCTTTAAGGACCACAGGCCCATGGGCTCACGGGCTGCTTAAAAAAAATAGCTCTGGAAATGCCAACACATAGATGGTGGTTTATTGTCTCTTTCACTGGAAACAGACTGGTTATGATCTTTGGTTGTGACAGACTGTCGTTTGTCCATTTACTGATTGTTTTTACCCACAGGGGCCTTATCATCACATTTTACCAATATGGAAATTCACTGCACTCACGGTGAACATAACTCAGTTGTAACTGTGTGCTCCACTAATCTGGGCAACAAGGACATTACAACTTGGATTTCAATCAGAGAAAAAACAACCTTCAGACAAGCCCCTCCTACTCCACCCTGCAGCAGAAGCTATCACAGCATGTATACCTTGCTTGGAGCTGTGCAGAATAGTGCCTTACAGTTCCGTTAGGTAGCCACTGAACACCAGCAGTCTTATTTTTGAGCCATAATCATTGTTGTGGAAGGTACAGTTTGTTAAAGTGTTAACTATACCTTTACGAATTAGGTAAACTCCAGCAGTGTAAATGGTTATTATTCAAGCTCAGAAGAGACTTGATTGGACACTGAACAATGCAGACAGCAGCCTACCACTAAATGTAATATATTAGCTTTGAGGTCTGTGCATGTGGCATGGTCCTCAAGGGGCATTCCCTTAAAAGGTTAATGACCAGATTCATCAAACTTTCACGCAACACAACGCAACGCAGCACGACACTTTGCTGTGCTGTGTGAAAAGGAGAGGGCAGGAATGCGCCATATTTAACTTTGTATGATGCATTCCTGTCCTCTGCTTGTGCTGGCGCACAATGTGCTGCCTTGTGCCAAGGCATTGCGCCGTAGTGCAATGGTGCCTGCGTGTACATAAGATTGTTTTTGTGCATGAAGAGACACCTTCCTGCACAAAAACAATCCCCTGTGGCTTTTTCCTCTTACTATGTTTGCTGCAGAATGCACCATGTGTAGAAAGAATACAAAACAAGCAGAAATAGACATATTTCTCCTCGTAACGCCTCCCCTGGGAAGGTGCAGCATTTTGGCGCATTCCCAGTCCTACCACTCATGATCGATAAATTCGGGAATGCCCCAAAATCCATGGGTGGATGCACGGGATGACCCACGCTCCACCCATGGAACGCCTCCCTGGCGCAGAGTAACGCAAGGCACTGCCTTGCGTTACTCCAGATGTACCAAGCTGGCCTTGCGTTGCTTGGTAAATCCGACTTTAGTGTTGTGTTTCTCTTGCAAGGGCAACGCAGCACTATGATAAATCTGCCCCTAAGAGCAGCAAGTGTTAACTTTGCTCACAATAAAAGTGTTAAACAGAAATCAGGCATGACAGAAACAGAGTACAAATGGTACAACACAAGGCTCAGATTCTGGCTGGGTATTGGAGAACAGTGAGTGCCATGAAATTTCCATTATGAAAGATGTGTTATATCAGATGGTGATGAAATTGGCCGATATTAAACAGATAGCTTTTGTATTCCTTACCGCCCTGCAGGGCCAGACTGGCCATAGCGGATACCGGGCGTTTCCCTGGTGGGCCGCCAGGGTGGGGGCCAGTTTTGGACCTCTGGGGGGTCGTTTATGTTACCGGGGGCCGGTTTTGCAGCTTAGCTGCAATATTACCCATTGTAACAAAAGCAGCGGGGCAGTGTTTTCCACGCGCACCCCCCGGCTGCCGGTCCGACTCAATTGCCAGGGCCAGTTTGCGTTCGCAGTCCGGCCCTGCAGCCCTGTATAAAAATACTTTATGTTCAATACATGGTAACTGTATTCTTAAACACTAGAGATGTTGACATGTTGTAAGTATTGAGATATTGTGAATTGACATGGAAAAATGCAAAGTGCACCACAATAATGGAAATAATTAATGTTGAACAGTTGCATGTAAAGTGGAGTTTTAAGTAGTATTCTGTAATGAAGAGAAATGCCTTGCAAATCAAGCGATATAGTTCGATGTTCTGTGTAAAATAAAAAAATAAGGACTCGCAATAAAGGCCTTGACAATTTGGATTGAATACAACTCACTGCATTTCTTTAAATTAAGGTAGAATTGGTAGCATCCAAGTCAGTAAAATGCTCCATCATAGAGAATAAGTCAGTTTCGAGACAAATCACTCTCTCCTTTTTCTTAGATACAGGAAAATAAGTCCTAAATATATATGTAACATAAGATATACATTGAGACTCACTTATTTGAACTTGGTTACAGTAACCCATCCAACAATCCTTTAATTTAGACACAAATTCGGCCCAATTTTACATAAGCCCCAACCTCCTTATGCATGGAAGGCCACCAAAATCAACAGGTTGACTCTTTGGTCATTTGTCTTTATCTCCAACGAAGTCGTGTTATGAGGATATCATGTCCTGAGCCTCCCGGAGAGCTGTCCGGAAGCAAGCGCAGTCAAAAGGGCTTGCCTATGATCAGGTTCGCTCAGCCTACCAGTCCAGGGCCAATTTCTTTCAGTCCGGGACCTGTGCAGGCCATGCCAGTTTCCATTCACCTGTGCCCATTGAAGGAGCAGCTCTTCCAGTAAATCAGGGATCTGAAGCTTGCGTCAAGTTTCTCAATGATAAAGGTCACAGGAAGCCAGCATGAACGGTGAAGCCATCACCAGGTTTATAGACCGAAACTCCACTGCCATTTGGGTTAAGGCCTTCTCAATTGGTTGAATCTTGGAGGATCCTGAATCCAGCCGAGCTGTAAGAAGAGTATCTCCTGGGATGGTCCTCTGATTAACTTTTGAAGGTCATTAGATTAGTGGTCCTAGGTTTGGAGAAACAGCAGGCTGGGTTTCAGAGCTTCCTTTCCTTTGTAGTACAAGCTCTCTGGGAGACTCAGACATTCACATAGTGCCTCTTATGCCCAAAGCTTCTGGTCTTTGGTGGAGCAGCATCTGGATGTTACTTCAACGAGGCTCAGGTCAGCCAAGTCTGCCCTCAAGACTTTCTTATCTCTAGTCCTGGTGAAGACCTATAACACAACTACATTTTAGGTCCCCAAGTAGGGAGAACCAACAGGCTGTAAAAGTGGGTTTCCAAATAGCATACCTTCTTGATGCAGAGGTACCTAGATGGGAGATCTAAGTCAGTTCAATAATACTAGAGAGGTGGCTGGAGTCTCTGGTTTATCAGTATTCACTCTACACTTGGGCTTATTCACATCCAGTGGAAAACAGAAAAGGTTTCTTCTTCACTTTCATATATGTGGATGTAGTGTCCTTAGGATGGACGTTCTCCATCGACTGTACCAAGTGTTCATGCATGCGTGCCCGCCTTGGATTCCAGTGCACTCATCCGGGAGCTGTGGTGCCTGTGCTGGATAATCTTGAGAACAAACTGGGAGCAGCAAAGGTGATTTGCTGCCATATTTCATATGTCCTTCCAGGAACACGGCCTAATCTAGGGCAGATCCTCAAATTTCTGCAGGGACCCCAACTAAAACCTCCTTCACAAACCATCACACATAAACCAAGCAGAGTTCTGCTGTGATCCTAGCCATTAGCCTCAGGACTGCATGCAGGTTCTGGGTAGCTCCAAATCAAGGTCAACCTATTCCTTCTTCTGCCATAAGTGAAAATATTTTGTATGCGCTTAGCTGACAACAGAGAACCTGATCAAAAGTGTAGCACTTAAAGTGCTGGACTGCCTGTTGGGTTTCACCAAATCAGGATTCCAGCATGCGCCTGTGTGAGTGCACCAAGCATCCATTTTGAATTAAGACGAGGCCAAGTCACTGGATTCTGTTTACACACCCTGTGGTCCGTGATTTCTCGAATGCCTTTTACGTACGTTTCTAGTGGCCACTGTTCTGACAGCCGTGGCCCATGCAGGTAACAGCGTAGGGGCGGTGGGGCCGGGTGGGGGTGAATTTCGACAGATGACAATGAGGGAAAATGTATTATTTATTTAATTTTCCCTCACGGTCATCTGTCGAATCCCCCCCCCCAACCCTGCCCCACCGCACCACCGCTCTTACCTGCACG
The DNA here is from genome assembly GCA_963921515.1 of Calotriton arnoldi. Taxonomy (NCBI): domain Eukaryota; kingdom Metazoa; phylum Chordata; class Amphibia; order Caudata; family Salamandridae; genus Calotriton; species Calotriton arnoldi. Next base: position 5,129,549 of record CAWUFW010000228.1, on the reverse strand, counting down.
GGCCATGGCTGTGTTCTGAGTGAGAACTTAACATGGCGCCTTCCCGCCTGGTGTCAGTGCCTTTTCAGCTAATACATTCTGTACTGTAGACCTTAAGGCAGGGCCACTGGAATAATGTGGCAGGGGAGGATCAAATTATTTGGCAGTGATGACCAAATTATGCTGCAAGAAAAGGCACATTATACAGCATAATGTAGCACATTTTGAATAGTATTACTTAGTTTTTTTGTCATTTTCACACAGGTTAACACTGTCTGGGCAAATGTTTCACCTCATTAGTACCAGTTTAACGCCTAAATACAGCAATAATTAACAGAAAGGTGACCTATAAACCTTTGCATATGAACTTTCATTGCGCGGAAACATGTATCGACATTTTTGGGTGATATTTGATCCATTTCAACTGGAAACATTTTTTGGGGTAAAATCTACAGATTATGCAGGATATGATGAATTATATGGCAAATATGCAAAATCGTAAATATGGGGAAAATGCAACGGCAGCAAAATCGCTTAATTGCAGTGCCCCTACCTTACGTTCTTTACCTGGGAAGTGGCTTTGCTGCTAGCTGTTGCCTCAGCGATGAGAATTAGCAAGATGCAAGCCTTTCAATCTGTGGAGCCTTACACCAAGTTGCCCACATATGAAGGTGTCCAATTATCATTTCCAATAAACAGTGACCCTGCCTGTTCTCTTCAAGGCAGAAGGAAGTCTTTGAAGTCACCTACTCCACTGTTCATTTGCTATGGACAGACTATAGAAGGAAATTGTATTGAAGTTGCATTTATTTATTGTTTCGCACCACTCGTGAGGGACTGAAGCACACAAGCAGACAGGTAGTTTGCCACATCGTGGGAGAGTGCTTGGTTGCAAGATATTGAGCTGCGGTGTGGCTTTGCTGGAAAGCATTTCGAGTTGTGCCTGATTGGCCTGTCTTTTGTTGCTGTGCTTAAGCGTTTAATGGAGGAAAGAATGGGGAGTGGCAGTATTCATGCAGTTTACATTAACAGATTTGTGCAGGCCACCCTGGTAAAGCTTTCATGGGTTCACCCAGGGATGTCAAGAGACTGACCCATCAACATGCAATGAAAGCAGGCAGCCATGATGAACCATCTCACAGGTTGTGCCAGGATCATTGATGATAAACCCAAGGACATGCGCTAGAATGCTTGCCAAGCCCAGGAGTGGCAGAGGAGAAACCCATGGGAATGCCCTGCTTACAGGCATTCAGAGTAAATGCCATATAGAGTCCATCCAGGAGTCCCATAAGCGGGATCTAAGGCCACGCGTTAGATGCAAGCAGCCACCCTGAGTGGTCTGTAGGGGTTGTCTGCTAGCGATGACCAGGAACAACACCATTAATGCTATGGGGTATCCCAGTATCCCGCAGAACCTGGGAAATCAAGTGGTATATGGCAACAATTGTTTCTGCTGGGAAGAGTTATATTTATTTGTATAAAACCTTATTTACCTCCTATTCGACTAGGAATTGCCATGAAATGGTACAACAAATATGTAGAAAATCAAACTGACTCAAAAATGAATTTCAACACTGTATATTGTCAATCATATATCGTGGAGCAACACAGTAACATGTCTAGGAAAAAAGACAGGACTGTAATGTGACACATACAATAACAAAAATAATATAGTCAAACATGAGGAACATTAAATATGTAGGACATTAAACATCAGAACGTGTAATACATAAATAACTCAGTTGGGTGTCAGTTGAAAACACATGTATATGTTCAAGCATATATCCTCATTTCTTGGATGTATAGTATTCGAGACACTGTTACGGAGCACCTATTGGCATCGTTGACGTTTCGACCCATTTGAGTTGTGTGTTATTATCAAACATCACCAAGGGTCTTCATCAGGACTGAGAGACAACAACAGCTTGGTAAAGGTGTGCGGCAGCCTAAAAATAGGCAATATGATCCAACCGTAAGAGTTTTATTCATATGAATTCAAAGTAAAACAATCCCATGGTATTGAAGAAAGGGGACCTCGTGTAGTAGACGAGTACAACTCTGTGATAAAGAGATGGTGGTAAGTCCAATCAAGAGGCCAAGTGAATGTTACACCCCATAGGAGGTTCGGCGAAATGGCCGATACCATTGAGATCCAATTTAGATTCTCTTTGAAAATAACGGAGAAGGAATGAATCACACCTCCCCAGCGCGAAAACAAAAGGAATGGGGTGTAACATGTAAACATGTAATGTGGTTCTTCTATAGCACTCGCTCGCTATGTATATAGGAAGCCAGTCAAGTGCTTGGTGTTTTGGCATGATGCATTCCTGTGGACGATGCAAGAGTTGGTTTTGCTGCAGTGTTTTTAATCTTTTGCAATTCAACAAGTATGAGGAGCAGTGCCACTAAGAACAACCAGTTTCATAGCCTACTCATGATGTGACATGGGTGAAAGTGGCCTCTAGTTTCTGTGCATGTGCTAGGTGTGGGAAGATGCGTTGAAGAGTTTGCATAATATAGAAAGACGCGTCTTTTGACTTAATTTACTTAAAATGTCAGGGACAGACTGGAGTTCTAGTCACTCCAAAATGTCTTACTTTGTTTAATGGTGAGATATCTAGGCGCATATCTACAAACCCCTATCACCACAGGAACGTCACTTTTTTGACGTTCCTGTGGCGATATGGGCTTCGCATTATTTACAAGGCAGTGTTAAGCCACTTAATGTGGCTTAATGCTGCCTTGTAAATAAGGCACCCTTTCACACTATACGTAGCGTGAAAGGGGTGGGCAATGGGGATTGCGGTGGGCGTTCCGCCGCAACACCCATTGATATTGACGCTGCCCCATATTACAAACATGGCGTAAATATGGGGCAGCGCCAAAATTGAGACAAAAATAAACTTGGTCTTAACATGGTGCAACGAGGAGAAATGCTTTATTTCTCCTCGTCTTTGCTGTTTCTATGTGTGCTGCATTGTGCAGCACACATAAAAACAGCAAAACACCATGCATGATTGTTTATGTGCAGGAAGGTGTCCCTTCCTGCACATAAACAATCATTTTAAAAATGACGAGTTGCAACTTCTATGTGTACCGCACAAAGCAGTACACATAGAAGTTACAGATCGCCATTCAAGATTGTTTATGTGCAGGAAGGGACACCTTCCTGAACAGAAACAATCATTCCGTGCCTGCGCTAGCGCTAGGCAGCTGTAATTAGTGCCAGCGCTGGGGGAAATGCAGGGCTGCGGCGTATTGTTGTAAATACGGTGCAGTCCTGCGTTTCAAAAGTGGTGGAGCGCGGATTTAAGCCAAGAATACAAACGCCGCGCTCCGTCACTTTTCTTGTAAATATGTCTCTTACTTTCTTGTGCCAGAAGTTTGTAGGTTGGGAGTTTTTCACAGGCCAGTACCTTCTTTTTGGGTGATCTTTTTAAGATGTTTGTTCAGCATCCATTTATCTATGGTGTTCAAGTCCTGACAGCTCCCTTGGATGCTCCTGTTTTTGGATGAAATGAGTGCCATCAACATAGCTGTAGCAGGTTAGCTTGAATCAGGATCAGTATGCATTCAAGGTAGAGGTTGAAGAGAAGTAGAGAGCTGATGCAGCCATGGGATATTCCACAGCATGTGTAGAAAGGAGATGTGAAATGGGGTAAAGAAACAATTCAGTGTCGACCTTAAACATAGGAGTAAATCCAGATTTAGATACTTACTCCTATGTTGAGCTCATCTACTCTAAGTAGTATAGTCTTCTTCAGCTCGTGTCAAGGGCAGATTCAGGTCCATGCCTGGACGGCAGCACGTTTGGTAGTCAGCAAGTAGGTTGTTACTACTCATGAAGTTGGCAATGTAGGAGAATGAAACTCTTTCTATTAGTTTTTCTCTGAATCAGCCATTGTTGATTAGTCAGCAGTAAACTAGGTCTGAAGAGTTGAGGTTCTCGCGTTTGGAGGTGAAGTTTCTAAGGCTAGTTCAGTACGTTTCTTGCCACGGAGGCAGCAGTAGTAGTAAAATGAGTTGAAGGTTTGTGCTGGAGATGGTCTTAAGGAGATCAAATGGCCCACTTTGCTTGATCCGTTCCTTGAATTCGACCAGAATGCTGTTGGAAGGAAACCAAAGCAGGTGCCTGCACCGTATGTTTTGTTAGTCATGTTCTTCGTAAGTAAGTTGGTTGTTTGTCATCTTCCTCCTTAGGTCATCTTCAATTTTTTTGTTTTGGAGACAGGCTTGTTAGTGAAGATGGCACAGACATCTTGTAAGAGAGGTATTTCCGTGATAGTGTGCTGTGGACTGTAGAACTCTTGCAGGATCCCAGAATTCACTCATCTCAGATCTGTGCAAACGAATGGACTCATTTTACACTCTTGAAATATGATTTGTGTCACCTGTTGTGACGTATCTTATCAGTTTTATTTGTTTTGATTTTCACCATTGCAGTGGTAGAGCTTCCGTTTCTGTTTTTAGCTTTTTTAGCTTTTCATTCATCCTAGAGGCCCTCCTTCTGTGTTTAGCGCTTGTGGATGCCTTTATCTGGTGTAAGTCTGATGAAGCCGTTAATGAGTCAGAGGCGGTACTCTTCCACTTCTGTTATTTGTTTTGCCGTGGAGGTCTTGATGAGGTGGGAGTCAAGAGGTGACAGATGGAGTTTGTCCAGTGCCTATGATTGGTGTGTTAGCCAGTTGTTGCTGTGGTAGTTGTTCTTATCAAGAGGTTCACAGTGAAGGAGATGGAGTGATGGTTGCTCCAGATTAAAAGAACATTTCCCAATATTATGATGAGTTCCGGTGCAGCTATAATTACATCCAGGGTGTACCCAGACATGATTTGGAAGAAGTTGAAGGCCTTTTGATTGACAGTTTTGCATATCAACAGGGCAAGGTAAGGTAAGGTTGGTTAAATCAGATGTTCAGACGCAGAGATAGTCCTGCATAGGTGTTGAGACAAAATAGCGAGTTGGGAACATTGGCTTGCAAAAATATCAAGTCAAAAATATTGTGACATGGAAATATCGTCAGCAAAAATATAGTTGTCAAGAATATCGATTTTAAGGTAAGTAATATCTATATTATTAAAATGTCAAAGTTATTAATATCGATTACAAAAATATAGTTGTTTATAATATCGTTTTTAAATTATTATTATGTATTTTGGTATATAATTTAAATGTATATGATGTAATTTTTGCATAATTATTTTTAATGTTTTTTAATGTATTTGTAAAATGTGTAGTACCTATTAAATTTAATTTAAGTAATTTTTGTTATTTTTAGTATTGTAGTGGGTTGGTAGTGTTTAGGGGCATAGGGTGGGAAGTAATTTAGTTATAATAAATTTATGATTCATTTTTAATTGATATTATTTTTGTAAGTAATAATTAATTATGTTAGTGTAATTAATCTTTTTAAATCAAAAAGTTTATGTGCGGGTTGTGGGGTTTATAGGGAACAGAGTGGGGAAGTAATTTACTTTTAATTAATTATTAATTAATTGTTAATTAATGATTATTTAATTGATAATTAATTATGTTAATAGTGTTAAATATTTTTTTGAAATATACATTTTATATGCTGGTTGTGGGGTTTATAGGGGTACAGGGTGGGAAGTGAATTATATTTTAATTCATTAATAATTAATTGTTAATATCAATTATTTAATTGCTAATTAATTATCTTAATTATGTAAGTTTTTATTTTAGGTGTTGGATGTGGGGTTTATAGGGGTACAGGGTGGGAAGCAAATTAATTCTAAGTAATTGGTATTTTTATTTAATAATGATTAATTCATAATTAATTATGTTAATTGTGTAATTACATTTTTTTAACTAAAATTTAAGGTCTGGGTTTTGTTGGGGTATATGGTAGTAAGTAAATTAAATTTTAATTAGGTTAGAATTCATTTTTTAATTGATAATTATTAACATTTATTATGTTAATTGTGGAATTAATTTTTTATTACATTTTAGGAGTGTGTTGTATATTTTGTGGGGGTATATTGTGGAGAGTAAATTAAATGTAAATAAAAATAATTAATTTTTATTTATTGATAATTAGTTTGTTGATAAATATTTATGTTAGTAGTGTAAATAATTAACTTTTTTAAGTTAAGTTTTAGGTGTTGCTTGTAAGTTTTGTAGGGGTATATGGTAGGCGGTAACTGAAATAGAAATTTTTTATAAAATTATTTTATGTTAATAAATAATTTTTAAATAAACATTTTTTATATGGAAAATTGTTTTTGGATTTAAATTTTGAATGTTTGTAATTATTTATGATATGTATTTAACATTATAATATGTATTTATTTGAAAGAATTTTTTATATGAAATGTTTTTTTAAATATTTATATTTTAATTTTTCTATTTTGTTTTTGAAATTATTTTATTGTTTTGCAGAGAATTTGTTTGTTTCAAATGTAGTACTGACCGCACTAGGAATATTAAATGTTTTCCTTCTGCAATCCAACACTTTCCCTACTGTTGCACTGACTGGAGTGGGAATAGTAAATTTTGCCCCTCCGTAATCCAACACTTTCCCTACTGTTGCTCTGACTGGAGTAGGAATATTAAATTTTACCCCCTGCAATCCAACAATTTCCCTACTTTTACACTCATTGGAGTGGGAATAGTAAATTGCATCCCTCCGCAATCCAACACTTTCTCTACTTTTGCACTTATTGAAGTGGGAATAGTAAATTTTATCCCTCCGCAATCCAACACTTTCCCTACTGTTACACTCAGTGGAGTGGGAATAGTAAATTCTACCCCTTTGCAATCCAACATTTCACTACTGTTGCACCTATTGGCGTGGTAATAGTAAATTTTACCCCTCCGCAATACAACACTTTCCCTACTGTTGCACTGACTGGAGTGGGAATATTACATTTTACCCCTCAGCAATCCAACACTTTCCCTACTCTTGCACTCATTGGAATGGGAATAGTAAATTGTATCCCTCCGCATTCCAACACTTTCCCTACTGTTACACTCAGTTGAGTGGGAATAGTAAAGTCTAACCCTTCACAATCCAACACTTTCCCTACTGTTGCACCTATTGGAGTGGGAATAATACATTGTAGCCCTCCCCAATCCAACACTTTCCTTGATGTTGCACTTATTGGACTGGGAATAGTAAATTACTCTGCATGAAAGGGGAGTTCCATGGGTGTTGCTGTGGGTGTTCCCACACAACATCCACGGAACTTGATTCATTCTCAGATTTACAACATTTTGTAAAACTGGGAATGTGTCAGAATCCTATGCCTCCCCAGGGGAGGCATAGAAATGGCGCAACGAGGAAAAATACTTGTATTTCTCCTTGTTTTTTCCTCTTTCTATGCATGCTGCATTTTGCAGCTCGCATTGAAAGAGGAAAATGGCATTAACTATTGTTTTTGTGCAGGAAGGTGTTCCTTCCTGAACAAAAACAATCATCCCCGCAGTGCAGGCACCCTTGAAACATGCAGGGATAAGCACAGGAATTCGTTGTATTGATGTTAATACAACACATCCCCGTGCTTTGAAAATGACGCAGCATGGCGCAGCTAAATGGCTTGCGGTGCCGGGCTGCTTCATTTTCTTGTACGTGAGGCCCAATGTTTGTCTTGTCTGCTACATAATGATATCTACCTGGGAAAGGGAAACCGCCTTACAATAATTCCTTTACCATGCAATTCCTTTAGTACGCTGCCTTTACCACGTAGTAAGTATTTATGCCGTCACTAAACTTGGTAAGTATTGGTAAAGGTAAGTTTACATACTAACAACAGTGGCTGCTGGCGGGAGCAGGAACCTTTTCTTTGCTCCCGCCTGGCAGGAGGAGCTATTTAAAACTGCTCCCGCTGAGCAGGAGCAAAGTGGGGTTCTGTGCCCAGGAGAGTTCAGGCGGGGAACCACAGTATCCTTGGGTGAACTCCTTGGGACACTGTGAAAAATCGTGCCCTTTGGGATGTGGTCCCTGGGCTATCAGCACAGGGAGGGGAGCCGAGCACCCCCCTCCTTCATTGAATATTTGGCCCCAAGGGATGACTCCTGGGGCCTCTTTGAGGCACAGGGAGGGGTGCCGCAGGCTCCCCTCTCCTTATTATGGACTCTGCTTAGTGGGTTGGGGTCCCTGGGGCCTCATAGAGGAATTAGGAGAAGGGCTGCATTTCCACTCCCCTTATTATGAACTCGTCCCTGGGGGAGGGGTCTAGGGGCCTCGTAGAGGCTTGGGGCACGGGGAGGGGTGCTGCATGCCCCCCTCTCCTTATTATGGACTCTGCTTAGTGGGTTGGGGTCCCTGTGGCCTCGTAGAGGAATTAGGAGAATTGCTGCATTTCCACTCCCCTTATTATGAACTCGTCCCTGAGGGAGGAGTCTAGGGGCCTCGTAGAGGCTTGGGGCGGGGGGCGCGTGCCCCCCTCCCCTATAAATGTTATGCACCATCCCCCTGGGCCCTGGACCACTCTAGGGGATGTAAGGTTAATAGCATGCTTTATGTTTTAAAAAATTGCAGGGGATTTCCTGTGAATTTGCAGCAACGCTTAACCCAAATGTTTTTGGACCCAGTCGGGGTTGTGCTTGGACCCCACCACTAGGCCTACAGGGTCATGCTATCCCTACCCTGCCCCCTTCTGTCCTTTGTCACTTTTCTTTTAGGACTGGGACTGAGTCTTGTGTCACAAGAAGGCAGTCGCCACATCGTTGTTGATGTTGTGGCAGCCAATCAGATGTCTATCGTGACGGGAGTGATCCAATTAAGGAAATAAGGGGCGAAATCAACTCTAATATTTTAAACACGTGTACCCCCTACACTATAAATCCTTCTTTCTTTCTTTCTTTTATCAAAGACCACGTCACTATTCCGTATCTCCTTGGCCAATAACAGCATTTTGTTTCTTTATGAAGTTCTGCCTGCTACACCTCACACACCCATATCTTTGATACTTTGTAAAAATAATCAGTTTTCGCCTTCCATATTACATACTGGCATACATATAGACGCAAACAATCATAAATGATAACAATTCTGCAAAAATAAACCTCTTTACTGGGTATCTTTACTTCAGACCCCACCAAGTATTTATTGTATGATGTGAGACAAACGAACAAAACACAGTTATGACAATAAAAAAAAATCACATACATAATTACTAGACATACATTCAATGCAGCATTACTACACAATATACTAAATGACTTGTTTTTTACTAAAACATACATAAGTGACCAACATATATAATCACATATTAAATTTGTGAAAGCGTGTTCAACATAACCACTTATGGTTTGACAATTCAACATACTGGAGACATCTTATTTCCCTCTGGGTTTCGGTCCTAGAATATCATATGGCCCTCTGTGGTCGGAGTTCATTTGTTGGTCTTGGAGGTATCAATATCCTCCTTGACACTCCAGTATCCCTCTTTTATCCTTTTTTCCGGAATATATATCTCCTGGCCAAGTTTTTATGTATGCCGATGCGATTCGATCTTCTTGTTGGGCTTGAGATTTTTGCGAAGGTCTTCCTCAGGGCTAGGTATGTACATGTGTGGGACACTGCATAAAACAGAAAAAAGAGTGGGGTTTCATGCCAGTTCTAAGCGAAGTCTTTTTTTGGAAAAGCGTACTATTTTTAGCCCAAAGTAATTTAAAATACCTTAAGTTTCATATTCCATTCATGTGTTGCCAGGGAGTTCCACCGTTAAGTTTGGGAAGTATATTGCAACATGGAGAGTAAGTGTACTCAATCTCATTATCGCCTCGTTAAGGTGGAGGTTCAATTACTGAGGACACAAAAAACTACATATAAGGATTCCTGCATTACATAACACATTTGGGGTTATACTGGAGTGTATATTAGAGAATCCCCACTTAATTGGCATACCTGCATTTCTGGAGTACCCTGTGTGATGCGTGTGGGCAGGTAAATGTCGCACTTTTTATAGATTCCAATTCTGTAATAGAGGGGAAGGTGCTGGTAAGCCACCTATAACATTTATATTTAATAGCTTTAGGCACATCCGGTGTTACTGTGCGAGCATACTTTGTCTTGTATGCAGCCCGTGGCAGAAACGTCTCGGGCGATCAATTCTTCCAGCTGTTAGAGTGCCCCTGTCCTGGGGAGGAGAGGGCATATATATTATATTAGAGGCTTCTTATGAGGACGGGAGCAGATTAAATTAGAGGGGTGCCGCTGCCTTGGCGTGTGGTGCATACCTTCTTCGCGTCTTTGAAAACAATATTGCCATGGATTTGCAGATTCTCAGTGAATTTGCGGCAAAGTTTAAAATAAAAGTTTTTTGCCGTTGGTGGGGTTCCTCTGGGACCATGCCCCTAGGCCTAAGGGGTCAGCGTATCACTACCCTGCCTTCTCATTTCTTTTTGTCACTGTTCTTTTAGGACTGGGACTGAGTCCTGAGTCACAAGAAGGCTGTCACCTCATCGTTGCCGATGTGGTGGCAGTCAATCAGATGTCAGCATGACATCTGTTTGATCCGTGGATCCTCCACGGAGTGAAATGTACAATTTCTTTTAGCAATAATTGCTCAAAAAATACTGAACAGATTTACACACATACACATATATATACACATACATACATATATACACATACATACATATATATACACACACATATATATATATATAAATATATATATATACACATATATATATAAATATATGTGTGCATGTTTGTGTGTGTTCACTGAAAAAACAAAGGTTACGGGGACATCAAAGTTAGGAATCATCATTTAAAAAACCTATGAAATTCACTGAAAAAAACCAAAGGTTACAGGGACGTTATAGTTCGGAAATGGAATAAAAAAAACGTAGAAATGTATTGAAAAAACAAATGTTACAGGGACGTTATATTAGGCTCAAGTTTCACTTAGTAAGTAAAACCCATATATACCATATATATATATATTCGCGAGGGACAAAAACGATTACGAGTCAGGAAGAGTCTTCACATTCTCAAGAAAATTTGATACAGTAAAAAGACAATATCTAACTAAAGCAGTGTCAGCAAACTACCAAACAACACGGGTGGGCAATGTCAATGAAGCTTCAACCTCTGAGATGAGCTCGATACAAAGCAGTACAGATTCCGAGGACAACAGTGACATGCCACATGATATGAGAGGCAAAGTCGCAACAAACCTCACACCTGCGGAGGAGTTGAATTTTTTAAGACAGGACCGAAGGCAAACCCTGCGTCCTCGGAACCCTCAAACCAAACAGGGAGGCTCAGGAACCAACGAAGAAGGGAGAGGAGGAGGAAATCAAGGCAACACTATGAACAGAGGGGCGCAAGCCAAGAAATGGAGACAATAGTAACGTCTACCGACAACACAGTCATCAATTTGACAGACATAGTGTTAACAACGGCTGATACCCAACTATTATCCCTAGGCTTAACGTACTGCCCTGAGAGCAACTTCAAATACAAACAATCCAGGGTTGATGTCTGCAACTTTATTCGAAAATTGAAACTGATGAAATTCTATAAACTGAAGAACACTACGACAAACCCATCCAACGAGGTAATAAATAATGACACTGATAGTAACATCCCTCTACAGGCAGCAGATGTGAGTACATTGAGAACACTTTTTACACTGGCTAGCGAGGATGGCGATTCTGTCGTCTCAACTCAACAAGTTATGATTGAAGCTGGAATCAATGTAAGTGGTGCAGCTGCTAGCCCTTTCCGTCCTGCCTCTACCTTTGTACCGATTATGCCCAGAGATGCAATAGATGTGTTCAATGACAGAGTCATAGAAGAACTCAAAAGACTCAATCGGTCAGTCAATTATAAAGTGTACAGAAGGAAATATCATGAGGTTCAATATTCCAACCTAATGAAAAAGTTGGGGAAAATAAAGAAATTGTCATCAACAAAGCGGACAAGGGAGTAAATATCGTCCTGTGGCCTAAAGATCAATACTTGGAGGAGGCCAAACGACATCTGGATGACCAGCTTGTTACAAGAAAGACAATCTCCAGGATTTACGGAAAGTGAAGGAAACAGTGTGTGTGTCAAAGAACTATCACAATGGAAACGACACGGTTTGCTGACCAGAGAGGAGACAAGATGGAATTCCCTATAACACCTGTACTCTATGGGGGCGTGGCCAACTGCCGAGCATGGTGGACGTGAGCTGAAAGAGCTCCGTCCGCAACCCTGATAAATAAGCGGATTATCCTGCCCTAACTTGACCGGAAGGGACCTGGTGAGCCTCACCGACCGGAGGATGATCCTGAGCAAAATCGGGAGCGGAGGACACCCTGCCTGAACCGCTGTGCACCGCCGGGGACCCTGTGTAAGCTCCGGGGCTGTTGACCGGCAGAGAAGGGGGCGGAGTCGCGTTTGCACAATGGCGACTCCGCGGACGATTGAGGCCGCCTGCATCCCGTGGTTGAGACGAGCACTACGAGACCTGAGAGAGCGGCGATGCCCCTAGCCTGGACGGGGAGGCGTCACACAGCCGAACGGCCGCTAACCCACCGGCGGAATCCCCAGAGACGACGCGGCGCTATAGGCCAAAATGGCGGAGGTGGCCCACTGAACCTCCGACTGCCTTTCTGAACGGCGAGACATACTGGCGATGCATCGAGGGGCCGACCGCTATATGCCGACATACAGGCAGCGGTGAGTGACGGGGGTGAACAATCGTGATCTTCCCCCCCCTCCCCCATCTCCATATTGTTAGCGCTGTCTATGCGCGCCACGTGGGCTGCACCCTGAAATTGGCTGGGGGACAACGAGAGCTACGCTGCTGCTGTGTCCGGGGCAACGGGGCAAGACTGCGGAGCACTCTGTCCGCGCGCCCTGACTTCCACGCCACGAAGCTGTGCCCGCATACACTGCGACCTGGGTGCTGATCATACGCTGCCGGAAGAGCCTGAGCGTGCATGCGGTGAGCCTCCCCCCCTCCTTCAAGGCTGCTATACTGTTGGGAGCGAGATGGGGCGCTGATGGGCCATGCTGGTCGGATGTCCGAGTGAGGAACTGAGGGGAGGCCACTGCTACGCTGGTGTAGGCGCTGACCTTTGAGAGCGGACCCCCCTCCCTGGGATTTCCTGGCGAAACGGTCTGGTGCCAGAACTACGAGGTGGTGCACCTGGGGGGGGAACAAAATGGGCCGCACGAGAACTAAGCAAGGCGAGACCGCCATGGATAACACGCCACGGCTCACTTTTGGTAGTGACCCCTCTACCGCCTCGGATGCGGATGTGATACCTCCCACTGGGATGGACCCCCACGAAGCTAAACTAGATCTGATCTTGAAGGAAATCCGAGACTCACGCACAGCACTGGAGAATCACATAGACACTATTTCCACTAACCTCAACCTGCTCCAAGCAGATCACAAGAAACTGGCTGAGAAGGTCAAATCGAACAAACTGGCTTTAGGTGACCTTATACCCCAGCAAACTGAACACTCCACGCAACTTGAACGGCTCCAACGGCAAGTGGGGGAACTGCGTGATAGAGTGGATGATGCGGAAGGGCGCTCCCGCCGCAACAATGTTCGTATACTGGGCATGCCGGAGCGTAGCGAGGGATCCAACCCGACGCAGTTCGTAGAGTATTGGCTGAGAAATCAGGTGGCCACTGAGGGCCTAACACCTATGTATAGTGTTGAGAGGGCTCACCGAGTGCCTTCTAGACCGCCTAAGCCGGGCGCGCCTCCTCGCCCGCTGATTGCACGACTATTACACTACAAGGATCGTGATGTTATCCTCAGAGCGGCCCGGGAACATGCTCCAGTGCGCTTTGAAAACCAAACTATCTCGCTTTATCCGGATTTTACACCGACAGTTCAGAAAGCAAGAGCTACCTTCCTGGGGGTGAAGAGGATTCTGCGTGACCGCAATTTAAAATACGCCCTACTCTTCCCGGCCCGCTTAAAAGTGATCTCAGGTCAGAGATCGTACTTCTTTGAGACCCCAGAGGATGTGACAAACTGGCTGGAGACGACGGGCCGCCCCGGCGACGTCTCAGGACCCTCTACCTTTGGAGCGGATGCGACACGATTCCCCGACGCGGATGACAGGCCTACCCCGGACGGGGACGGGCGCTCCGAGCTGTCTAGAGACTCTGCCCCCACCCTGGAACAGATCACGTCTAGTCAACAGGACGCTATCCTAACTGCGGCGGCATTGGCAGCCCATGATGCACACCACAAGGAACTCTCGGACCGCTCATCGGATGCAGAGACGGTGCAGTCTGCATCAGACACTAGTTTAACACTGTTTCCTACTATTACTGCACAGGTGGCTCGAGACATCTGATGGTATCCCACGGGATACACCACAGTGGTAACGTATGTATAGAATATGTCAAATGTATAACGAGGCTGCCGGTCACCCAAAGGTTTTGAACATACTTGCTTTATAGGGAAAAATGCTGTTACAAATGAGAAATTATTGCATGTATGCTATATCATGTTTCCACCCCGACGCAGTTTTGGTCCTCGCCCCGAGCGACTGCGCTGTTGTATATCTTGGTTATAGCCCATGTTGGGCTTCTGTTTCGAGTTTGGTCCTCCGCCGCTTTACGGGGGAACCTAGCATTGGGGTATGATTGGATAGAGGCATGCTTGGCGACCCAACAGATCTCCTACGTACGGTTCCGAATCCTGATGAGGACAGTAACTGACCATCTTAAATGTCATTATGGTAATACATGACACATACCTCCACTGTACGTGGAATGTGCGAGGGTTAGGGTCCATCCCTAAGAGGCACCGCATACTGACACAATTTACCAGAAGACGTGTTGATATAGCTTACCTGCAAGAAACTCACCTCAATGCCTCTGAGGCTCTTAAATTACAGCAGAAATGGAGGGGCCAATTATTTGCCACAACTTATTCAGCTTTTTCCAGGGGGGCGGCGATATGGTTGCGTGGCACTGTTCCCTTTCAACCACTTGAGCAAAAAATAGATGTCAATGGCAGATATGTTCTGCTGCACGGTCTGTTGGACGGAGCCCTTGTGGTCCTGGGCTGCATATATGCCCCAAATGCGGACCAAGATACATTTTTAACAGCATTAAGCACATTACTGACAGATTGGGTGGCATACCCCTGGGTGATAGGTGGGGACTTTAATGCTGTGTTGGACATGCACCTGGACAGATCACACCCCCCCCCTACACGCCACTGAGAGTCGGAGACAAGCTGAAGCGCTAGTGGGCTGGGCGGATGGCTGGGGGCTACACAACGCTTGGAGAGCACAGCACAGGGCACATCGGGAATACACCTTTTACTCGCCACCACACAGACTGCATACAAGAATAGATCGCTTTATGTGCTCTACCCCCCTGCTGGGAGCAGTTGTCTCTGTGCTCCACATGGGGAAAACCTTATCAGACCATAACCCCGTGGAATTAGCTGTACGATGGGGTAGGGTTCCCACTCCGATCCCAACCTGGAAGTTGCATCCCGAGCTGCTGGAGGACCAAGTGTTCAGACATACTCTCTCTGAGGCGATAGAGCATTATTTTGTGGATAACAGGGGGACTGCTGGCTCCCGACAGATAGAATGGGATGCCTTTAAGGCGGTAATTAGAGGGGTGGCGATTAACACTAAGGTGGGAGTACGGCACACTCTGCTAGAGCGCATTAAGGAAGCAGAGGATAGGCTGACTGCGCTAGAGGGAGAGGCCGCCGGTACGAATGACCAAATGACACAATTGCAGGAAACTAATATCCAATATGCGGAGCTCCTGGAAGAGCTACGGGTGATAGACCATAGGTTATACCTGCAAAAACAACATACCCAGGCTGATAGATCGGGACCACTGCTAGCACGCCTCGTCCGTAATGCTCCACCCATTACACCCATATTAGAAATCCGCAACGACAGGGATGAGACGCTGTCCACGCAACTCGACATTAACACTGCGTTTAAAGAATATTATGCGGATCCTCTATAGCCCACTCCTAGATGTCGACCACCCAAATCTCAATCTATTTTTACCGACATGCATGCCCCCCAACCGACGCAGCCGCAAAGGGACGACCTTTCGAAGCCCATAACACTACAAGAGATCAGACAAGCAATCAAGGCGCTGCCGCGCAACAAGACCCCGGGGTCTGACGGCCTTCCTGCTGAATTTTACGCGACGTACATTGATTTACTAGCCCCCTCTCTGCAATGTCTCTATCGAGACTCCCTGACGGGTGGTGGATTGCCGGCCACTGCACTACAAGCGATAGTGGTTTCACTGTTGAAACCCGGACGGGACGCCCTACTTATCCCCAGCTACAGACCGTTGTCACTCTTGAACACGGATTATAAAATCCTGAGCAAGATCCTAGCCGTGCGACTTAATCCGCTGATTCCTACACTGGTACACTCGGATCAATGTGGGATCGTACCTGGCAGAAGTACAGCCCTTAATATTCGGCATTTACACCAGGTTATGATGGGCACCCACGATGCGACCACTGCCGAAGGCTGTATCTCTCTTGATCTTCGGCAGGCATTTGACTCCCTACGGTGGGACTATATGTTCCTCGCCCTCGCCCGTTATGGTATACCGGACGAATATATAGCGTGGGTGAAACTACTCTATACGAACCCCACGGCGCGAGCACGAACGGGTCGTCATGTCTCGAGCCAATATACGGTTGCCCGAGGGACGAGGCAGGGTTGCCCCCTGTCGCCGTTGTTGTTCATATTGGCGCTAGAACCATTGCTGTATAAACTTCGCACCATGGCGGGAGACCAAGGGATCCTGCGCGGTGGCGCAATACATATGGTCTCGGCCTATGCAGATGACCTCATCCTTTATATCAGTGACATGTCAGCTGACCCGAGTCCCATGCCCTCCCTTTTCTCGGCGTTCCAGGACCTATCGGGTTTGGCTATTAATGCAGCGAAGTCATATGCGTATTTTTTCAAAGAGGGCGGACGAAGCGGATCTTTCACGTTTGGCCCTTGGTCCTTCCAGATAGCGCCTGACACGTTTAAATACCTAGGAATACAGATATATCGCTCAAACCTAGACCTCCTAGACGGAAATTTGGGGCGTGCGATCTCCGCTCTTAGAGCCCAGGTGCGATTCTGGATCACGTTGCCCTTATCAGTGGCAGGACGGGTGGCCATTACAACAAGCATTGGCATAGCCAATAGGTCTCGCCTTTGGGACCTTATAAGTGTTTAGCCATGCAACAATTGTGCTGCATAACTGACACCTGGTTAAACACATATACGGTCCCAAAGGCGAGACCTATTAGCCAATAGGTCTCGCCTTTGGGGCCTTATAAGTGTTTAGGCAGAGCTATTGGTTTTGCCAATGTTTTTAAGAGCATTGTGGCTGCTGTGCAGCATGTTGAAAAGTTATAATAAAAAAGACTTATAAGCATTTTTGTTACTTTATATATAACTAAGACGACATTATGTACAACTGAATGACCCAATTAAAAAGAATAAACATAAGAAAGGTCTTGTCGTTTATTTTGTCGTTGCAATGTTGGCAACTTCTTCCTGCCTATTCTAATGTTGAGGTGGTGCTTAGTGATGCTGAGGTGGTGTTGAGTGATGTTGAGGTGGTGCTTAGTGATGCTGTGGTGGTGCTGAGTGGTGTTGAGGTGGTGCTTAGTGATGTTGAGGTGGTGCTGTGGTGGTGCTGAGTGATGCTGTGGTGGTGCTGAGTGATGCTGTGGTGGTGCTGAGTGATGCTGTGGTGGTGCTGAGTGATGCTGTGGTGATGCTGAGTGGTGCTGTGGTGGTGCTGAGTGGTGCTGTGGTGGTGCTTAGTGATGCTGTTGTGGTGCTTAGTGGTGCTGAGTGGTGGTGTGGTGGTGCTGAGTGGGGCTGTGGTGGTGCTGTGGTGGTGCTGAGTGATGCTGTGGTGGTGCTGTGGTGGTGCTGAGTGATGCTGTTGTGGTGCTGAGTGATGCTGTGGTGGTGCTGAGTGATGCTGTGGTGGTGCTGAGTGATGCTGTGGTGGTGCTGAGTGATGCTGTGCTGGTGCTGAGTGATGCTGTGGTGGTGCTGAGTGATGCTGTGGTGGTGCTGAGTGATGCTGTGGTGGTGCTGAGTGATGCTGTGGTGGTGCTGAGTGGTGCTGTGGTGGTGCTGTGGTGGTGCTGAGTGATGCTGTGGTGGTGCTGAGTGATGCTGTGGTGGTGCTGAGTGATGCTGTGGTGGTGCAGAGTGATGCTGTGGTGGTGCAGAGTGATGCTGTGGTGGTGCAGAGTGATGCTGTGGTGGTGCAGAGTGATGCTGTTGTGGTGCAGAGTGATGCTGTTGTGGTGCAGAGTGATGCTGTTGTGGTGCAGAGTGATGCTGTGGTTGTGCAGAGTGATGCTGTGGTTGTGCAGAGTGATGCTGTGGTTGTGCAGAGTGATGCTGTGGTTGTGCAGAGTGATGCTGTGGTTGTGCAGAGTGATGCTGTGGTTGTGCAGAGTGATGCTGTGGTTGTGCAGAGTGATGCTGTGGTTGTGCAGAGTGATGCTGTGGTTGTGCAGAGTGATGCTGTGGTTGTGCAGAGTGATGCTGTGGTGGTGCAGAGTGATGCTGTGGTGGTGCAGAGTGATGCTGTGGTGGTGCAGAGTGATGCTGTGGTGGAGCAGAGTGATGCTGTTGTGGAGCAGAGTGATGCTGTGGTGCTGCTGAGTAATGCTGTGGTGGTGCTGAGTGGTGTTGTGGTGGTGCTTAGTGATGCTGTTGTGGTGCCGAGTGATGCTGTGGTGGTGCCGAGTGATGCTGTGGTGGTGCTGTGGTTATGCTGTGGTGGTGCTGAGTGGGGCTGTGGTGATGCTGAGTGATGCTGTGGTGGTGCTGAGTGGTGCTGTGGTGGTGCTGTGCTGAGTGATGCTGTGGTGGTGCTGTGCTGAGTGATGCTGTGGTGGTGCTGTGCTGAGTGATGCTGTGGTGGTGCTGAGTGATGCTGTGGTGGTGCTGAGTGATGCTGTGGTGGTGCTGAGTGGTGCTGTGGTGGTGCTGAGTGGTGCTGTGGTGGTGCTGAGTGGTGCTGTGGTGGTGCTGAGTGGTGCTGTGGTGGTGCTGAGTGGTGCTGTGGTGGTGCTGAGTGGTGCTGTTGTGGTGCTGTGGTGGTGATGAGTGGTGCTGTGGTGGTGCTGGGTGATGCTGTGGTGGTGCTGGGTGATGCTGTGGTGGTGCTGGGTGATGCTGTGGTGGTGCTGAGTGATGCTGTGGTGGTGCTGAGTGATGCTGTGGTGGTGCTGAGTGATGGTGTGGTGGTGTTGAGTGGTGGTGTGGTGGTGCTGAGTGGTGGTGCTGAATGATGCTGTGGTGGTGCTGAGTGGTGTTGTGTTGGTGCTGAGTGATGCTGTGCTGGCTCTGATTGATGCTGTGGTTGCGCTGAGTGATGCTGTGGTGTTGCCGAGTGAGAGATAGAGTGAAGATATAATGCCCAATTAGAGAGGGTGGTGAGAGAGAAAGAGAGAGAGAGAAAGGGTGTACATAGAATAAAGAGTGGAGCGGGATAGAGAGAGAGAGAGAGAGAAAGAAGGGGAGAGAGAGTGAATGAAGGAGTTTGAAAGAGAAACAGATAAAGGGGTGAGAGAGAATGAAAGGCTAAAAAAGATAGAGAGGGGAGAGTTAATTAAGTAGAGAGAGAATTAGAGAGGGAGAGAGAGAGAAGGAGAGAGACAATAAGAGTGGGGGTGTGGAGTTTAAATAGAGTGAAGTGACGCGGAAAAAGTAACCTTAAATATAGCTTTGTGCGAATAAATATTTTAAAAAAAACAGTGCGAGACAAAAATACTGGTAATTAGGCTGTGACTCCCAATATAAAACAAATAGCGATATAAGGTGAAATCTACCCACCGAAGCAATATTTCTAACTAGACAAAAAAAGCTTGCATTTCAATGCTAATCGCTGTTGTTTTTCATGTGACTGTAGTCCAGGGCCCTCAGTTGGTAATGTGAGCTGCTGCTGCGATTGAAACATCAGAGTCCAGAGAGTTAATGAGCCATGACGAGGAAATGAGGAAGAGATAGGAAACAGATGGCAGCTGCGCGTGCACGCCATCGTGAACTCAAGCTGGTCGCCAGCCGAAAGCCAGTGTTTGCACTTCCAAAACCCGCTTACTAAAACTCTCGGCCAGACCAGCGCAAGCGCTGGTGCAGGCCGAGACCTAAAAACACACATGCATCAGCAAGTAGCCAGTAGTTTACAAGAGCCTCAAATTGGGGCCAGCTGCCAGCGTCTCTGAGGTTGAGAACAACATGGTAACTCGCCACCGAGCACATACCAGATAGCCACCTGCACAGAGGCGGTGACACACCGCTCCCTTTAATGCATCTGTCATCCACTCTCTGCTGAGATTTAAAGTTCGCATGGCACTAAATTCGCAGTGGCATGGTGAATGTGCCGGCCGAAAAAACAAGCATGGGCAAATTCAATAGGTCTGCCTTTAATATGCCAAAACATGTTAATACAGGCATTCAGAAATGCTGTTTACGTGTGTTGCATGCCTGAACACTCTATCACGTTAAAGCCTGCTCCATCGGCGTTGCCAATGTACGGAAATGTAGCAACAAGGATACTTTCTTTACAGAATGCATGCAAAAGTCAAAGAACTGAATGCAACAAACTGTGTGATGGAGAGTCTAAACTCCAAGAAGAGTCTGTGGGCTTCCTCTCCTACTGGTCATGGGGTGAGGAGCTCTGGTGTGGATGAAGGGTTCAATTCATCGAGGGAAACATTGGCGACGTGATTTAGCGTACCGTGGCGAACAGACAGACAACTGTGTTAGTCTACAACCCCCTTGCTCACACGATATATGGAGCTGAAGAAATGATCAGGGAGTCCCGTCAGCGGCATGAAACTAGATGTTCAGGCAGCGAGAGGGTGACTTGCAAAACTAGGAGGGTCTGCTACCTAAACCCTCTCCATAGTTATTTATTTTTGAGTTTTATATAGTAAAGCCACGATTATGACCTTCTTGCCGACTCGGATTAGGAAACCTGTATTGTTGTTGCATCTCAAAGCAGAGGCATTCAGCTCAACACTATTTACAGTCAGAACAAGAAGCGCGAGCAACAAGCATTGGCCGCGCGGCCGTGAAACTGACACGGCCGCGCAGCCGTGAAAGTGAAAGTAATCGCGGGTTTTGTAAGTGCAAACAGTGGCTTTTGCTGGCGACCAGCTTTGCGTTCACGCGAGCGTCCAGATGGCGAGGGAAGCCATATGGCGCCTGATCGTGCGTGCGCGCTCGCGTGAACGCAGGCTAGTCCCCAGCAAAAGCCACTGTTTGCACTTCCAAAACCCGCTTACTAAAAGTCTCGCCAGAGCAGCGCATGCGCGCTGGCTCAGGCGAGACCTAAAAATGGTGGTATTACCACGTCTGTTGTATTTTTTTACTAATTTACCACTGGTGGTCCCTGCAAAGACCTTTAAAGTATTGAACTCCCTGTTGACAGACTTGATCTGGGGCTCTGGGCGAAGGCGAATTAGTCTGGTGAAATTGCAACTTCCCACGAAGGGCGGCGGGCTAGGCGTACCAGACCTTCGAGCGTACTGCTATGGCAGCCAACTACAGTGGTTAGCGTACTGGCTGGCCGGACGCAACCTACATGAACTGGGCATGACACCGCGGGACAGGAACAAAGGCACTATACATCGACTATTGCTACCGACTGCCCCCTCACGGGAAGAGATTCCCCCGCTACTTAAACTGGCTATTACATACTGGAGAAACGCAGTACGCTACACGGGCCAAGTTGCTCCCTATGCCCCTACTATCCCATTGTTGCGACTCCCTATGCGCATGGGACTAACGACTAGTCGGGCCCTACAGGCGTGGACGGAGGCAGGCGTTACCACAGTGGGGGATTTCTTTGAAGATGGCCTGCTGATGTCGCACGAAGCATTTGTTCATACCCACGGTGCCCCTACGGCGTTGTTCCTTATGCATGCGGGCATCACCAGGTACGTTCGCAACACATGGTCACCTGCTGGCACTGAACCCCCCACGAATGCGCTGCTTACTATGCAGTACCTCATGGGTGACGGGGCCCGCCTAACGAAATGGCTCACATTTGGGATACGCACCGAGAAAATGCTCTCACTGCAGGCATTGCGGGATAAGTGGGAGGGTGACACGGGCCGGGTGTTCACAGATAAAGAATGGAACGACATCTTGGGGTTCCCTGGGAGAGTTTCCCGAAACCCGAAATTTAAATTTATACAGTTGATGATACTACATAGGGCATATCTGACCCCACGTAGGCTAAGGGTGATGTTCCCAGGGACGAATGGCGACTGCCCGCGCTGCCAGACAGATGATGCGGGCCTGCTACATATGATATGGGCTTGCCCGCGTTTGAGACATTATTGGTCGACAGTGTGCGCAATACTGGCAACTGTCGCCCCGACGAGACAGGGGGACACCGTAGAGTGTTGCATACTAGGCAAGGGGCCCCGGGGACGGAGAGGAACGCCGACTGTGCGATTCACTAACCTTGCGCTCCTCTTGGCTAAGAGGACCATCACTTCCCGATGGAAAGCTGCCAGGGCTCCATCTATAAAGGATTGACATGCGGAAATGATGAAATGGGGCAAGGCGGAGGGAGTGGAATTACAACGGGAGGAGAGCAGAGGTCTTAGAAAAATACCGGTTTCAATGGAGTGGCACGCAATGTTGGGAGCATATGCTGCAATAGATATTTTAGATTACTGAACAGAGAGAAGAAACCGCACATGAGACTGATAGAGCAAGCTGGTGTGGTTCGCCGATGCAGGATACATACTGACGTTATATGGTGTGCTATGGGAATGGTTTAGTTACTATAAGATTGACTTGAAGAACTATACTTATGCAATGGAACCTGTAGATACTGCACTGCTGATGTAATAGTCGGCTGGGACCGACCATGCCGGGGGGGAGGGACAAATTGGGGTGTTATAGTTGATAAAGAATAGATATTTTTTTCTGTATTAGAATTGATTTGTAGATTGTTAGTTGCTATTATGTGGATTGTCGTAGACAGAGATGATGGGAATGATCCTAGCCATTACACCGGGGACAACCTGGATACTCACCGCTAGATGTAGGAATCATGTAGCTCACTACGGAATGTGAGCACCAGCGGTGGAACGTGCTTGTTATTATTGGTGCGGTCATATAATTTGTCCTTTTTTATTATTTTATATGACTATGTACAATATCCTTCATATGTCTGATTCATTGTTGATAAAAGCAATCAACAAATTTAAAAAAAAAAACACCTGTACTCTATTTTATTCCAAAAGTTCACAAAGGTATGCCGATCCCAGGGCGACCCATCATTTCGGCTAGAAAAAGTCTGTTTGAACCCATGTCCAAGTATGTGGACTATTTCCTGCAAGATTTTGTGTCTGGGTTACCATCATTTATTAAAGATACAGGAGACTTTTTAAGAAAAATACACAACATGAAGTGGGACAAGGATTTTTTATTTATAGTGATGGACATCACATCATTATATACCAGCATCAACCATAGAGATGGCATAAGAGCTGTAAAGTACTTCCTTGACCAGAGATGGATAAACCTTTATGATCACAACAAAATGCTAATCATGATGTTATGTTATGTTAGGAGCTTTTGTATAGCGCATGGCTACCCGGAGGCATCCCAGCGCTGCGGAGGTGGCTAGAGGAGGGGGAAGGGATTATGGGAATAACCAGGTTTTCAAGCGTTTCCGGAAGGTCAGGTGGTTCACCTCCTTACGAATAGGGGGAGGGAGTGCATTCCATAGTTTGGAAGTATTGTAGGAGAAACAGCGGCCACCTGTTCTGGCCTTCTTAATTCTGGGGACCTCGGCCAAGTGGAGCTCATCCGAGCGCAGACATCGAGTGGCCTTATATGGTTTGACCAGGTGTTTTGTAATGGGAGGACCTCTGTCCTGCAGACCTTTGTGGGCAATGCAGAGGGCTTTGAAGTGTATTCTCTCCTGTACCGGGAGCCAGTGGAGAGAACGAAGAGCAGGCTTTGCTGAGCAGTGGTTTTTGTGCCCGTAAGAAGTCTTGCTGCTGAGTTCTGAACCACCTGGAGTTTTGCTATGACTGATTTGGGAGCACCCAAATAAAGAGCATTGCCGTAATCCAGCCTAGAGAGAATAAGTGCCTGGACCAGGAGTTTTCTTGAGTGGCTAGGTAGGAGAGGGAGTATTTTCCGGGTGGATCTGAGTAAACCGTAGCATACGGCTGCCGTTTTCCTCGCTTGGACTCTGAAAGTAAGATCATGGTCGAGCCAGATACCCAAGCTTTTTATCTCGTTTTTTGGCAAAGGGGCTGGACCCATGCAATTCGGCCACATGGTATTTGAGTTAAAAATTGCTTGGTTGCCCAGCAGCATGAGCTCCGTTTTTTCACCATTAAGCTTCAGGTGAGAAGAGTTTATCCAGCTAGCAACTGCCTCAAGGCATGAGCGCAGATCCGTGGGGGATGGTTCCGCATGGTTCAGTGCCACTATTAGTTGGGTGTCATCAGCATATGTGACTATGTGGATTCCAAAGGGGCTACGATCTCTGCCAAAGGGGCCATGTATACGTTAAAAGTGTGGGGCTCAGAGACGAGCCCTGGGGAACACCACACTGCAGCGGGACTGGTTGGGAGCGGGAGTTTCCTTCGGATACCTGGAAGAACCTTTCTTCCAGGAACGATTTCAGCCATGAAAGGGCCGTACCTGTCACTCCCACTTTTTTTAGACGGTGAACCAGTATGCCGTGGTTCACCGTGTCAAAGGCTGCACTTAGGTCCAGGAGGAAGATGGCCGTGGACCCTCCGGAATCAAGAATCTTTCTTGACTCCTCCACTACCGCTATCAGTGCAGTTTCTGTGCCCTGACCAGGGCGGAAGCCAGTCTGTGACGAGTGGAGTAGTTTAAATGTTTCCAAGTGTGCAGAAAGTATACGGTTGATATGTTTTTCTGCGATCTTACTAATTCCAGGGAGTAATGAAATAGGGCGATAGTTGCCTAGCTCAGAAGGGTCTAAATGAGGTTTTTTAGTAGCGCCTTCACTATTGCCTTTTTCCAATCTTGGGGGACAATGCCCGATGCTAATGAGGCATTGATTAAATTAATGATGGGGGGGGCGACTATAGGTGCTACCAACTTTAGGATGTTGGGAGGAGCAGGGTCCATCGGGGACCCGCTCTTAACCGAGTCTAGGATGGAAAAGAATAAATCCTCGGAAAGTGGAGTGAATGACTCTAAGAGGTGAGGGTTATTCAGGGGTTCTAGGTCATATAGTTTGACTAAGTGCTCATTGACAGAGGGTGGAAGGAGATTGAGGATATTTTGGATTTTGGTCGAGAAGAAGCCAGCTAGTTCCTCGCATCGGCGACCAGACGGATCGGGGACTGCAGGAGGGTCGGGCACTTTCATAAGTTTTTTTTGTGATCTGGAATATTTCTCTAGGGGAGGAGCGAATTTTTTCATCGTAGTAGGCAGCCTGAACTACTTTTAAAGCAGTTTTATAGTGAGCAATGGATAGCCTATATTGTGATTTTTTTCGCTTGAGAAATCTTTCCTCCATGCTCTTTCCAATTTTTTACACTGTTGTTTCAATTCACGGAGTTCGGGGGTATACCAAGGAGATTTATTGGGGCCCGTTTTTTTAGTACGGTTTTCCTCGGAAGTACTATGTTTAATGAGTTCTCGATCCATGAGGAGAACTTACTATTAGCTGCTAAAGGATCAGCGTCCAAGATGGGCATAGATGCCTCCAATTCACGGGTCCAATCTTCTACAATCAGTTTGGACCAGGGGCGGATTTGGATACGTGAAGCTAGCGAATGTGGGCACGGAGAGGGTGGGTGCCAAGAGAAAGGAATAAGAAAGTGGTCTGACCAAGGGAGGGAAATGGGATCATTCCCTTTTAATTCCGTTATGCTTGAAAAAATGGGATCAAGAAGGTGACCCTTAACATGTGTTGCTTGGTGTGTTTTTAGGTCTAATTGAAAGGCTGCAAGGTCGTAGGCTAGGTCATTGGCCACCCTGTCCCGCGAGTCGTCAAAAAGATTAAAATCTCCCAGAAGATTAAAATTGGGCGAAGCACTGGCAAGATTTAAGACAGTTTCCAGTAGTGAACTGCAGAATTGTCCATGTGCTCCTGGGGGGGCGATATAGAAGAATGCCAACAAAAGTAAGTAGTGGAGTGAATTCAATTGAGAAGTGGGCATTTTCACAGTCTAGGAGGGGCTGTCCAGAGTACGGCAGATTAGATGGTCTTTGTAAATAATTGCAATCCCACCCCCTTCCCATTTATTCTGTCCAGTCGCTGAATCAGGTATCCCGGGGGGAGCGTTTGGACAATGTCTGGGTCTGAATTAGGGGTTAACCACGTCTCCGTAAGGAACAGAACGTCCGGTTTGGTGTCTTGTAATAGTATAGATATCTCCGTAGCGTGTTTTGGCAGGGATCTGCAGTTAAGCAGAGCCATATTGAACCAGTTTCCTGCTAAGGGGGCGTGAGTGGTCGATAGGGTCAGTTCGTATGAGCAATGTAGGCATCTATCCTGCATCTTCTCAAGGGATATGGAATGGGTGCAAGGTAACTTAGGGGCTTTCTGCAGGAGTATTAATTCATCCTTAGTATACTGCAGGAGAGCTGAAGGCAGAGGGGCAGAGAATCTGGCCCCTGGGCCCTGACTGGCGCGGACGGGCGCAGACGGGCTTGCCTTAGGCGCGCCGCGCTGCGCGCCGCTGCGCTGCGCGTGGCCGAGGCAGGCATCCGCATTTATGCAGCCGGGTTTAAGCAGCTAGACTGCTAACCGCCGCTGTGCCTTTGCCTAAAACAACAGCACTTCCGGTCTGCGTCACACTTCCCTCCACTCGACCGGAACAATCCGTGGTGGACTGGGGAAGACGCTGAGCTGACCGAGTGCAGGTGTGGAATACAATGCGCAATGTGCAAAACAGTGCTTCAAGTACGTTTTTTTTTAAATTGTTAGCTAAAACGAGGTACTTTAAAAACAAGTAATTCTCTATTTTTACAAGTGGCAGATTAAAACAAATTGCCTAAAAATAGTTCTATGTCAGTGTCCAAGTATTACAATATCAGATGTTAATTATCCTGTATATATAAATGGTGGGAGCCCTTTGCCAGGCGCTCCGTTCGCTTTACCAACAAGAGTAAAGACTAATCCCCTCTAGCGCGATGATGATCGAATTATACCTTCGAAACAACTATTTTTTGTTTAACAAAGATGTGTACCAACAGATATGGGGAGTAGCCATGTGGGCCTGCTTCTCCCCCAGTTACACGTGTTTACATGTGGGCTGGTGGTAGGAGCAGGTCCTCAGAAGACAATTCAAGCAAATGTGGGAGTTACATGTGATGCAATGGTGGCGTTTTATTGACCACGTCTGTGTAATTTGGAGGGGCAATGCAGAGGAAGCTAAGGGATTTGTAGAACTGATTAATTCTAATGACTTAAATTTAAAATTTACAGCCCAAATCAGCAGCCAGTCTATTGAGTTTTTAGATGTGCAAGCGTATATTGAAAATAATGTGGTACAAACAAAACTTCACAGAAAAATCACAGCAGGAAATTCTATCCTACACGCTAAAAGCGCGCATCCTAGGCATTTGATTCGGAGCATCCCTTATGGGGAGTATTTGAGAATATGTAGAATCTACAGCTCTGAAAAAGACCTAATGCAATGCCAGAAAGAAGCAACCAATAGATTTATTGCCCATGATTATAAAAACGAAGACCTGCAAAAGCCATCCTAAAAGCTAATGCCCAAACTAGAGAAGCCAGTCTGTTCGTTGAGAAAGATAAGAGGTAGCCCATCAATAGACCTTTGTTGAATACAGGAGAGACACCACGTGAGATCAGGATGATCACTACATATAGTAGACAGGAACGGCAAATCAGAACAACCATGAACACCCAATGGCCCATAGTGTTAACCGACATAACTCTAAATCAGATTCTCCCAGAAAAACCGTCTTTAACATTCAGACGTGCCCCCTCCATGAGAGACTCATTAGTGAGGAGCAGCCCTGAGGTTACCCCGGTTCTTACCTGGTTATCAACCAAGACAGGATTTTTCAAATGTAGCTCGTGCACAGCCTGTAAATTTGGAGTTAAGACTGACTACACGACTGCATTCAGTACTAAACCAGTTAAAATCAGGGGTCATTACACCTGCAGAACTGAGTATGCAGTATACGTGTTAGAGTGCCCATGTGGGCTTAAGTACGTGGGAAGCACCAAACACCAAGTTTACAACAGAATTCTGCAACATATAAGGGCAGTAGTAAATCCCGACCCAAGCTATCCGGTGGCCAGGCATTTTAAACTGGTGCATCAGAACAACATAAGGGAACTTAAATATTTTGTGATTGGGGCGATTCCCACATCCAGAAGAGGGTGCAACAGGGAGAAACAACTAAGGCAATTGGAATCGGAATTTATAATAGAACTTGACACCAAAATGCCAAATGGGTTGAATACTAGTGAGGATCTACATAACTTCCTATAGGTTTTCACAAATGGCTTCACATAATTTTTAGTACAAGCTATCAGTCAGTATCAACCATGCTTTTGTTACACTCAAATGATCAATCAATCCCCATAGTGAATCGGTAGGACAGGTCCGATGTCCATATAGGTCATTGAGGTTCACCTCTCTTTCCCCATGGATATTATTGTGTGTATATAAATTGTATTATGAAAATGTTATCCTTGCATCAGCACTTTGACTCTTTATGTAATGTATTTCTACGATGTGCACTATCACTTTAGTACCATACATGAGGCTTCATGGTGGTATTTGGTTGTTTAGGTTTTTGCATAAGCACTTTATGGCACTGTTGCACTTTTTCAAACACTTAGCACCTTACAGGAAAAATGCAATGCTGTGCATGCAGCACTTTCAGAGGTGTATATAGATACATTTGGATAAAATGAATCAAATAGGCTCGACCAATGGTAATACTAATGATTTTGGAAATAACCACAGATGCTTATGACATTTTTTATCTACTATGACTACACTAGTATTTGGTTTCTTTGTTTTTAACTGGTTGAATAGGGTGATATTATTACTTTCAAGCCAGCGTAATTAGGATTGATTTCAATGCTACGTGTATATTACCGAACCGCATTATATGCTCACAGCGGTTCTACACCATAATGCAAAGGAACTGCTTTTGATATGGTCAAGTTAACTAATTTGGTATGTCCAGAGCAAGTTGATGTTTGTGGTGATGTTATATTGTAATTTTACACTGTTGGAGTTTTAATGAATTGTAATGGTGATAGTCTGTTTTCCATGTTTGTTTACTTAATTGTGCATGAGTGATCAGCAAATGATATATAATGAGTGAAAAAAACGCAGGGCGTCATGTGATCAAAACCGCGACACAGTGGTCGAAACGTGTCATGGACGTATGGCAGTTGCCTCAATAGTTTGTTTCATCTGCGAAATTATGCCTGAATAAAGCACTTTTTGAATTGAACAGCGTGGAGAGGTGCGTACCTGTTTGGCAGCAGTAGCAAGCTATGGTGTGCCAGGATCGTGTTGGAGATATATATATATATATATATATATATTAACAATCCTCCCCATGAAACTGGTAAGGAAGGGACCACACCAGTCAAAGTTGCTTTAGATTAATTTATTTCGGCAGAACAGCAAGACGCGTTTCGACCTCACACGGGGTCTTGGTCACATGACCTTTGGCTGCAGCTGTGGTCTATATAAACCCATCCAGCATGACGGAGTGAAGAATAACCGTAGAAGAAAGTGCATATATATGTCAGGGACTGTCCGGGACTATGTCGGGAACACAGTCAGGGACTTGGGCAAGGACTGGGAACTGGGTAGAAAAGGTACATAGAAAGAGGAGTACAGCGCTGCCCAGGATCATACAGGGAGTCAGAGGAGAAAAAGGGATCCAAAGGGGAAGCCTGTACAAGTGAACAAGATGGGTAAGACTCAGAAAGGAAGGGCACTCACGAGGCAATTTAGCATTCAGAATAACTACACCCAGGACGAATGTGCAAGACATATATATGAAACAACATTAACAATAAAGGGGAGTGTGGGGTAAAGCACTCAGGAGCTCCACATGGTAAGATTGAAGCTCAGTAAGTTTCTTACCCACAATTACTGTTACAGATACTGACTGCAAATACCCACATGTAGGATATGCATGCAAAGGCAGGGTCTGTGGAGCTTATACCTATGGTGATGTTATAAATGTAACTCAAAGACAATACTCACAGAGAACAAGAAACACCACCTAGGTAGTCAGCTGTGCCCACGGATCCTGGCGATCAAACAGGAACACGCAAGGCAGTAACAGCAAGGGGTAGAACTAAACACAAGCACAATAGACAAGGAGCTAGCAAGGAGGAGTGCTTAACAGGAAAGGAAGGAAATCACTGGGCACACTTGGCAGAAAGCAGGTAACAAACATACAAGGTAACAGAAGCAAGACAGCAGAAATAGAAAGACAGCAAACTAGGAACTGGAACCAATGAATTGGGAAGAAAGGCAGGGACTGGAAAGGGATATACAGAAGGGGAAGCTACAAGGGTATACTAGAATAGTGCAGGTTAAGAAATCAAGAAAACAAAGTAGCATAGAAAGGCAGAGCTGGGGCAGGAACAAGAAATGCTAAGGCTCAGGAGTCAAGGTAGCAATGCAGGCAGTGCTAGTTCAGGAACAAGGGAAACTGCTGCAGTTCAGGAACAAGGAATGCTAAGGCTCAGGAGTCAAGGTAGCACTGCAGGCAGTGCTAGTTCAGGAACAAGGGAAACTGCTGCAGTTCAGGAACAAGGAATGCTAAGGCTCGAGTCAAGGTAGCACTGCAGGCAGTACTGGTTCAAGGAAACAGGAAATAGCTACAGCTCAGGAAACAAGGAGTCAAGAGAGCACTTCAAGCAGTGCAATTC
The DNA here is from genome assembly GCA_963921515.1 of Calotriton arnoldi. NCBI lineage: Eukaryota > Metazoa > Chordata > Amphibia > Caudata > Salamandridae > Calotriton > Calotriton arnoldi. The sequence goes on along the minus strand of CAWUFW010000228.1, from coordinate 5,098,695 downwards.
AGGAACAAGAAATAGCTGAAGCCCAGGAACAGGAACAAAGAATAGCTATAGCTCAGGAACTCAGGAAACAAGGTAGCACTGCAGGCAGTGCGAATTCAGGCACAAGGAATAGCTATAGCTCAGGAACTCAGGAAACAAGGTAGCACTGCAGGCAGTGCTAATTCAGGCACAAGGAATAGCTATAGCTCAGGAATCAAAGAATAAGGATTAACTATAGCTCAGGAACTCAGGAAACACTGGAAACAAGGATTGGCCTCACCGGTATACAGCTACAATGACCAACACTGGGCTGAAGGGAGCTGGGGCTTAAAAGAGCTCTCAGTAATCACATGCATCAGGTGTGAGCAGGCTAGCAGCAGCCAGCCACAGGTGAGCTGAATTCCTCCACCCATCCTTGGCCTGCAGGGGTGGAGACAAAGCAGTGAGCAGGGAATTCTGGGTAATGGAGTTTCAGGCATGAGCAGGCTGGCTTTCACAAAACCCGGCATGGATTGGGAATGGATGTCAATTCCCAATAAGTGTCCAAATGGCTGGAAGTCAGGATATGCATGCAGGGGAGGATCTGGAAGCTTATTAGAAGACTGGAAAGTCCCACTATGCGGCCCCCTGGAGGTGGGTACGAGAGCACAGGGAGCAAATCGTGACAATATACAAGTGACATAGTGCAATGAGATTTACAAAGTGTAATTAGATTTTTAACAATTTTAAAAGCGATGGTTCTCATGTGCATTCAATGTGACAATCCATAGTACATAGGTACACTGTTATCAACATGTAGTATGTGAGCAAAAGTGACGGTTTTGGGAACCTGACAGAGTGATCAGTTCATAATAGTAAAACATTAAGGTTAATTGGCATGCCAGATGAGGTGGTTTGAGATTTTCCCACAAATTGTAATTTAGTTAAGTATACAATTTATATGCAGTAAATGTTAGAAATTGCAAAAATATTTATATATTCCTCCTGGTTTCGGCGTGTTTCCCTCCAGGCAGCCTGATCACCGATGGTACTGTGTGTTGCAGCGCTTCGCCATGCGCTGATTATTATTAAACGAAAAAGCAGTTCCACACACAGAGTAGAATGGATCCCACAGCACTCGTGACCAAGGTGCATTGAATGCATCGAAACGCGTTGACGTTTGTGCCTCTGCTTTAATAAATAAGCAACTGAAAACTTAAACCGGAGTGCTGTGGGATCCATTCTACTCTGGGGCCGATTCCGATTCGGGCCGGAAAACATACCGACCGACTCGGTATGGGAATATAGTCCGACCGACACGTACCGGCGTTGCCCGACCTGGGTAGTACGATGAAATGCATGTGAATCACGACCGACTCGTACGGAACACAAGCCGAACGACCGAACCGCACGGAAACCAGCTATCCGGCCGGGAAACCACGCAAATCGAACCGACCGACACGCACCAGGAATGAACCCGAACGAAATGTACCCGCGAACTCCGACCCGCGCAGTACGATGTAATGCGTGGAAAACCAGACCGAGTCGCACGGAGCTCAAGCCGTACGACCGACACGCATACAAAGCCAGCCGAAGGAAGCCAATACTCGGCGACCGACGCGTACGCCGCACAATAAACCTAGCAGAAACACAGCGTGAACGACTCGGAGAAGCTCGCACGAGACAACTGCAGCGTCCTACTCGGTCAGAAGAACGTCTCCTACATGCACAAAAAATACAAAGGAAAAAATACAAAAAAAGGGCCAAACAAGCAATGACAAAGTCAATAAATACAGGGAAAAAAACATGGAACAAGGACACACCTCCAACTCCACCCATATAAAGGCCACAAATCCCTACCATGATCCTTTGCAAATTCAACTGACCTGCCAGCACAGAACACCATCAGACAGCAACCACAGACACACTCACAGCTCATCCATCACACAAGCCACACACCATTAGCACCTCAACAAATAGCACCCTCACATACACCCAGAAAAACCTACACTCACACACCCTCATTGCACACACACACATCAATCACCATCACCACCCATCACCATGCCCCCAAAGAAGAATCCAAAGTTCCTAGACAGTGAATTGGAAGTCCTGGTAGATGAGATCCTCAGGGTAGAGCCCCAGTTGTTTGGTACATTGGTCCAACAGACCCCCATGTCGCAGAAAACCAAGATGTGGGAGAGGATCATCGACAGGGTCAACGCACAATCACCATGTTTGCGCACAAAGGAAGACATCCAGAACAGGTGGTATGATGTGCGCAGGAGGGTCAGGGACCTACTAAAGAAGGATTACATCTTGAGTCAGCGCACCGGCAGTGGCCCTCCTGCCAAACCACTATACCTCAGGCCCTGGGAGGAGAAGGTGCGGGCCATCCTACCACCAGTGAGCGTATATGGACTATCAAACATCCCAGAGCCTGGTGAGTACACAACTAATATACCCAATATTGTGTGACAATACACACACATCACTGTCAAGGGGATAGTCAAACCATGCACCCTTAGCAAATCCACAGCAACCAAAAGATAATCACCCCAAGATTTGTCTGTCAGTCAGATAAACACAATACATGCCATCTCATAGTGATATGTAACTGTGTCATGATATGTACAAACCTAACTACAAATACAGCAAGGCAGTGGCACAAATATAACCAACAAACACAGTTAGACATTTTGCCACCACTAGAACACCACCTCACAGGGAAGCTCACTGAAAGGAAGGAATTCTGTGTATGCTGGATCAGTCAGTGTAGCCAATAGCATGATGGGAGTTGTAGTCACAGATATTGCTCATCCTCACAATTGGCCCATCAACACCACTCTCAACCATGCTCACATCACAGGGAGTGGAAAACAACTGACAAGATGGCTGACACTGGGTACTGCTGTGGGGAGCACAAGGCCCTGCTGGGAACTGGGCACCAACCAACAGCAGGACACCACTGACTGACATCCTGAAAGCCAACTTGCACTCCCTGCAATGGAAGCACGTTCCATGGTGGGATATCTGGCTGGGTGGGAAGGAGGACTGACAGCTCTGACCATAGTTACAAGCAGCTTTTCTCACACACCTCCTTAACACAAACTCCACACAACTCACCTGGGAGAATGCAATGCCCCACACTCCAATTAAATATCCCACAAAGAACCACCACCCTGGGTTATGCTGTGTGAAGCACAGGGACACTCTTGGGACTTGTAGCCAAACAAACGCCAGGACAACACTGTCAGCCATCCTGTCAGCACAGGCACACTACCCCACAGGGAAGCAGAGTCAAAAGGAAGGAAGTATGGGCATGCTGGGAAGGGGGTGTAGGCAATAGCATGATGGGAGTGGTAGTCACAGCTCAATATCCCCCACCCACATGGCCCAGCAAGCTCACACTGAAGCATGCACACCTCACAGGCAGTGAAAAGCCACCTCAAAGATGTCTGACACTGGCCTCAGCTGTGGGAGCACAAGGCCCTGCTGGGAACTGTGCACCAACCAACAGCAGGACACCACTGTCAGCCATCTTGCCATTGCTGTCACACTCACACACAGTGAAGTCCACTCAAAAGGAAGGAAGTATGGGCATGCTGGGAAGGGGGTGTAGGCAATAGCATGATGGGAGTTGTAGTCACAGATATTGGTCACCCTCACAATTGGCCCATCAACACCACTCTGAACCATGCTCACATCACAGGGAGTGGAAAACAACTGACAAGATGGCTGACACTGGGTACTGCTGTGGGGAGCACAAGCCCCTGCTGGAAACTGTGCACCAACCAACAGCAGGACACCACTGTCAGCCATCTTGCCATTGCTGTCACACTCACACACAGTGAAGTCCACTCAAAAGGAAGGAAGTATGGGCATGCTGGGAAGGGGGGTGTAGGCAATAGCATGATGGGAGTGGTAGTCACAGATATTGGTCACCCTCACAATTGGCCCATCAACACCACTCTGAACCATGCTCACATCACAGGGAGTGGAAAACAACTGACAAGATGGCTGACACTGGGTACTGCTGTGGGGAGCACAAGCCCCTGCTGGGAACTGGGCACCAACAGCAGGACACCACTGACTGACATCCTGAAAGCCAACTTGCACTCCCTGCAATGGAAGCACGTTCCATGGTGGAATATCTGGCTGGGTGGGAAGGAGGACTGACAGCTCTGACCATAGTCACAAGCAGCTTTTCTTACACACCCCCTTAACACAAACTCCACACAACTCACCTGGGAGAATGCAATGCCTCACACTCCAATTAAACATCCCACAAAGAACCACCACCCTGGGTTATGCTGTGTGAAGCACAGGGACACTCTTGGGACTTGTAGCCAAACAAACGCCAGGACAACACTGTCAGCTATCCTGTCAGCACAGGCACACTACCCCACAGGGAAGCAGAGTCAAAAGGAAGGAAGTATGGGCATGCTGGGAAGGGGGTGTAGGCAATAGCATGATGGGAGTGGTAGTCACAGCTCAACATCCCCCACCCACATGGCCCAGCAAGCTCACACTGAAGCATGCACACCTCACAGGCAGTGAAAAGCCACTTCAAAGATGTCTGACACTGGCCTCAGCTGTGGGGAGCACAAGGCCCTGCTGGGAACTGTGCAACAACCAACAGCAGGACACCACTGACTGACATCCTGAGAGTCAACCTGCACACACTGCAAGGGTGGCATGCTTCATGGTGGGATAACTGGGCTGGGGGAGAAGGAGGGCCGGATGTCTACCAAATACCACCAATGCTGGCCATGCACACACCTCAACATTCACATTGAAAAGCTTCAGGTTGGCAGGACAATGTGCTACACCAATATCAACCTCTGACTGTGACAACTGAGGACAATGCAATGTACAGGCCCGCATCCAGAGGTACAGTCACAACTGTCAGGTGTGTGAACCATTGATGCCTGTAGAAACATAACATACATTGTGTGTCTCTTCCAAAAACAGGTGATGATGGGGACACAGCAGCAGACGATGAGGAGTCCCTGTCCCAGGCTCCGGGGGACACTGAGCTCACTGGTGTGGAACAGCCTCTGCCCTCCTCGGATGGCGAAGACCTACCTGGCCCCTCCGGTGTGAGTCATCATGCAGCACCAGCAGGACCAACATCTGCACCCCCTGCACCCACCCCTCCAACAACTGCCAACACACAGACCACCCCCGCCGACACGGACAGACCAAGGACCACCCATGACAACAGCACAGGGACCCCGGCCCAACGTGGAGCAACGGACAACGACCCCAGTAACAACCCCCAAGTGGGCCTACGGTCACCTGTGCGTGCCACTGCAGGTGTCGCCAGGGGTGGTGGGAGGGGTGGTAGACATAGGTCGCTGTTTGCAGAGGGGTCTGGACTGCATGATGACCCACAACTGGCACGCATTGCTGATGCGTACCAGAATAGCACCGGAGAGGTCAGCCAGGTAGTGGGGATCCTCAAGGACATTCAACAGCAGCAGGCTGCCCATCATGCTCGCTTGGACTCACACATGTCCCGTGTGGAGACACACATGTCCCGTATGGAGACACATGTCTGGCATGGAGTCCAAGTGGGACACATTGGAAGAACTGACAGCGGTGCATAGGGACATATTGACATGCCTCCGCCAGATTAGCACCAACATGGCCACACCTCCCTGTGTGCCCACAACATCTGGTGCTGCAACAACTGCAACTGCCACAGGGAGGGAGGATGACTCTGGCGGAGAGTCCTCTGCACCGCAGCAGCCTGCACGTGAGGGTCCCCCCCGAAAGAAGAGGGGTCGTCCGAGGAAGGAAAACTGAGAGGCAGATGGCCATGTACATCCCCCAGGAACCCAACACCTGTTCTGGAAATTCTCCTTTGTGTGCAAACTGTCCACCCTGTCGAATGCAACCCAACTCTCCCACATGACATGGGGAGCTTAAGTTGGCCCAATGTATCAGATGACTGGACTTTACTCAGGACATTTCTGCTACCAACACTTCCAACTCATCTGGGAACTTTGGATTCCAATCCCAATGTACAGCACCCACCATCCTGTGCACTATCCTCACACATGTATGGAAATAAACTCAATAATACACCATACTTGCCTCTGTTGTGATTCCAACGTGGTTTCTGTCATGGAGATGGTGATCTGCTAAATGACACTGTGCATGCTAACTGCTACAGCAAGTTCAACACCGTCATGTGAGTCATGGCGACGTGACACATATGAGGGAGACACACCACTAGGGCTACACAACACATACACACCAGGGCCATCAGACTCATCGCCTACACTGATGTTGCCAGGAAAAACAGTGGAATGCACAGACACCACACCTATTCACAGTCTGTGTTAACTAGCCCACAGGTGCAGTAAGCACATGTCAGTCAGATGTGTGACCACAGACAACGCACATCCCAAAGTGAAGCACAGGTTTATTACACATTTGTAACATGTTGTTTCCACTACAGATGCAAGGTAATCCAACGTGGCAGGGGCCACACAGTCAACAAGTATAGAAGAAATAAAGTCCAGGGGTGTGTGGCACATCACCTGTAGGGAAACGACTGCTTCCACCCTGGAAGTTAAATCATGGTGTTGGGGGATCACAGTTCACCAAACAACTCTGAAAGTACCCTGTGAAGGACAGACATGACACACAGTCAAAAGCACTGAAGAACAGGACAGAACTGCAATACTCATGGCCAATACATGTCACAAGATACTCACAGAAAACCAAGTTAGCATGTCAACACTGTTGGGGAGTACAGACTACCTGTAAGGACACATCGCTGCACGCTTCCAGTCAAGTAGCACATGGCCACACTCAAACAGCACCAGAGCACCACCAACACATATCACGCAAACTCACTTCATTGGCATGACAACTCTCTGGATACTCACATTCAGCTGAAGAAGTTGGTGAGCTGTGTGCGGACATCACCATCATCATCATCATCATCACTGGCATCGTGGCCCAGGCCAGGATCCTCCACAGGTGGCGGATGTTGGTCATCGTCATCCAGGATGAGAGGCAACTCCTTCCGCACTGCCAGGTTGTGTAGCATGCAGCAGACGATGACAATCTCCCACACCTTTGCTGGGGCATATGGGAGGGCCCCTCCTGTCTTGTCCAGGCAGCGGAAGCGGCTCTTCAGGAGACCAAATGTCCGCTCAATCACTCTCCTGGTCCGACCATGTGCCTCATTGTAGCGCATCTGGGCTGGTGTCACAGGGTTCCTGAGGGGTGTCAGCAACCACGGCATGTTGGGGTATCCGGAGTCACCTACAGACAGACAATTGCACATTAGCTGAGTTGGAAAAGAGGGCGGAATACAACATAGCAGAACACACACAATGGTACAAAGTCAGTACACACCGACAAGCCAGGCATGCTGGTTCTGCATCTGTGATACCAAAGGGGATGATGGACGGAGCGTTTGAGCAAATCAAACACTCACCCCCAGTCAACTGATCTGGGTTTAATCCATCATCATTCTTTAGCTCACTCCACCACCCCAGTTCAGACATGGCCATATGCAAATCAGTCTGACCCTGTACCTCATGGGAACAGTCAAGCCCGAACTGCCAAGCCATGTCTTCCCTGGACCGGAAACAAGCATCCTGGGACCGGTTTCTGGCTATTCAGCCGTCATCAGCCAGGCTAGCTTGAATCCAGTGGCAAAGTGAGCAAGGGACCCACGTCTGGGCATACCCTGCCAACTTAGGGCCAACTTAGGGCGAACAAAGCGATACCAAAGGGGATGATGGACGGAGCGTTTGAGCAAATCAAACACTCACCCCCAGTCAACTGATCTGGGTTTAATCCATCATCATTCTTTAGCTCACTCCACCACCCCAGTTCAGACATGGCCATATGCAAATCAGTCTGACCCTGTGCCTCATGGGAACAGTCCAGCCCGAACTGCCAAGCCATGTCTTCCCTGGACCGGAAACAAGCATCCTGGGACCGGTTTCTGGCTATTCAGCCGTCATCAGCCAGGCTAGCTTGAATCCAGTGGCAAAGTGAGCAAGGGACCCACGTCTGGGCATACCCTGCCAACTTAGGGCGAACAAAGCGATACCAAAGGGGAGGATGCTTGTTTCCGGTATGTCTGAACTGGGGTGGTGGAGTGAGCTAAAGAATGATGATGGATTAAACCCAGATCAGTTGACTGGGGGTGAGTGTTTGATTTGCTCTAACGCTCCGTCCATCATCCCCTTTGGTATCGCTTTGTTCGCCCTAAGTTGGCAGGGTATGCCCAGACGTGGGTCCCTTGCTCACTTTGCCACTGGATTCAAGATAGCCTGGCTGATGAGGGTTTTGAACCCGAAACCGGTCCCAGGATGCTTGTTTCCGGTCCAGGGAAGACATGGCTTGGCAGTTCGGGCTGGACTGTTCCCATGAGGCACAGGGTCAGACTGATTTGCATATGGCCATGTCTGAACTGGGGTGGTGGAGTGAGCTAAAGAATGATGATGGATTAAACCCAGATCAGTTGACTGGGGGTGAGTGTTTGATTTGCTCTAACGCTCCGTCCATCATCCCCTTTGGTATCGCTTGGTTCTGCATCTGTGACATCATTCTCGGGATGCGACTACTCCTCATCACGTAGGCATCGTGTGCCGAACCAGGGAAACGGGCACACACATGTGAGATGCACATATCTGCAAGACATACCACCAGAGCATTGATCGAATGATAATGTTTCCTGTTCCTGTATGCCTGCTCATGTGCCTGTGGTGGTACCAAAGCCACATGTGTCCCATCAATGGAGCCAATGACATGTGGCATCCTCCCCAGGGCATAGAAGTCACTCTTGACGTCAGTGAGTTGTTGATGTTTAGGGAAATAGATGTACTGGTTCAGGCATCTCAACATTGCCTCCAAAACATCGCGTAGCACACGGCTGAACATAGTCTGTGACATCCCACCAGCAGACGCCACTGTGTGTTGAAAGGTACCGGTGGCAAAGAAGTGTAGGGCTGCCATCACCTTCACCTTGGGGGTCAGCGCTGTAGGGTACGGCCGGCCAGGTTGCAAATGTGGGGCCAAGCGCACTGCCAAATCCTCAATCAGCTGCCTGGTGAAGCGGTACCGTCGGATGCTGTCACGTTCCACCATCGTTGCAAGGTCAGGGAATGGTCTATGGACAGCTGGTGCCCTGCAGTGCATAGGTGAAGAAAGAAAGATTTTCAGTCACCCCACATATGTGGCATTGACCATACTCAATATCACATGATACATCATTACGAGACACAAGTACTTGATGTGTGTGCCGTTCTGTATGGACATATATGGCACCTACATGGCCATCATCTAACATCTCAGTTCAACATGTGTTGACAACAGGTTCCAGGTTGTGCTATGGGAAACCATTAGGCTGTGTCACAGTACCCATTTACTGCTGTCACGTTCCAAACACACACCACAGTGACATGTCTGGACAGATGCGCCACAGGCATCACAGCTCATTGACAGGTAGATTCCCAGGGACCCTGTCTTGCCACATGGACACTGGCATGACATGGCGTATCATGTACACGTGAGAAAAAGAAACATGACTCCCACAGGTAGTGGCCCCTGTTGCCTCCGCAGGACAGACATGGACGTCTGTGACACACACACGCACAACATCAAAGTCCATGCACAAACAACGTGGATGTGGAGACTGTCTCCCATTGTGCACATGGAATCAGAGACATCGGAAACACAACATGCCCACAGACTGTGGAGGGCCATCACTATTGTGGCAATGGGTCACCCTGTGACGTACATACCTTCCCACATGGGACTCTGGGGGTATGTGACATGACATACACAACCTGGAAATGTGACCATGCCACATGCTCTGAAATGAACAGTTGCACATCACAGTGGTCATGTGCACAACACACAAAGGATCCTGTCCCCATGAACACGTGCACAGCCTGGGAGTGGCTGCCCCCAAGTGCCACCCCAAAAACCACATGTTGACCCCCATACACAGAAAGGTCATGCAGCCTTACATGCCTTAGGATACAGTGTGGACAGGCTGTGGTGTTGTAGGTGTGCCCCCGAGTCCCTGGCAAGTATATGTTACTGGCATACGTTCACCAGTGACAAGCATGGTGACATATGCGAGTGACCTGTACAGGGACGCGTCGTACAGCAATGGACCGATCGGTGTGCACGCACTGGCCATTGCATCTGTTGTGAGCGGGTACGCGTTGTTTCCCGGAATACGCGTTGTACAGCAATGGACCGATCGGTGTGCACGCACTGGCCATTGCATCTGTTGTGAGCGGGTACGCGTTGTTTCCCGGAATACGCATTGTACAGCAATGGACCGATCGGTGTGCACGCACTGGCCATTGAATCTGTTGTGAGCGGGTGCGCGTTGTACAGCAATGGACCGATCGGTGTGCACGCACTGGCCATTGCATCTGTTGTGAGCGGGTGCGCGTTGTACAGCAATGGACCGATCGGTGTGCACGCACTGGCCATTGAATCTGTTGTGAGCGGGTACGCGTTGTACAGCAATGGACCGATCGGTGTGCACGCACTGGCCATTGAATCTGTTGTGAGCGGGTACGCGTTGTTTCCCGGAATACGCGTTGTACAGCAATGGACCGATCGGTGTGCACGAACTGGCCATTGCATCTGTTGTGAGCGGGTACGCGTTGTACAGCAATGGACCGATCGGTGTGCACGCACTGGCCATTGAATCTGTTGTGAGCGGGTGCGCGTTGTACAGCAATGGACCGATCGGTGTGCACGCACTGGCCATTGAATCTGTTGTGAGCGGGTACGCGTTGTACAGCAATGGACCGATCGGTGTGCACGCACTGGCCATTGAATCTGTTGTGAGCGGGTACGCGTTGTACAGCAATGGACCGATCGGTGTGCACGCACTGGCCATTGCATCTGTTGTGAGCGGGTACGCGTTGTTTCCCGGAATACGCGTTGTACAGCAATGGACTGATCAGTGTGCACGCACTGGCCATTGCATCTGTTGTGAGCGGGTACGCGTTGTACAGCAATGGACCGATCGGTGTGCACGCACTGGCCATTGAATCTGTTGTGAGCGGGTACGCGTTGTACAGCAATGGACCGATCGGTGTGCACACACTGGCAATTGAATCTGTTGTGAGCGGGTACGCGTTGTACAGCAATGGACCGATAGGTGTGCACGTACTGGCCATTGCATCTGTTGTGAGCGGGTACGCGTTGTACAGCAATGGACCGATCGGTGTGCACGCACTGGCCATTGCATCTGTTGTGAGCGGGTACGCGTTGTACAGCAATGGACCGATCGGTGTGCACGCACTGGCCATTGAATCTGTTGTGAGCGGGTACGCGTTGTACAGCAATGGACCGATCGGTGCGCACGCATTGGACATTGCATTTGATGTGAGTGGGTACGCGTTGTTTTTTGAAATACGCGTTGTACACCAATGGTCCGATCGGTGCGCATGCATTGGCTAGGGCCTGGCATGGCAACGGACGCGTTTTCGAAGCTTCAACGAGTTTGATGCAGTGAATTCAGTTGGCCAGCCACAACAATGTTGCAAATTCATGGGTGTCATGAAGTTGAACTTTTGAAGGATGCTGTGGGCGTGTATAAGTGGTGCAATTCCATGGATTGGCCAGCTTCAGAAGATGCAAACGACTTGGACCTATCACTTTGGACACATGGGACAGTATCTGCCTCTGCAGCACACATATAATACTGGCTGTTCCCCTGAGAGCTCACTTGCCTGCACTACATGCTCCAGGACGACATCTGCCACCAACACTGCTGCTGTCTCTGCATCCTCTGGCTACTGCAATGGCACGTACTGTGGAGCGAGCCCCAGCCTTCAGCCTTGAGGAGAACCAGGCCCTGCTGGACAGCCTCCTTCCACAGTACAGCAAGCTGTATGGGAAACCAGGGGAGCAGGTGAGTGTGCTGTCCACTGCCTTACTAATTGTGCATGTTGTCTGACTAGCAAGACTTACAGTGTGCACACCACTGGCTAGCATGCTCACTGAGTAGTTCTCACCCCCAAAGTGTGTAGTTACATGCACTGAACAGGTACAGTGCAGTAACAGTGCATTCCAACAAGCTATTACTTCCCAGACAATGATACCATGTAGTAACTGCTGGCAAACTGTTCATAGCCATTGTTGCACTGCCTGTGTACATCATATGCCCCTGTGATTGAGACATGTATATCCAACTGTGTGATGCACGTATATGTTGCATGTGTAGTAATGGCATTTTCACTTTGTCATCCTCACAGGTTGATGCCCACCAGAAGCAGGAAATCTGGCTGACCATCGCCCGGGCAGTAAGATCCGTGGGGGTCTACAAGCGCCGGATCCGCAACTGCCAGAAGAGGTGGCAGGACCTTCGGGGCTGGACCCGGAGGATCGCAAGGGTCCAGCTGAAGCTGTCGCCTCCTCGCAGGAGGGGCGGACACCGGACCCTGACCCCCACATGCTCAGGATCCTGGCGGTGGTCTTCCCTGACCTGGATGGGCAGCTGAAGGCCAGACAGCAGCAAGGAGGGGGTGAGTCCATGACTGCACTGTGAACTTTGTCTGACATGCTATGTGCCCTCCTCTGGCCTGGTTAAACTTCCACAGTACATCAGTCTTGTGGTCCAGGACCCATGTCCCTCAATTGTGACATGCCCACTCCTCATCTGATACGCAGGTGTGGCCCTTACAGTCAGGAAATTGTGTCACTTGGGTACTGTGTCCTTGCATTTTGCTTCGCTCAAGGTGGGGGACAGCATTTGTTCCCGTGACTTTGTGGTGGGATTCATGGGTGGGTCAATTGCTTACACAATGCCTAAGTTCTGACATGTAATCTGGGTGTAACTTTGATATGTGGTCCACTTGCTGATCTGAATCACCACATGTCCCTGGGGTATTTGGCACACCCCCATGCTGCGGGTGGGAACAATGTTTGGGCCTCAGGAGTATGTATATCAAGTGTGTCACACATGCTTAGCCACCTGCCTACTGTCCAGGGCTCATCCCTCTTTCAGGTGGAGCAGGACAGTCATGCCTACTCCAGGGCATACAATACACTCTGTACTCCCACTCCAGTGTATCAGCTGACATGTTGTGATCAGTAAAATGTTCTCTCAGGTGTCTGCCTCTGTGTCGTTGTGCTGTGGCTTCGTTGTCAGGACTACTGGGATGTTTATCGTTTAGGGCTCAGCATGCCATCCGAGATGTGACCATGAGAGACGATACTTCTGTGACTTATAGGTGTTTGACCACTTGACTGTGCACACAGGTGTATGCGACTGAATTTCAGGCAGCTGTTTTTCATTCACAGCAGACTGTGAGGTGCTCAGGTTCATAGAGTTGTGTTTCATGTCTCCCATATGTCCAATTGGCATGACGTGGACAAATAAGAGTTCAGATGATGTGGTTTGTGGGGGATGGACATGTGCACTTGTCAGCTACATAACTTGCATTCCCCATTACCTAGGATTGTGACACAGTGCAGACTGTTGTTGGCTGGCTGCCATGCCCATGTGACTGGAGACAGTGATGTATGACTTTGCAGGCATGCCTGTGCCATGGCATTAAACTTCCTAAGAGTGATCCTGCAGGGGAGTGACATGTGCAACATGCACCCCATTGTGGCATTGACTATCCGGACATGGGTGCATCATGGTGTCTGGTGCTGGTATGCATCACATGCATCTCTAATTAGACTCTGGCCATCCCTTTATCCGGACACCTGTACTGACTCAGTGGCAAGAGATGTGATGTGTGCATGTTCACATACTTCACCGTGTTCTCTGCAATGTCCAACAACTGTGTACGTGGTGCATGTGTCCACACTGGGGTATTACCATCCAACAGGCACCAGACAGATGGGTGCAAGGGCAGGAGGGGTGTGAGTGCCATGGTTGACCATCAGACTGACAATTGGCTTCTCCTAATCTGTGTGAGGACTTTTGGCAATGTTCAACTGAGGATGCCAGGGCTTGCTCTGTAATGTGCTGTACTTACTGTGGTGTGTGCGGTCAGTGCAGGTGACTGATGTTTGTCTGTTTCCCTAATTGTTTGCAGATACATCCACGGCCACAGGAGGGGACAGCTCCATGGACCAGGAGGAGCTGCAGAGCCAGACTGGGTCAGCAGCCGATGAGTGGTCGGAGGGACCCAGTGGCACGGAGGGCGAGGGGAGCCACACCGAGGAGTCCTCAGCACCATCCACCTCAGCTGAGGACCACAGCAGCTCGGAGGATGACTCCCTTGTGGAGGCGGGTGTCAGCAGCCACCACACCCCAGCTAGTATGTCTGGCCCTGCCACCACCACCACCACCATCGCCCTCCCATTGGCTCCCATTCCAGAGGTCAGTGGAGGCTCCCGTGTTCGGGAGCGTGTCTCCTTCGTGCCAGGCACCGCACCCCCTGCCCCTGTGTCCCCTGCTGCCCTGAGTGAGGAGTCTGTGTACCTACTTCGCCAGCTCCATGTAGGGCAGACAGCAATGCTGAGTGTCCTCCATGCACACACCACTCTGTTGACACAGCTGGTGTCGTTCATGGAGGGCATCTCGACGGGCATGTCTGCCCTACAGAGGAGCAATAGGTCCATGGACTCCTCCCTGACGGCAGCAGTGTCCCTCCTCCAACAGTCCATCACCCCTCCTACCTCTGCCCCATCCACACTTCCTGGCACCCTACCTGTCCCAAGCACATTCACACCTGCACAATCACCCAAACACACAGACACGAGCAGCACAGAAACACACAAAACAAGGGCAAAACGTGCACACAAGCATCCTCAGGGGACTGATACCACACCCACAGGGGATGGGGAACAGACACACACAGGCATCCACAGTCACTCCGCAGTCCTCAAACTCCTCTCCCTCCAAGACCCTTCCCTTGCCTCACCTGCAACCCCACCTACAAAGCAGCTCTTCCTCTGTGACCTCGGCCTCTTCCCTTCCGATCCCGCTGATCCAGCATACAGGGGGAAGAGGAAGTCCACCCACACAGAGGGGAGTGCCCCTCGCCCCCGGACACCCTCCCCCAGGCGCAGACAGAATGAGGCCCCCACCCGCAAGTCCCCCCGGGCCCGGAAGAGCAAGACCCCGCCACCGCCCTGCAGGTCAACCACACAGTCTCCTTCCTCCATCCCTCAGGCACCCACAACACAGGTTCCCCCACCACACCCTGCCCCAGGTTCCCCCACCCACAGATACACCATCCCCAAAATGATGCGGCCTTCTCCACCTACCACTTGCTCTTCCAGCCCCACACCCCCCGCTGCACATGTTTGTGCCACTGGTGTGGAGACCGTGTCCTCCCCTCTGTCCTGCCCACCTTACCTGAACCCCATTCTACTCCCCTGGAGATGGGCACTGCAGTGGAGTCCACTACCACCCCGTCTGACTTGGGCACTGCAGTGGGGAACCTGTCCACTCCATCTGGCCAGCCCACTGGAGTTGTGCCGGCACCCACACCATCTGACTCATGCCCCCCAGTTGTGCCGGCACACACCATGTCAGACACCTCCACTGCAGTTGTCAGTGACTCTCCAGCACCAGCCACCCCTTCCCTGCCTCCTTCTGGTGAGCCCTGATCCTGTCCCTGCGGTGCCTGGCCTGCCCCCCCGTATGCCCCTCCGAGGGAGTGTCCCTGGTTAGTAGCAGTGCAGGCAAGCAAAGGGTGACATCTGCCACTGTCACCCTGTTTGGACTTTAGTCATGGACTGGCCATTGGCCTTTGGGTTTTGTCTGGACTTTCTATTTTCAAATCACATATGCTGAATAAAGCTCCTTTCAGTTCTCTAGTGGTTTTGCTTCAGATGTACATGATGTTGAGGATGCTAACCATGCCCTTGCTGCAGTGATGGTGATTTTTGATATCAGGTAAATGAAGTGTTACTGTGCAGGACTCCATGTGGTCCAGGGTGAATGTGTCCTATCCTGGTGTGTAGCCATGTCATCCTTTGCAGCAATATGAGGGTGTCATGTTTTTCATATTTGCCAATGGGATTCCCTACATGTTTTTGCAATATCACATCTGTGGCTTACACCCCTGCACATCAGATGTGCTTGCCATTGTTCAATTTGTCTATTTCCCTGACCGTGTGACCATCTCCACTGGACATGCAAGTTTGGGCATCAATGGGGAAGGACTCATCTGTGGTATCAGTGCAACTTGCTATACATGTGTATTTGATCGGTGCAGATGATTTCGGTGACACTGCCATGACCAGGCTGATGTGACGAGAGCCTTCATTTTGTGCTAATTGTTGACTGAGTGACCAAGTGTTCTGCTGACATGATAGAGCCCTGCAGAGACAACGTATGGCACAGCTTTCCTTACACAGGAGTGGAGTCCCCTCATGGCAGTGTGTAATTCCGTGACATTGCCTGAGCCCAAGGTGTGTGTTGTGTGAGCATGTCTGTGTGTGTTCACTTCCATTTTGCTACGCAGGCTGGGGTCCCTAGTGATGTTCCTGTTTGTGATGCTTGCTGAGTTGAGCAATGTTCCCCCAAATCTTCGCCCTGGGTTCTCTGTGATGTGGGTGCATGGCACATTACTGGTCATCAGGGTGTCATCCATAGGTGTGTTTGCTGTCAGGGCTGAGTTTGTGGGCAAACGCAGATGAGACACAGTCAGGATTCCCCTTGGCACTTGTTGGTTACACAAGTCATGTAATTTACAGTTTGTGTTAGCTTTCAGTGATTGTGACACGTTGTGTGTGTGACTGCTGCCACTCCTCAGGGTCAGAGCTGCAATGTTGGAAGTTGTCTATGTGTGTTCTTTGTGGGTGACCTTGGCTTCTTCATTGGTGTGTGACTGTGGCCGGGATCCCATTGGTTGGTGTGGATTTGACGTCATGCCCATGTACAGCGTACTGTGCAGTGTGTCAGACATTCACAAGTCTTGTTGACTGGCCATGTGTGATGGGTATCTCCACCTTAGTTCCCCCACCACCCCTGGGATTGTCATGGGTGCATGTGCAATGTCACCAGTCCATGTGAGCTTCACTGCTGCACATTGGTGGAGATCAAGGTGTGTGGTGTTGAGTGTGTGCAAATGAGAGTTGTTGCACGGCTAGACCCCTACCTCCATGTTGGCCTTGGCTGACAGGCCGTGCTGATTGATTTGTGCTTGTGTAGGTGTGATGGTAGTTAGTTGCTCAGGACACATGACTGTGGTTCACAGTGTGTACGACATCTACCTTTGTCATCACAGTGGGATTATCATGCAGGCCAGTGTCACCACAATGTGGGGTCCCTGGGGGTAGTGCTGTGGTGGGTCTGTCTCTTGCTGTGTTAGTTGCTGTTCCTACAAGCTTGTGTGACATTTGTAATTTGGGCTCCCTCTCATCTAACAATGCCTGATTGCCCACATAGGGGAATCCGATCCATGAGTTACTTTTGTGTGGCACTGTATTGACATCTGTGTAATAGGGATTCAGGCCTCCTCATGTGTTGTGTGGTTGCCTGGGGACACTGGCACACACCCCCATCACCTGTTGTGTTTGATATGCAGTGTGAGTCTGCCTGTTTGTGTTTGTGCATTTGCACCACTGCATTGGCATTTCTTTAGTGTGCCATTGGCTGTATGTTGTTTGGTGGCTTTCCCCTGCTGTCCCTGGGACTCCTAGGTCATCAGTCAGCACAATGATCATGGTTTGTATGTCCCATTGCTGCCATGGAATGGTATTTGTTCACCTCACATCTACAGTCTCCACAGGATATCTACATTTGTGTGTCCATTGGTGCAGATATGTGGGTCTGCATTATGATGGTCACTTCTGTCATTGTGTTATTCGTGAATGTTGACAATGTGAGCCCACATGGGTGATGTTTGTCTGCACATGGCCAAAGCGATGTTTCATTGGCACTGCACTGTTTGCCTCACCCAATCTATGTTGCTATGGGACACAAGCACTACTATGCCACTGATGTGTTTGTTGTTGTGTGACCAGGAATCATCCATGCAGTTTGGCATTTGCAGCTTTTCCCATGACAACACATAGGTGATGGGGCTTTAGACCCCATTGCCACAATGTTCGAAATGTGCTTCAGCTATGGACCCCACACTTACATTATGGTCACTGTGATGATGGGGCGTTAGACCCCATTGCCACAATGTTCAAAATGTGCTTCAGCTATGGACCCCACACTTACCTTTTGGTCAGTGTGATGATGGGGCGTTAGACCCCATTGCCACAATGTTCAAAATGTGCTTCAGCTATGGACCCCACACTTACCTTTTGGTCAGTGTGATGATGGGGTGTTAGACCCCATTGCCACAGTGGTCATGGTCTGCTTGCATTGTGGAGGCCACACACATTTATGTGTGACACATGTGATAGGGGGTCACATTGTATGTTCAATGTCATGTTCAGTGTTGTAGGCATTTGACACAGACTACACACGCTTGTCATGGTGTTGGGGGGGATGTATTTTTCAGACATTCCTTATTTTGGAGTATGCTGGTTGTGTCATGCATTACCCGTCCTATGAGTAGGGGTTGTGTGGGTGGTAGGCATCCAGGCCCCCATGAGTAGGGGTGGTGGTAGTGGCAGGCATCCATCCCCCTATGAGTGGGGATGGTATTAGTGGCAGGCATCCATCCCCCTATGAGTGGGGATGGTAGTGGTGGCAGGCATCCATCCCCCCATGAGTGGGGAGGGTAGTAGTGACAGGCATCCAGGCCCCCATGAGTAGGGGTGGTGGGAGTGGTAGGCATCCATCCCCCTATGAGTGGGGATGGTATTAGTGGTAGGCATCCATCCCCTATGAGTGGGGATGGTAGTGGTGGCAGGCATCCACCCCCTATGAGTGGGGATGGTATTAGTGGCAGGCATCCATCCCCCTATGAGTGGGGAGGGTAGTAGTGACAGGCATCCAGGCCCCCATGAGTAGGGGTGGTGGTAGTGGTAGGCATCCATCCCCCTATGAGTGGGGATGGTATTAGTGGCAGGCATCCATCCCCCTATGAGTGGGGAGGGTAGTAGTGACAGGCATCCAGGCCCCCATGAGTAGGGGTGGTGGGAGTGGTAGGCATCCATCCCCCTATGAGTGGGGATGGTATTGGTGGTAGGCATCCATCCCCCTATGAGTGGGGATGGTATTAGTGGTAGGCATCCATCCCCCTATGGGTGTGTATGGCATTGGTGATAGCCATCCCGCCCCTATGGTTCTGCTGTTGGTAGTGTACGTCATTTCTGCATCCCTATGTGTGTGTGACATATTTCGGGTACGTGTCGTTTGTTTGTGTTGTGGGTGTTTGACTTACCGTCTGCGTCGTACGCGTCCGTACCGGTCCCGGTAATAGATGTAGAGTATTGGTAGGACCTGCGCGATGGGATTCATGGTTGGGTCGTCTCGTTCGGGTTTCTCGTGGCTTGGACTCGTACTCGTCGCTGGCTTGTGCGTCTCGTCGCCGTGGATCGTCTTGTGGCGCGAATCGGAGCTTATGTACAGCTCTCCCGGATGCTCTGACGTGCCGGACGTAGCGACGGGTTCGGCACGTACGGAAGGTGCATTGTACTCGTCCTGCCGGAAGGTGCTGTGTATTTGCTTCCGTGCGACTCGAATCGGCGTTTACGGATCCGGCTCGGGCGGGGAACAGGAGCTGGAATTGGTGAGTACGGCTCGCTCGGAATCTGGGCTGTTATGCGCATCGTACTTGTTCGTTCGGACGACTGTTCGAATCGGTCGGGAAACACGTGTTCGGCTTGGTTTTTTTCCGGATGAAAACTGTTAGGTGCGCTTTTGGCCGAGATCGGAATCGACCCCTCTGTGTGTGGAACTGCTTTTTCGTTATATATATATATATATATATATATATATATCCTACTGGCGGTTGCCAGTTGGTAGTTATAGTTAGGACCTAGTTTCCATAGGAAAAGCATTTTTTGATTTGCCAATATCTTTGGCGCCGTTTGACGTATCTTCGCGAAATTTTCAAAACTAATGGCCCGCTCCGGTCAGCTCCTGTCTTGAAAGTTTGTGTGATTCGTCAAGCGGGGGCCGAAAAAAAAGTGGGGTCCCAAAACGCATTTTCTCCATGTTAATTTCCATAGGAACTTTTGTCACGGCTACAGCCTGAACTGCTGAACGGAATTACATCAAATTTGGCAGAGAGGTACCTCTTGGTCCAGAGTGCACTGTTTGCTTTAAATGGTGTCAATCCGTTCAGTAGTTCCTGAGAAATTTAAAAATAAAAAAATAGCGATATCTGGTGACCGCAGTGGATCCGCGAACCCTCCCGAGCACGAGCTTCATTCTGATTGGCTGCCAATACTCCAAACCAGGAAGTGTTGGCAGCCATCTTGTGACTCGGTAAAACCGAGTCACAAGAAAAAAGGGAAGAAAATGGTGAAAAAAAAAAAAGAAGGGGGCAGGGTAGAAACACCCTGACCCCTAGGCCTGCTCCAAAAAAAAGCATTTTTTTAAAAACAAATTGGCGGAATTCGCGAATCTTGCAGAAAATTTTAAAAAACGCGCTTTGTTTTCTAGAAGCCCCAGAGTGGGCCAGGTCCCAGGGGCAATGCACAATTATCATGCAGCGGCCCGCGGCGGCCCCCGCAGCCCTGGGGACGCCACCTCCCCGGGGCTAAAATAATAAAAGAATAGCGTGGGGGGGCTGCTGCCCCCCACGCTGCCCCGGGGACCACCACCAACTCCCCGGGGCATTTTTAAATTTTGGGTGGGGGGCCTTGCGGGCCCCCCCAAGCCCCAGGGACCACCTCCCCGGGGCTCCTGCCCCCCCCACACTGCCCCGGGGACCACCACCTCCCCGGGGCATACAGAAATTAGAATACGGGGATCCGTTGTGGACCCCCAGGGACCACCACCTCCCCAGGGTTATGTAAATGTTGGGAGGGGGGCCACGCGGCCCCCTCCTGGAGCCCTCCTTGGCCCTGGGTACCGCCACCCCCCAGGGCCGGCTCCAGCAATGTCCCGGGGTGCCAACCCCCGGGACACTGCAGTTTGCTATGACAGGGCGGGAGCACGGCTCCCGCCCTGTCATAGCAAACACTGTTTTGCTTCAAAGCAAAGCAGAATTGCTTTTGGGCAAAGGGAGCTGCATGTCAGCAGCTCCCTTTGCCCAAAAGCAATTCCCGCTCCCGCAGGAGGCAGGGAGCCGGCTGAGAACCGCGGGGCATTGGGGCTCCCCCGCGGTCCCCAACCTGAGGGCTG
This sequence comes from Calotriton arnoldi, assembly GCA_963921515.1. Lineage (NCBI taxonomy): Eukaryota > Metazoa > Chordata > Amphibia > Caudata > Salamandridae > Calotriton > Calotriton arnoldi. The sequence continues at coordinate 5,077,568 of CAWUFW010000228.1, read as the reverse complement.
GCCCCGGGGGATGGGGTCCCCGGGGCCAAAAGTGGCCCAGGGAAGGGGGGCCACGCGGCCCCCCTTCCCCAAAAAAATTATAATAAAAAAAACAAAAAACGAGGCAATGCCCTGGGGGATGGGGTACCTGGGGCCAAAAAAAGGCCTCAGGAGGGGGGCCGCGTGGCCCCCCTCCTTTTATTAAAAAATATATATATATATATAAATAAACATATGGCCATGCTCCGGGGATGGGGTCCCCGGGCCGAAATCGGCCTTGGGAGGGGGGCCCCCTTCCCGTTTAAAAAAACCCACAAAAAAAACATAAAATATGTCAAAGGCCCTGGGGGATGGGGTCCCCAGGGCCCACAAAATATTATGAGAAGGGGGGCCACACAGCCCCCCTTCTAAGGAAAACAAAACGAGAAAAAAATGCGGCATCTCGCTGGAGGCCCCGCCCCCTCCCTGCATCACACTGCAAACGAGCCTCCTGGTGAGTTGGGGGATTAAGTCCCCTAGATCCTTAAGGGTCCTTAGGGGCCAACTAACCCACCAGGTATGTCCAGTAAGCCCCACACAGTGGGATTGCTGAGAGGTGGTCCGAGGCCACGCCCCTTTTTACACCACTCTGCAAACGCGCCTATTGGAAGTAGAAAGAGGCTATTTGGGGTCTCTTAACTAAGCCAGGGGGTCCGGGTAGCATTACCATTTTTATTTTCATGGAGCGGGGACATTTTTCTTCAAGTTGCGGCCAGCCAGTCAGAGAGTTTCAGGTCTGCAGATACTGATTTGGGTCCGTGACTCGAAATAGAGGCAAGGAGAAAAAGCTCCATCATCCAATAAGATTTAAATCGTTTTTTTAAATTTGGGTTGGTGGATGGTCCGCAGTCTTGAGTTTGCAGACCATTCATAGATTAACGGTCCAGATATCTGGACCAATACCAGCCAATCTGGACTAATGGTCCAGATCGACAGGTCACATGTATTGCAGGCGATTCTGAGACATTGATTTTTCCAAAAAACTATTGAACGGATTTACACCAAACCAAGCAAAAGCAGTTCTTTGAGTAAAGGTCTTCTTTCATGCCATGTTTGGTGTAATTCCATTCAGCCGTTTGTTAGAATCAGCACTTACATACACAGATGTTGTATTGAGTTTACACAGGTATACGACTCTCCTAAGTCATGAGGCCTCTTCGGTGTGATTTTCCTTATGGCACAAATGTACTCAACATTAACAAATTCAAGAAAGCTCCTTGCAATTCTTAAGCACCAGTGGAGGTAACAGCATACCCTTTCAAGGTAAAACTGACTGAAAAAAAGTGCATACATGACTGTCTGAAGACCTGGTCACATGGGCAGCATGGGCTATAAGTTTCCAGAGCTATTGTTTTAGGAAAGCTAAACACGTCAGTAAAAAACAGCACTAAATCTTAGGTAAGTGCTGCATTTGAAGTCAGTAGGGATCCACTTTAAATATGTTGTAAAGCCTGAAGTGGTTTGAGTAGGCAAGCACTGACTGAGGATTTCTCCAGCTTAGCACGTTTTGTTCCAGCAGGCACATAACCGTAAAACAAAGCAAAAATATGTTGCTTGCCCTTCACTGTTAAATTTTGTGGAGACTTAATGATAGCCCCACAGACCAGCTGTCCTGCCACATTTACCACAGAATTGTGCAACGATTATAAGCAGACATTAAGTCGCTCGAAAAAACTTTGGTGAGGACAGCGTGCGAGTTAGTGAGGTCCACCACGCCTGAGGGGAATGGGGTTTATTTTACCTTGTCTTTCAAGAACTGCATGCCGAACTCTTGATAACACACAATTAGATGCAGACAGTAAACCCAGTATTCTCTTTAAAAACCTTTTTTAGAACCCAGAAAGACCCTAAATAAACTCTTTTACAGGACGCAATGCAATCCCAAAGTGTTCTATTAGGGGGTAGTGTGGTTGAGCAGCCTTAGGCTTAACTCAGAGGAATGCACAACATTTGCAAATACACAGAATGATCAATAAATAACACACACGACTCAAGAAGGAGATCCACACAAATTTATAAAAATACCAAGTATCTTATCTACGTTTAGGCATCAGAGAAAAATCTTTCAGGGAAGTACGCTTTTAAATATAAATTCTTTTCAGTTTAAAAAGTGGACACTGCGATTTCTGAGTTCTGTACTGTCATCTTATGGAAGGAAGAACAAGTTCTGCAAACAGGTATGGTACAGTGACTTACAAGACCACTCTCCTGGAGTTAAGGTGAGTGGTGGGTAATGTCCAAGGCAGCACCAACAGTACACCATAAGCAGCATGAGGGCAGCTGGGTGCAGGGTGCAAAACAGGGTCGGGAGCCCAATAGGTTTCTATGGAGATCGGTCACTGCGGGAAGAGGCTGCAGGCTCTGGCTGGAAGGCCAGTCGGGGTGAACCAACAGGGGGGTTCAAGGCTTGCGATGCTCAAGGACGTAGGGACACCTGGGGTCCTCTTCTCCAAGGCCTGGGGCGACAGATACAGAGGTGTCTTTAGGCGTCGGGTTTTCTTACCGGGAGCAGTGTCGGTCAGGGGGCCTGCGTGCAGAGGCTGCAGGCGACGTCGGGGAGTCCACGAGGGGTAAAACCACAATGCACTTGAGCTCTTAAAGCTTTCGGGACCATGTTGACACCAGTGGCCCACTTCAACTTGGGCCGGAGGCGACGGGTGTAGTGGTGGTTTCAGGTGTTGGGTTTTGGAGGTTCCGGAGGCCTCAGAGTCTTTGCTTTGGAGTTCCTGCAAGATGCAGAGAACAGTTCCGCTGTTCTTCTGTAGATCTGGGTGTTTATTGAAGGCAGGCAGTCCTCCCAGGTTTTGGCGGCACACAACTGCAGGACGACTCATCTTTGGCACAGGTTTGACAGAGAACAGCAGACAGGACAAGAGGGCATGAGCCAAGTCAGGTGCTCTCTTCAGTCTTCTGCTCTTGCGGCTCTTCGTGTCCTTCTTCATAGGTCATCAGGATCTGCTTCTCTAGTGCCAGGGATGCCCCTAAATACGGATTTTAAGGGCACTGGAGGAGTGTAAGGTAGTAGCCAATGGACTACTGACCCTTCAGGTCACTATGTCCCATAATGGCCACTTCCTTTGGGAAGTGTGTATAACCATGTCCAAGAATTCCCAAGTATGCCATCACAAAGATGGCTACTTCTGAAAAATGGTGTCCCCCTCACAGTAGCCCACCTTAGGGGTGGTACTAGCCTGGAGGTGGCACGCCTACCTGGCTAGCTAATTTCCCCGCCTGACCAGGTGCCAAGGGGGTCCTGGACAAAGGGCGGCAAATTCCTCTCCTGTGAGGGGAGCCAAGTTCACATTCCAAAGGCAGCAGCTCTTTGAAGCTTGCCGGCCCAAGGAGGCTTATCAGCAGGTTATCCTGTAGGAGAGGGTGTTACACCCTCTTCCCGGACAGGCTTTTGTTCTGGGTCTCCTGAGGGCAAAAGGCTCTCACCCTAGGAGGTCAAAACAGTGTCTCGGTGGCAGTCTGGCAGAAGCCAGTCTGAAAGGACACCAGAGGCTGGTAGGTTTTTAGTGAGCATCTCTAAGGTGCCCTCTGGGTGCATGTATTGGTAAATCCAACACTGCCATCAGTGTGTGTTTACCAATACTAGATGTTTGATACCAAACATCCCTATTTTCAGGGAAGCCATCATGTAGCTGGGAAACTCATTTTCACCAGTGTCCAGCACATCTTAAGATGGCTTCCCTGGTCACTCGTACTGGCAGTAATAGGACTGACCCGTACAGGGGCATATCTGCTCATGCAGGTATGCCCTCAGATATAATATTCAGCACCCTGCCTTAGGGCTGTCCGGCCTGCTGTAGGGGTGACTTACAAATACTACATGCAGTGTTAGGGACATGGTACACAGGGATGTGTGGCATGTCGTGTTTTCACTTTTGTATGCCCCAAGATACGCAGGCTGTAATGGCAGTCTTGCATGCGATTGGCGGTGGGTCCCTTAGGGTGGCACAATTCGTGCTGCAGCCCTTAGGGGCCTTCTTTAGTGCCTCAGGCCCTAGGTACCAGGGTACCATTTACTAGGGACTTACAGAGGGTGCTAAAGGTTTTGTCAATTGGATGAACCATAGTACAGTTTTGGGAAAGAGCTCTGGCTAGTTAGCAGGAAATCAGTGCCCTTTCAGTCGAAATCACATCATTTACCAGGCAAAAAGTGGGGGTGACCATGTCAAAGAGGGGCACTTTCCTACAGTGTTCAATTTAGTATCACATGGAAGGTCGCCACTAGATAGGTAAAGTGGTTTAACGACTCCATTCCCTGCTTATTACATACTATATATGGGATAAAGTACCCCCTGACGTACATTATAAGGATATTCCAAATCACTGAGGAGTTCCATGACATTGTAGACAAATGAGACCGAAGGCCAAGATCCCATATAAGGTCATGGAACTCCAGGGTGACCTGCAATATCATTATAAAGTAGAGCAGGGTGTGTTTATTCCATATAATACATGGCACCACCATGACCTTTCCCACAAAACGCTTATATCCCTGGCGTGATGTCCTTTCGTATAAAAGAGATAGGATGTCTGTAAACATGAAGAAGAAAATTAATTTCCAGTGCAAAATTAAATACACCCAAATGCAGTTAGATATTTGTTGCACAAAAGATACTAGGACTCAGTACAAGTCCGATTAAAAAAACGCAGTTGCTTAGAATGCTAGAAACATGCAGAGATATTCTATCTTTCCTATAACTACCTAAAGCTTGGAAAAGATATACTCATCATAAATTTCTCCATTCTACTTTTCACTGTTCTTCTAGAAACAGTGCAGAAGAAGGAAAAGTCAGGTATCCTTTAGTTTTTTAAAGTTCAGCTTTAATTACACTCTGTGATGTGCATTTCCCTTCTGCTACTGACAGCTGGCATTGTGATGTCAGAACTCAACTGTGATAAGTTATTACACTTGAACAGCTATGTCATTTCTTTATTATAGGCAACTAGGTGCGTCACAAGCAGCCTGTAATAAGGAAGTTAAAGACAAGTTTTTATACAGGGATTGCACACTCCCACGTATCATAATATATTATTTCAAAGGTGCAATCCTCCACGCCCACTCCATTGGAGATCCAATTTCTTATCCATAATAAGTTTCCCCACTCTCCAAACTACATCAAACATTGAGAAAAAATGTGTAGGCAGATATTTTACATCATGTATAATTTGGTGCAGATCGGGCAAATGGTTCAAAAGTTAAAAGGGCTCCCAAAATTATTCTTCACTCACGTTTAAAATGAGATGCATCATAGATAAACCACTTAACGAATGGTCACCAAAGATCTGTAGATTAGCTATAGGCCTTTCAGTTATTTGTAGCCTTGTGTTGTTTAGGTATATGTCTTGTCTGCTCCTATAGCCTGCTCCAAATTGAGAACACGGTGCAGGGGCACCTTTTTACCCCAGCACCCGCCCCCCCACCACCACCACCCCACCCTTGAGTAGGCCAAGAGGGGAACTGAGGCACACAGTACTCATGCTCTATTGAAAGCTGGGAGCAGTGTTTACAGGTTAAAACCTCCAGTCCTTGTGTGAAACAGAGGTTATAGGATTTTAATGCCAACACATTTTATAGTAAACGCTGCTCTGCCCCAGCCCCATGTTTTCCAATGTTTCCCCAAGTGTGCAACTTGAGGGCAGCACACAGAGGTTATAGTGGGGCAGAGTAGAAGGTAGTAGATGTCGGAGAGGCCAAGCCACATAGTTGTGCTGCAGGGTCGAGACTGGGTGGCATACAGAGGGCCTAATGTAGAGCGCACTGAGGAGCACTAGGGATGGGTTAGGGTGGACATGGGCTGCACTAGAGTGGGGTGTACAGATGGGCTGCAAAGGGAATGTAGGCGAGGTGGAGAGTGCATAGGTGCTGCAGGAGGTGTGGACGCCTCATGCAGGGGCTGCAGAGCCATGGCATAACAGCATGCATAGAGACTGCGGGAAGGCACACTTATCATACATTTACTCAATCAACATCATATGCCAGCAAACTCACCATAAGACATCAACACAACCCAACATCATACATCCACTCACACACCTCAGTGAATGCCACAGGTATCGATTAAAAAAAGATGTTACTTCAGTATTGCATAGAAAATATCGTCACTACAAAAATGTTGAGGAACAGAATATAGAAGATAAGAACATTTTTTTATGTATACTTATGTAAATTGTTTAACAGATTCATTGTTATTTTAATTATTTAAGGATATTTGTGATTTTTTATGTTTATTTAAATTTTTGTATAGTTTAGTTACTAATTAATATTTTAGTTGCAGGTTGCTGGGTTTGTACGGGAATAAGGTGGGGAGTTATTTAAACTATAATATTGTTTTCTTTATTAATTAATTTTTATGTTAAATATTTAATTTGTAATTAATTATGTGCATTCATTAATTATTTGTGTAAATTATTTGTTGTATAAATCATTTGTTGTGCCCCCCTAAACATCCCTGCACCGTGTGGTAGGCACTGCATGGTGCCAGCCACACGGTGCAGGGATGTTTTCAAACATCCATTTTTCAGTGGCAGCTTGTGCTGCTGGCCTTTTCCGCGTGCTGCACAAGCTGCCATTGTAAAATGGATGTTTACGACCACCCATAGGGCGGTCGCATCCAAACTGTGAGGTCGGAACCGACAAGCTATGGTCAGTTGGTTCCATACCGCAACGGTGCGTCCACCCGACATCGTAATCAGCCCCTATATGTTGTTAGCTATTTAAATGTGTGTGTGTGTAATAATAATTAGAAGTTGGATTCATATTTGTAACCCTTCCTAAGACCAACAATTTCTATTTTTTACTTACAATGGAATGGTAATAGTAAATTTGACCCACCCAAGCCCATCCCTGCTTTTGCTTACATTGGAGTGGGAATAAAAATGTAACCCTCCAAAGTCCAACACTTTACCTGCTTTACTTATGTTGGAGTAGGAATAGTAGATCTCACCCCTCCAAAGTCCTACACGTAACCCATTGTTGTTTACATTGCAGTAGGAATAGTAAATCTAACCTGTGCAACTTCTAGCACTTTCCCTGCTTTTGCTTACATTAGAGTGGGAATAGTAAATCTAACCCTTCCAAATTCCAACACTTTTCCTACTTATGCTTAAATTGGAGTTAGATTACTTGTTCTGGCTCCTTTGAAGTCCAACACTTTTAATAGTATTGTTTATTTTTGATGTTTGTTATTTTTTAATATTTTGTATTTTTCTTTAATGTTTATAGCACTTTAAAAATGTAATTTTATATTTAAAGTTTTCTTTTATATATATTGTATTACAATATTGCAATATACTTGATTGTTAATATATATGTTAGTTTTAATTTTTAAGTTGTTAGTATTAATACATATGTTTTAATTGTTTACCTTTTTATTTATATATATGATTTATATATGTAGGTCACATTATTAATTCAAACTTTTTTATAATAATTGTAATAATTTAATTAGGCTACATGTATATTTTAGTTATGTCTATGGTGGTTAGTTTATGCTTTAAAGTAATTGTTAATATGTTGTAATTTAATGCATTTTTAAAATTGTTGAATTATTATTTGTATACTTTTTTATAGAAAGATATATATATATATAATATATATTAATAAAGCTATTCATTTTTAATCATATTATTATTTTGTTATTTAATAGTTTAATAAAATACTTATTAAAATGTTGATATACTTACCCATTTTTTACGATATTCTGTTCCACAGCATCTTTGACACAATAGTTTGGTAGTTTACACTCAAAGTATGTAAACTCAATATTTTTGTTGACAAGATTTTTGACACAATATTCTGATCAATTGATGATATGGTTGTTGTTGATATTCTGTTATACAACCCCTTAACTCATATACGTCCTTAACCACAACAAAGGCCACAAAACCAATCAATATACATCAACATAACCAGCATTATGTGCCAAAATCCACGCCATCATACTCCAGATACATCTACTGTCAAACCCATTGACATTGAGATTTTCTTCTCTACCTGCCGCCCTGCCAGCTTCTTCCAGCTATAGTACCTGAGCTCCGTCCCCTTTTGTTGTGATGAGCATCGCCCAGCAACCAGAAGGCCTTGGTTAAGATAGTTTTGGTGCAGTCGATATTACATTTGCAGCTACCAGTCCTGCAGTGAATTCTGAAAAGTCAGAGAAGATGCATTCTGTTTTGATTTGGAGTGTAAGTATGTGAGGAAATACGTCAGGGAATTAAAAGAGTATGAACCTAGATGCAGAGCACAGTACAAACATGTGGGCATATTGAGAAGAAAGATATATGTGATGCACTCCTTAATTTGAGCCGGTGGTTTCCGGTGCTCGGCACCGGCATTTAATTGTCAACACCTGCGCTTATAGCATGAACTCAACGCAAAGGTATTGGAGCACTTTTCATGAGCACCAGTTAAGAACACATTCATTTTTTGTAGGCACAGGGAGATTAAGTGATTTGCCCAGAATCACAGGATGTTGAGCCGACGCCGAGACTCGAACCTAGTTCACCAGCTCCAAAGTCGGCAGCTCTGGCTGTTACACCACATCCTCGCCCCACTTGTAGGGCTTAGTAGTTAGTTCTATTATAGATGGCTAATAGGAGTAATGGGCTGGTGCAAGTTGCCGCCTGACAAGAGCCCCCGCACAAATTAACCACTGATGTGATGGCTCAAAAAGGTGAACATTTGCCAGTGCAACAAATCCCGAAAAGCCAACTCAGCATTCCAACCTTCTAAAGGACGGTAAGTTCAGTATCATGTGTGGGTAATAGTAATAGCTGTTATTTAAAGCACCTAGAAACTGAAGATGTGCTGAATGAAGCACTACATAAAAATAAGTTATTGTTAATAAGCATGCGGAGTCTTTCCAAGCCTTCTGACATCTAGGTAAAGTTGTTACACATGGATGAGATGTTGCTTGAAAAGATGCATCTTCTGTTTTTACAGAAAGCAAAGTGTGAGAAGTTGGCCTGGCATATGCTGTCCACAAGTTATAGTGGGCACCTTGCACCAGTCCAAACGACCCTTATTGATGATAGGTTTAAAGACAACCTTTATTGAAAGCTATCCTAGTGGTAGCTATGGAGAGCAGCCTTCAGGCTAAGTCTTGAAGGAGTGTAAAGCAGCTTGGTTTACCAGATTATAACCTCTTGAATAACTAAATGAAAGGAGAACCACACAAGATATATATAAAATATATGTATTTATTTCTAAACACTAACTACTAATCCCTTTATGAGATTAGAGTTCAAGATGCACAGTATCACAGTATTAAAACAACAGTAAATAGCACAATACACAGTGGGCTCCAGGGGGAGACCAAACCATATACTAAGAAAGTGGTATAAGAACCACGACTTGACTAGACACAGTGCCTAGAGCAAGTAGAATCGCTGGGACCCCAAGGAACCACCCAAGGTAGTGACACAGGAGACCCATGGGGGACGTGTGCAGTGTGAGAACACAGCCGCGAGCGCCGTAGGATTCAATGCGGAAAGTCGCGGTTGGAATTTTAAAGATAAAGGACACTTAGGAGAGGACTTTGATCAAACCCCTTTAGACTTAAGGGGTTCTAGGGCCAACACCCACGTGAGCACCTGAGTACTCGAGTTACCTCACCCAGGGAAGCCGGGTGCATAGGTGCCAAAAGGTGTCGGGAATCGTCGTTGTTTTCAATGGCGATCTGCTGCAAAGTGCTGCTGCCGTGAAGAAGAAAAGTGTCCGGTGTGATCCAAGCCTGGATCGAAGATGTGAAGAACCTGAAAGCAGAGGGTACAGAGTCTGGGTCACTAGCCAGTGACCAGGAGCGGAGCAATCGAATGCCCACCGATGTCGGGTGCTTCAGGTGCGAAGAGGTGAAGCTTGACTCTGCAGCCACGGGGTCCTGGAGACGTCAATGACAACCAGGAGCCGGATTCGAGCTGTCCCACGAAGGATGTCAAGTGCTGTGGTGTCGGTGATCGGATTGACCACAACAAGCCTTGGCAACAGCACCCCACGCAGGAAGAGAAAAGATGCTTCTGTGCGGACCAGCAAGGTCCTGGGGACTCACCAAGCGATGGAGAGTCAGGGCACGTCTGGAGCAACCAGGGAAGCCCAATAAAAGTTAGAGTTGCCTTCTTGGGGACCCACAGGTCAACGGACCAGGGATCGCGAAGGGACCTCGAGAGGAATCACAAAATGGTGGCCCACGGAACACTCGTTGAGTGTAGGCCGACAATCTTCAGTGCAATTACTGCTCGGGGTCAGGGCTACAAGTAACCCAAAGCTCAGCCTCAGGGGTCGCCGGAAAGCTGATGCTTCTGCAAATGGTCGCGGAGTCCAGGGGTACGGGGTGCACGGTCTCCACGAGGGATACGGGCCTCAGACTTGCTGTGGGCACAGATCGACCTCAGAGACCTAGGGAAAACCCACCTCCTGTGTGGCAATATTCTTTGAGTCCATCGGAGCTCGGCGATGCCAACCGGTCAGTTGCGTTAAAGGTGCCTGCCTTGCAGGGGAGTAACTCCTTTACTCCAAGGGAGATTCTTCAGTCGTCCAGCGTCGTGCAGATCGTCGCAGTACTTGGTTTCTGGTATCAGAGTTTAGTCCAGGTGTAATCTAAAGTCCTGTAGTCAGGGCTTCCTACTTTATACCCAAGGAAGGGGTGGGACAAACTCGTGGGACCCACCTATGGGAGGGTCAGGAAAGAGGGGTGGCTACACCCATTTCCTTTGTCCAGTTTCGCGCCAGAGCAGGGGCTCTGTGCCCCTGCAACCGGTTTGAGCTGGACTATGCACAGGGACACCAAATGTGCCCCCAGTGCAGACTTCAAAGCACTCTGAGAGTGCACCCACCCAGCCCCAATACACTAAAGCCTGTCTGGGAGGTGGTCACACCTCCCTGTGACAGGAAACCTATTGTCCAGGCCTCCCCTGCCGGAGTTTCGTCCAGCAGCAGGAGGGCAGACTCGTGTCTGTGGCTACAGCATCCATTTTGTGATGCCAGGGTTCTGTTAAGCTGGTACCGGGTGTACCTGTGATGCCATGTGGCTCCCTCTAGAAGGGAGGAATCATACCTCCCACCACAGTACTGGGGTGGAGGTATGATTCCAAGGTGTTTGACACCAAACACAACAGTTTTCCATGCAGCCATTCTCAAGTTAGCATTTACCGTGGGGTTATAATGCACTTAAGAGTATATGGTCTGGCTGCATCACAAACAACCCCGGAATGAAGATTCCGAAAGCTGCAGAGGGGCTCTGCTCATGCATGGGCACCCTCTCACATGAAACCCAGCACCCTGCCTTCAGGATTGTTAAGGCCTGCCATAGGGGTGACTGATAGGTTTACATGTGCAGTGATATGGAGAGATATAGAGAGATATAGGGAACCTATATCTCAGTAAGGGGTGCATATACCACCTTACACAGGCTGCTGTAGCAGACCTGTTGTGTCATTTTAAAAGGCTTCCCAGGGGTGGCACAATACATGCTGCAGCCCCTGGTAGGCCTCTGGGGTACCTATGCCCTGGGTATATAGTATACCATATACTAGGGACTTATAAGGGTGCCCCAGAATCCAATCTGGAGTGTACCTAAAGTACATACAATCAATTTAAGGGGAAAGCAGAGAGGCTGGGGTCCTGAATAGCAGGATCCCAGCCAAACTAAGTCGAAAACCAGCAAAACACCAGGAAAAAAGTGGGGGCAACCATGCAGTCAGATTCCACCTTCCTACACAAAGGAGCAAAATTGTCTGTCGGATCTTCATAGGGCTAAAGTGCCAGAACCTCTGCATATGCGAGAACAGCTGGCTGCCTAGTTTTCTGCTCTGCTGGCATTTTGCTATTTTTTCTCCTCTTTTCCTTTCCTTTCCAAGTTTGAAGGAAGCTTGTGCTTCAGTTGGTTCTGATCTACTGCCATCACGATCAATGATGGATAGATATTGGCCTTTTCCAGCCAGCAGCTGCACTTCACTTGCACCTCTAAAGGAGACTCTGGTCTGCAATGGAGAGACAATTTTGCCAGAATCAGGACCCTAATGGTTGCGGTTACTGTCAATCTAAGGAACACATCCGAGAAGCAGTGGGAGTCCTTCAATGATACATGTCTGAACACAGTTCAATATTACATACGTCAAGCCAACCCAAAAGAGATCAACAAACCTTGACATCCTTCAAAGACTTCTCCATCAACAGCCTGAAGCTCAAACTCATCTCTTGCGCTGCTTTCTCCACAACCAACATCCACATGCTTCTAAACGACTTCATTGCATTTCTGGAAAACCATGTGAACACTTACGAGCAAGTTGAACTCTGTAACACCCTGCTATTCCAAAGGACTAGCTGATAAATACTCCATTCACAGACATGAAAAAGTAATGAAAACAAAGCCCCCAGAGCAACCTCACCCTACTGAAGTCCAACCATGTTACACACAGACAACTCATCACATCAGCCAAAACCAAGTGGTAGACTACCACCTTCAATGAAACTGCCAAAAGAAGCACGTCTCTTTCAAGACAATCAAGCAGTGCATCAACCACCTGCTTGACTCTCCAGTCCCTCACTCCTCAGCTCAACCTCCTCAACCTCTTCTTAAGTGAAAAAATGCAGACGTCCCAACAGCAAATTAATAACACCAACCTGCTTTTGTCTGATATCACCTACATACTGCAGCCCATAATGGTCATCTTTCAAACCTCTGTTTCTCGCAGACTTTGCTGAAATTCTCATCCCCCTTACAGCCACCAACTATGAAGAGGATTTCTTACTACTGCCCTTCATCAAAGCCCTCTCCAGAGAAACTCTCTCACCCTCAATGCCTCCGTCACTCAAGGCGTCCTCCCAGAAACTCTTGAGACCTGCCAGTTCCTCCCACTCCCAAAGAAAGCCACACTAGACCCTGATGACTGACAACTTCTGGCTCATCACTCATCTACCCTTCATCTTCAAGACCATGAAAAAGTAGTGTGTGCACTACTACAAGATCACAATGCTCCCCATCAACTACAGCCATCTCTTGTATGAATACTAATGTGGCTTCAGGCCACACGGTGGCACAAACCAGCTGCATCACAATTCATAGACCATACCTTCTTGACCACAAATAAAGAAGACGCAGACTCCTGCTACTGCTAGACCCCCTCAGCTGCCGTTGACACAACTGATCATCCCACCCTGATACACACTATGAAGTATTGAATTGAATTCACTAGCATCATTCTTCACAGCTTCACCTCCAGCCTACCCAAACAAAACCAGATTGTTCACATGGCCACCTCCAGGCCCCAGACGATCCTGGACACCTGCCGGACCACCCTGTGTTGCATCTTGTCCTCTGTCATCTTCAACTTCTACATGGTAACCATGGGACTCTACTCACTGATAACTTCATTAACATTTACAAAGACACCAAAGCATAGCTCTATCTGAAAGTCTCCTCGAGGGCCGGACTGGGCGTAGCGGGCATCGGGCGTTTGCCCGGGAGGCTGGATAGGTGGGGGCCAGTTATGGAGCAGTAGGGGGAGATTTTGTTACTGTGGACCAGTTATGCAGCGATGCTGCAATATCGGCGCCCAGTAACAAAAGCAGCAGTGCTGGGGGCCGGTTTTGTTAAGCAGCAGTGCTTTGCGGTTGCCCTACCCCTGGGGGTGGGGGCGGGTACGACAAAATTGCCAGGGCTGCTTTGGGTTCCCAGTCCGGCCCTGGTCTCCTCTGCTCCACACATCAAAAACGGCAGACTAAAGAAATTTGACCACATCACCCCCACCCTGATGGAACTCCACTTGTTCTCCTTGACCACCCGCACCATCTTCAAAACCTTCTGCATCGTTTACAAAGCCATAACGACTGACACACCCACGTATCTGGGGGAGAAACTCACCCCCTCTATTGGCTCTGGGCACACCCACAGAGAGGACATCGTTAGACTGGAGAGAAAAAACAGCGAAACATGCCTTCTTCATCTACGCAGCTAGGATCGGGAACAACATCCCTATATCCATCAGGACCACACAAACCTGCTCCCATTAGCAAAGAGTGGATGACATAACTATTTCAAGAATAATACATCATGGTGAAATAACAGTCCACTTCCTTCTTAAAAAACATCCTTTTCTTTGCCATGGACCCTGTACAGCTTTCTGCTGCCTTTCGGCTAGATTCGCGATATACAAATACCACATATTTAAATGCATGTATACATATATGATATCCTGACGTATAGACTGGCAGTGTTCCAATGTTATTTATACCCACCATGTAACAAAGTTCTGCAGTGTAAGACTAACTTTATAACATTAAAGCGCTTCAATGCCACGTATGCATCCAAGCGTGTCAATGTGATATATGTTCACTTTGTGGCTGTAAGGGTGCTTAGGTTTTAAGTACACTGACTTCGAGCACCTGTGTTAGATATGCTGTTGCTATGTAATATATATCTCAATGTGGTTTACAGTATTTTTGGGGGGTTATGACGCTAACCTTTCAGGAATGTAATGTCTAATTGCCCAAGAGTCTCATATGACCTCGGTGTTTTAGGAAAAACTCCAAAGCTACCTTTGTAGAAGCTGTTACCTGAATTTCTGACATTTTTTGGATAGAAGCAGGCGCAATCTCCAAGTTCAGATCAGCACTGTTGCAGCAGCAGGATGGGGGCTGGGAGGGGTGTTCTTGGATCCAAAGCCCCGCCCCCCCCTCCCATCAGGTAGGCATTGATTGAGTGTTTTCATGGCTTCTGCCCTGTCCCCTTCGCCCTGCCGTACTGCCCTTAACAACTATGGCGATGCATTGGGACAAAATGGAAACGCTGCTTTTGGATAGAGGCCTCCTGTGCAGGGACAGGGAGACCCCGTGACTCCTCATTAATGTATCAACAAGTTATTAATGTTCGGAGATCTGATTCTGTGGTCTTACCGCGAAAAGATGCGACTTTTCTCTGGTCTTTGAGTGATTTAAGAATGAGTGGAAAACAGATTAGAGCGGACTGTGACTGGGACAGAAAATAACCCGCCAAAATAACAAGCATTTGCAATGCAATAGGTCTCGCATTTTCAAAACTTTGACCTATTGGTATTGTAAATGACAATGCCTTTTATTATTGCAGACTTTTTAAACCCATAAATAAAAGGCATTGTCATTTACAATGCCAGTAGCTCAAAATCTCGCAAATGCGAGACCTATTGCATTGCAAATGCTTGTTTTATATCTTGCACCAAAATGGGCAACTACGCCATAAACGGTAATGGTGGCGCAAGTTACCATTACCACCGCCCAGCAGAGGGGGTGGGCATGTGCACAAACGCTTTTTACAGCATCAGTAAATTAAGTGCGTCACCCCAGAACAAGAACTAATAATAGAAAACGTTGGCAAAAGAAATGTTCATCATGTACGCAAACCTTTCTCCATCCAACCTTGCTGATAGAAATCCAGTCAGTGCAACTAAATAAGCAGGATTTTAGTACCCTGCCGTGTACTAGTTTAAAGTATTTGAGCGGTTTTCCTTTCTGCAGCATAAAGTACGACCCCCGCAATGATGTATTACAAGCTACAGTTTAGTGTGTGTGGCTGAAGTCACGTTTGTGCATCAAACACTATTCAATTGCACGGACGGCTCGCTAAGCAACGTTCAAAGTACCCGCCCTGGAACGTCAAATAAATCCGGCGCTGCGCTGAGTATGTTAAAAAAAAAAAAATACAAGTAATATCGCGTGAAGCTCTTGAAAGTTTAATTAAATAAAAATAACATCCCGCGAAGGGTGTGCTCTGAGCATCCCCTACATGTTTTAAAAATAAAATTAACTAAGTGATGTACGTGAAGCGGGCACCATAATATTTAAATTTAAAAAAACATCAAAGCGGGCGCCATACTGAAACACAGAGCGGCACCCGTGTATATAAAACTTGTGCGCGTGACGGCCTGTAAAGCGCATGGGCGCTGAATGTTGCAGAAAAGCGCTGCCTTGCCTGCAGTAGGAGAACGCATTAAAGAGAGTAGTGCTTACAAACTAAATAAGACGCACCGTGTAACAAACGAAGTAAAAGGGCCAGTCTTCATGGGAGGTTACAAATGAAGACAAGGCGGTACTAAGGAGTGACTAACACGCCTATTAACCAATCAGAAGCCAGCATTTACGAAGGACAATGATATAAGCCATTGACAAATATGGGCGGAGAGTGGATTGGGCTTCAAGTACATACTCCAATACAGCATGCCTTTCAGAGCAGCGCATGCGCTGCCCAGGCTCGACCTAATAATGGCCCACATTTATGAACTGCATAGTACAAAATGTGGCCAACATTTGTAAATTGAGCAAATCTCGACTTTTTAAGACTTGCTGTCTAGTGGTGTCTGAGGGAGGGGGTACATATATTTGTGTCTACTGCGGACAATGTGTGTGCCACTATTAGAGAAATGTGGCAGTGAAATTTACTATGTTCCTTCCATATCAAAAAGATTTTAAAAAAATTGACCTTCCATGCACTTCTACCCACAAGGTGTACTGTGCCTGGTCCACCCACTCTGCATGCAACAGCAGCATCCAGAGCCTGCACTGTGCTGCTTGCTACTGCCACATAGCGTTTATTGAAGATATTCACAACACCAACCAACACTCAGCCACAATGACCTTTCAGACTGGCGAATCTGGCACTGCCAGTTTGTGGTATATTATATAGCTATTGTAATTGCATTTGTATAGCGCTTACTACCCCTGATGAGGCGTCAAAGCAGTTTTTCGGCGAGTAGCATGCTACTCCGGAACCCAAAGAGGATTAGTGGTGAATTAGTATAGGAAGATATGAGATTAATTTGAGCGGTGGACATGTGAGTTTGTTATTTGGATTGAAAAAGGATAGTGGAGGGATAAAAGAGGGAAGGGTTTGCATTTATATAGCGCTTGCTAACCCTGATGAGGTGTTGAAGCACTTTTTAGTGGGTAGCACGCTACTCCAGAACCCAAACAGGATTAGTGGGGAATTAGGATAGGCAAATATGAAATCAATTTAAGTGGTGGACATGCGCGTCTGTCAGTTTGATTGAAATGTATAGTGGAGGGATAGAAGAGGGAATGGTCTTGGAAGTGTTTTTTGGAGCTCATAGTAGTAGGAGGAGGTTTGGGATGAGTAAAAGGGGAGGTGGAGGGGGAAGAGTCAGAGGTAAAGGTTTAAAAAGGCTTGTTTTGGAGATCTGAATAGTAAAACAGGTATGAGATGATGCAAGGAGGGGTAGAGGAGGGAATAGTCCAGTAAGGTTTATTTTGGGGATCATAGTAGTGGAATGGGGTTAGGGATTGTGAACATCAGTCATTGATCTAGCCTTCTGGAGCTATGTTGAACATCCCTCCTTTACGTCTTCAGATACACTACATTCCAATACAACTTTTCCTTCTACATCCACCTCTGGGATTGCTCGTTATATATTTGCTTCAAGTTGTTTACCTAGGACTGCATCTTCTAAAATGTAGAATTCTATAAATTCTTAAATAAAAGACCAGGATTGGCGCAAGGTACCCCTGATAACAGAGAGTCCCGGCCAGCAGGTGTCATCGGGAGGTCACGAGTGCAAAACCAGTCTCTACTCGGATATTTACCCCTATACATGTGAAAAAGTGAGTAGAATTAATGTTAGTAATGGCAACACCTTTCCTATCACTTAGAAACGCCAAAACTGTGATATGAAGTTCTATGTAAAAACAATGCTCAGTTATTATTACTCGGCTGAGTGTAGTGCAAGTGCGTCTTGGCAGCTGACGTGCGTTATTGGGTAACCTGCTGACTTTAATGAAATCAAGAGACCTGAGCTCGTTCACTGCTTAAACATGCTGAGCGATCTTGGGCAAATCGCTTTATTACCCGTTTTCTTTATTCCTCGATCGGAAATAAGGATTTTTGATAGTAAGGAGTTCAATTCATCAGTTTGGCGGTTTGCTTATGGATAGTCCACAAGTTTTAACGCTAACCTCCCTCCCACAAAAAAAAGATTTTGGGGAGGCCTTATCATGAGTATGACTCAGACATGCAGCGCAGATCTTTCCTGGTCATTGGGGTCACCTTGCTCAGTGCACAATCTCCCTGAAGATGGTTTTCCCCCAATTACATCAGAGTTAAAGCGGATGCTATGGCTCCACTGTATGAATTTATGGCTCTGGTGTCGAGCGTGCTACAAGCCTAACCGCCTCAAGGTGCTTTGCACGAGTTTGCTTACACTCTGGCTATAGGCCAGCCTGTCCCTGCTCTGACATGCTAGCAAATGGAGAGGCTGCTACTCACTGATTCCCCACTCACCTGATATTATAGGCGGGACTGGTCCTAAAATTGGCTTGTGTTTGTGGACCAGAAGAAGGTGAAGTTGCTTCTTTATCTCCCAGTAGGAGCGTGCTACCGACATAGTGCCCTTCAACACCTCGTCAAGGGTAGTAAGCACTATATAAATGCAATTATAATTACAATAAGCAGTCCAGATTATACACGGTGAAGGATCTCCTGCTCCTAGGTTTACTTCTGTTGTGCTGGAGCTGCTCACTGATGTTCCACTCGATTTCCTCATAAATAGTTCCCTCTGTATCCATTACAACAGTCTGTGGCTCTATGGGCATGCAACAAAAGGGACATCGTTTTTTGTTACCATCGTTTTTTAGGTCGAGCCTGGGCACCGCATGCCCTGCTCTGCAAGGCATGCTGTATTCGAGTATGGACTTGAAGCTCCGCCCACCCTCCGCCCATATTTGTCATTGGCTTCTGTCATTGTCCTTTGTAAATGCTGGCTTCTGCTTCATTAATAGGTTTGTTAGTCCCTCCTTAGTACCGCCTTGTCTTCATTTGTAACCTACCTAGAGGACTGGCCCTTTTACTTCTGTTGTTACACGGTATGTCTTATTTAGTCTGTAAGCACTATTTTCTTTAATCAGTTTCTCCTACTGCAGGCACCCCATGCTTTCCTGCAACATTCAGCGCGCCATGCACGCTTTCACTTTCCAAGCAGACTGTCCCGTTCCAAGTAGCCTGTGGGGGTCGAGGTCTCGCATTTACAAGAGTTTGAGCTATTGGCATTGTAAATGACAATGCCTTTTATTTTGTGTTAATTATCAAAACAGATAAATAAAAGGCATTGTCATTTACAATGCCAATAGCTTAAACTCTCGCAAATGTGAGACCTATTGCATTGCTAATGCTTTTTTACAGAATTCTGTTCTTTCAGACATTGGATCAGGGTGACACTTCAGATTAATGGCAGGTGTGACAATACTTGAGCGACTAAAGGAGCAATTGTATATATGTTTTGGTGTTACCTTTGCCCATACCTCTTCTGTAATTGCCACACAGCTCCTAGCCAGTCTTTAATTTGCTAAAAAAAAAAAAAAGTGCATGGCCCCAAAGTGTTTCCACTGCAGGCGCTGCTGAAGACAGGGGTATCAAATACCAAGGCTGCCTAAAAATGATTCCACCTCAAGCCTTTCTTCAACCACCCAGCGCTATTGCCTCTGTATCTCACTGTTAAAGATGATTTCATCCCTGCTTTCTCCCTTAGTCAATGTTTTCCTCTCTTTCACTTCTTCCTTTATTATCCATTTTATGCCTTTCTCTCTTGCTCTGGGTCAAAGTCCACACCTCTATAACCCTCATGAATTTAGCCTGCAAACTGTATCTTTATTATGGAGCCCTAGATGACATGGATGCTTGTCCACCGCGCGAGTATACTCATAAGCATGCCCCATTATTTCCATCGGATGGGGGTGGAATAACTTCGTTTCCACCAATAAGAAAGAGTGGAGTGATGGACTCCTGGCTACAAAGGTATACAAATGTGCAGTCTGCAAGAAAGCCTAGCGATGGAGCCTGTCTATTATGAGGGTGGTCACTCTCACCTCCAGGGGTGGAGCCTTAAGGATGGCTCTGCTTGGGCTGTTCCTCAAGGATTGGAACAAAAGACAAGGGTTGCCTGAGAGTAGAAACGGTGTGCATTTGGCTCATCCTGAGCCAGGATGTGGGCATGGATGCAATGGCAACATGGCACTTCGGATTCCACAAGTAGAGCAGGAAGGGTACAAGCATGCTAGGTCTGCAAACAGACTCAGTCAGTCAGTCAAAATCACTATTCGGTTATTCAAAACCATAAAAGCATGTTAAAATACCCATCACATAAAAACCAAGTTTGACACAAAATACATCTCTAAAAATACAAACGGTAAGATATGAAATACATGATATAAAGGGTGAATCAATTACACAGTAAAAAAGAGAGGACCTACATCTAATAAGGAAGAGCATTCTATAAAATTCAAGCGATGCTATATAAAATACATATGGAACGAAAAAAAGACGTTTCATTATTAAAGGATAGATGTGCATTTAAAAAAATCAAATCCCATAAGCCCACTCTCTTATTATCTCCTTTTTTTCCTTGCTCGGACTGCTGCTACTAAAAAGCTAGCGATATTAAAAATTTCCCAAGGGCTATTCAGCATCTGCAGATATATTAGGGCCGGCCTGACCTGCAGAAAGCCTTTGTCCTTTAAGATTGGGAAAATAAAACGCTTAAGAATATGCAAATAGTGGTCGCAAAACAGGACAAAGTGCAAGGTATCTTGCCTCGAGAAACTGTCGCAAGAGCAAGGTCCCAGATCCTCTATCTTACTCCAGCCCAAAGGTTCAACCAATAAAGAATGTAATAAGTTGAACCTCAGTCTCGTCAAGAGAAAACGAAGTTGAGGCTTAGTGACTATGTCCAAGTAGGGCTCCATAAGATAAGAGGTTTTTAAAATCTGGTGAGCACGGACAGTAGGTTTCAATAATTCTGTGGCCTCTCTTTCTGCGGACGCTAAGCGGAAGAATGAGGTCTTAGCCCACACCAGATATTTTTTGCATATTCTTTCTGGGTTATTAAATACCTCTGGGCGGCCTAGCAACTTTGCTGTGCTTTTCACGTAACTCAGCCATGGGATACTGCTAGCCCTGTCTAGTGCAATACAGTCCCGAATGATCTCTTGATTTAGTGCTAATTCTGGGTTACACCAGATCGAGATCCATTTGAGAAAAGGGGACATTTTAATCAAATCAGCCACATAATCCATCAAGAAGTGGGTATTGGCTATGTACGAAGGTGTGGAATGGGGAACTGAGAGAAAACTTCTTAGAAATTTGTTTTCCACAGTTTGGAGCTCTGTACAGTTTTTATAGCCCCAGATTTCAGAACCATAGTTCGCAATGGCAATACTCTTATCTTAGATTTATATATATTTAACAATGCCTGCACGGGTTTGGCACCCAGCCTCCGGCCAAAATCGAGTACCGCGCCAGTAGATCTTGCCATGGCGTTTCTCTTCGCCCTCCTTTGCGGAGCCCATGAGCACCTGTCATCAAATAAAACACCTAAATACGGGAATGTAGTGACCCTAGTTATTTCATTACCGTCACAACCAAAAGATTTGAGTTTACTTGGCTTTGCTCCCATATTCATAGTGTGTGATTTGGAAAAATTTACATTTAGATCCAGAGAGCCCATAAAACCGGCAAAGGAGGTCAACAAGTGCTGAAGCCCCACCGCTGTGCACGCCAATAAGGCAGCGTCGTCTGCATAAAGTAATGCAGGGCTCAGTCGATTCCCCACGCGAGGGATATCCTTGGCCGCTCCGCACAACACCGAATCTAGATTATTGATGTATAGGGTAAATAGCAAGGGAGCCAGAATACAGCCCTGTCTGACTCCTCTTATAATATCTATCTTCTGCATTAAGTTACCCTTTTGGTCAAATCTTAATGCTGCCGAGAGATCCCTGTGCAGATCAGACAAGAAGCATACGATATTTTTGTCCATGCCCATTGCTAACAACAGGTCCCAGAGCTTGGATCTATTTACTCGGTCAAACTCCGAGGATAGATCCATGAAAGCGAGGTGAAGTGTCCCTTTCTTGGCTACTGTATATTTTCCTATTAAAAGATAGAGGTTGAGGCACTGATCCAAAGTGCCTCTGCCTTTCCTAAAGCCGTATTGAAGGTTTGACAGGACATCACGTTCATTAATCCATCCAGTTAATTTGCTGAGAACCACTCTCCCCAACACCTTAACCGTAGAATCAATCAGTGATATTGGCCTGTAACACCTTGGATCCACTCTCTCTTCTTTTTAGGTCTCGCCCTGAAGCCAGCACTTGCGCTGGGTCTGGGCGAGACATTTTGTAAGTGGGCTTTTGAAAATGCGACCACTTTTTTTTGTCCTGGCCTAGAGCATGCGAGTATGCGCACAGTAACGCGCTTCCTCGCATGCTCCAGGTCATCTGGCTTTCCTTTCCAACCCTCCTCCCCCTCCCCCACCACAGAGCGAGTCTAGTAGTCGCGCGGCCGTGTCACTTTCACGGCCGTGCGTCACTTGCTCTCCCGCTCCTCCCCCTCCCCCACCACAGCGCGCGGCCAATGCTTGTTTACACTGTTACTACACTTATATCTGAAAACCAACGTCCCCTTAAATTTTAAACCAGCATGAAAAGAAACAACAGATGTCAATATTTAAAGGGGTGAATTATGCGACAGTAATTTACATTGGGAATAAACAAACATACCCAAATGTAACACGCTTGCGTGATTATACCGCGTGCATGGTAAATTGCAACGACTTTTCTCACATATAGTTAATGGGGCACAAAGAAAGCATAGGTTCTGATTTTCTGGTGACCTTTCCAAACTCGTCGTATTGTCTAGATGTAAAGTTTGACACATTGTTTACGTTCTTATAGTAAAGACAAGAGAACGGCTATATTTTCTTTGTGTTGGCCATAATGAGGTCATATATGGGAGGTGGGGGCCGCATTGCAAGAAAGATTAAAGCCCGGGGCAATAAAAGAAAGGAAAAACTCGCGACCTGGGTGCCTCCGCCAGCAAAGGCTCTCGGGGACAGGATTAATCACCGAAGTAACCATTAAAACTTCAAGAAGATTGCTTGTAAACCTTCAAGCGGGGGCCATAAAGCATATTTCTTGCCATGTAGCATCCCATATGGTGAGGCTCAGCGGTTTCCCAAAACTAAGGGGCACTTTGGCATTCACTCCACCCCCCCCCCCCCCACCCTCAAATCTTCCTTCTCGAATTTAATTCTGGGGCAGGGCACCAGAGAAAGCAATAAATTAATTCATATTGTTATACCACCTTTAATTCATATTGTTATACCACCTCGAGTTAAAAATGCTGTCCGTGGAAGGGTGAGAGATAGAGAGATCAGACAGTGGACGCTGTTGCATGGACGGTTTTCTTAGGCCGAATAAACATTTCGATTTATCCCAGCGTGGGCCATCAACATATTTGCATCACGTTACTTGGCTTTACCCATAATGCAATGCGAAGCATTAACACCCATGATGAGCGGATTTTGAATGACACTGGAAGTTCCAAAGTGCCATTTTGCATCCCTCCCTCCTCCCCGCGGAGAGAGCCGACTGTGCTTGGAATCTGATTCTTGTGCCTCTTGGAGGGAGGATTTCATTTTTTACAAACAACGGAAGAGGGTGGGGTGTCCCCCCGCTTTCATGTTGAAATATTTAACTTGCAGCAGGGTTGATTAGTCTTCTCGTAGCCTTGGTTGTATTGTCAGAAATCATTGGTGGAGAAGTAAACAGGCACAGTGGAGCGAACAAACATTGGCAAAACCAATAGATCTGGCTTCTCACATGCAAAAATAAGTAGACAGCATTTGTGCATGCCTGAGTTGCCTTATTAAAGTCAGACCTTTTCGCTTTGCTTGGGTTTGGTTCTTACTCATTACAAGTCAAGAATTCATAGGAGGCGGAATGACACACCAAACAGCCAATTTTTTTTTGTACTTACAAGGTCCCAAAGGCGAGACCTATTGGCTATGCCAATGCTGGTTTAAAAACTGGTACAATGATCGATGTTGACCAGGACTTTGGCATTCCCTGTTGGCATACCTTATTTAAAACATTGGCCAATATCTTTGCCCATAAAAGAATATCTACCTTAAAGAGGTCGACAGGGACCCCATCTGGGCCCGGAGCTTTATTGCTGGTCATTTGGGCTATTGCCGCAGCCACTTCTTGTTCTGAGAAGCTCAAGCTGTATGCAGCAGTTAAACACGTGGGCCCGGTGTTTGCCTGGTCAGGCTGGTCACCATAGATATGTTTAAAATGAGTAAACCAGAGCTCTTTGGGAATATTGCACTCAACAATGTTACCCCCAAGACCCGAGAAGAAAGGTCTGTTGACGATATCCCAGAATTTGGCACTATTCTTAATCACGTCAGACAACAGTTCGTCCCAGGCTTCTTGTTTAATTTCCAATTTGTGTATATGCTGTGCCCGCTTGTACTCTAGCCTTGCCGTAGCTATTACATTTCTATCCTGAGGCTTTTGTTTCAGGGCACATAATTTCTGATGGGCAGCCGTACAATTGTGGGCAAACCACATCTCTTCCTTATGAATGCCGTCTTTATTAGGTAGGGAGAGAGCACTGGCTACCTGCTTACAGATCCTATCAAAAGCTGCGGCAATCACCACTCCCCCCTGGGTGCTGTCTTGACAGATGGCAATCTCGTTCCCTACAATATTTAACAAATCATTTAAAAAAGGTCAGGTACCACCTTGGCCCATTTCAATCTGCGACCTTGATCCCTAGTTTTTATTATAGGGTCTGAGGCCCTAATCTCCACCACATCTGTAGCCTTTAGGCACCCTCTTAAACTGATATGAATAGGATTATGATCGCTATAATGTGACCATTGCGCAGCATAATCCGTGACAAGGGGAATTAGAGTTGTGTTGACGAATATATAGTCAATAGTGGAAAACATACCCCTGCCCTTAAAGGAACGGATGCCCACACCAACTTCTGCCGTTGTTGGGAGGGCCAACTTAAAGTCAGCTAAAACATCCTCTAGATAACTCCCTTGAGAGGAATGTTCGAAGTGAGTGTCTAGGTTACCGCCTGGGCCAAGTTCATCAAAGACCTGGCACTTTTTATTGCACAAATGAATATTAAAATCACCAAGTAAAATAATCGAAAACTGGGTAACTTGCTTCTCCCTATATAAATCTAAAAAGTGATTTAGGCTGCATAAGTGTTAATTTGTAGATGCCTTTTCAAACAAATTATAAAAGTTAAGAACAAGTATCTTCTGGGCATGTGCAGGGTTAATCTCAACCGCTAAACAATTTGCGGACCCTGTGTCCAGTTTACGGAGACTGCCCCTCACTTTTAAAGAAATCAATGTTAATAGGCCGCCCCTTGAGCGGCCTGCAACCGACGGTCACGCGGCCTCCATATAAGTTGTGTACCAGTCCACCCAAAATACGTTTTCAGACTCCCAAGTTTCTTGACATCCCAGGATCTCATATTCCCTCACCAAGCCAAGCCACACGGGGTCATCACACTTGTTCTTGAGACCAGCTAAATTCCAACTTAGAATATTCAAAATTTCTGTCCCTCTTTCTACTACCCTTATAGGGGTACACAAGCTAGGAGTGGTCTGACTCGGGTGAGTCTGAGCAGGTGTAGGGGTATGACTTAATAGTCAATCGTTGGCATCTAACTGGCTCAGAGGGGCAAATCTATTGGCTTTAACCCAGGCATCTGTATCCAATGTTCCTCTACTCCCCGCCCCAAGCAAAGAGCCAACAGTATTTGCCCCCAACTTCATGCCCTTTCTGCGTTTCCTCTTGTTTACGGTCCCCGTCGCGGCAGCGGGTGCACCTCCCCCCAACCTTCCTCCGGTCTCTGCCGCGGGATCCTGGGCAGTGGACAGTGTGTCTTGTGGCACTTCAATGGGGGCACCATCTTCCAGCTCAGAGTCTAAGTCAGTGGTAGCACCATATAAATTGGGACATACAGTTTCACTGGGTGACTCGCAAGGGGTATTCTGTAGGGTCTTATCAGGTCTAGGGCCTCCCCCTAATCCCAGTTGCTCCTACACAACGTGAATTTCCTCATTCAACACCCCAACAGCGGTTGTCAAATACGAAATAATAGAGGCGCAATTTCTGGGAATCTTAGCTTTTACTTTACCCCATCAGAATTAGAGGGTAGTTTTCGCTTACCCATGGCGAAATGCAGATGAAAGAGGGCTGGCCCAGTCCAGTCTCTGCCAGTCGCTGATGGGCGCAGATGGACCCGGGCTTTGCCCTGACGCAGATGGGCCCGGGCACGTCCGCGCGCGTCCCGGGCCATGGGAGCCCTGAGGGGATTTGAAGAGCGCCTCCTGGCGCGAAAAACGGCGTCAGCGGCTCCTGCTGCGAGGCGCTCTGGGGAATGGAGTCCCCGTAAGGTTCTGGCCGCCTCTGTGCTTCCCCCGGTGACGGTGTCTGCTGCAAAGGGCTCCTGCGCCGCGGAAGCCCTGAGGGGATTTGAAGAGCGCCTCCTGGCGCGAAAAACGGCGTCAGCGGCTCCTGCCGCAAGGTGTTCTGGGGAATGGAGTCCCCGTGCGGTTCTGCCCGCCTCTGTGCTTCCCCCGGTGACGGTGTCTGCTGCAAAGGGCGCGGGAGCCCTGAGGGGATTTGAAGAGCGCCTCCTGGCGCGAAAAACGGCATCAGCGGCTCCTGCCGCGAGGTGCTCTGGGGGATGGAGTCCCCGTGCGGTTCTGGCCGCCCCTGTGCTTCCCCCGGTGACGGTGTCTGCTGCAAAGGGCTCCCGCACCGCCGAAGCCCTGAGGGTGAATCGGGGAACTGGGTAATCACATTTCTAGTTCTTAGGTGGCTGCTGGCTCCTGTCCTGGTGGTTAGCTAGGTGACCTTTAGGTTTATGTTCCTTGCTTATGAATACCCGTAGTCCAATTCCTCTCAGGTTACCCCGAATGGAACAGGAGAGTCCCCCTTCTCTTTAAATCCATGGACCCTTCACTGAATACCCACAAGCATATCATTGAACTTCACTAGCGAGGGAAGAGCACCTAATGTAATGAAGCTGCAAGGACAAGGAGTGGATAGCCCGGAGAGCCTAGTGTAAGAACTTGGGGAGTTCAGGTGTAGCCCTTATAGCGTCCTCCCCAGCCCAGGTACATGCAAATTATCACGCCGCTCACGGAGCTCGGTATTACATGTCTTTATTTTTCAGAGTGTAACCATTACCTGCACATACTGCACCATGAAGTTTCTTAACCACTCCCAATCTGTTATGTCACTATTCTACGGAGTCTGTCAGAGTCCAGAGAGGTCCCGCTATCTCCAACACACGCGACACTACAGCGCTGATCTCATTACATTATCCTCTTGAGTATATCGAGAAGCCAGTAGGACAAATACAAGCAAGATCCCACTGCAAGAGTGCTTTTTGCACAACTCCATCATTGGTCAGGAAGGACTTTACCCCCTTGAAAAGTATCCACTGTGTAGTTCCCCCTTCTGAGAGTACTGCCTACAACCAAACACAGGTAATCTAAAAACATGAGTGTGGTACACTGCGCCCGTTGGCCCTTATTTGGGTGTGAAGTGTATTTTGGTTTGTGCATAAGGCTTCCAGTTATTATCTATTCTCGTTTTTACAAACAGACAGAAAGCAATATATTTCCCTGTATTTATTTTAAAATATATGGATAAAATCAGAACATAAGTGTTATTTTGAGTGGTTCTCAGTGCTACCATTCATGATTGCCAGGCAATAGCTGTGCAGCTCTGGGTTCTTAAAGAATTAAACCCAACAGGCATCCAAGCATGAATGTACATTATTGGCTAAACAAATATGAAAAAAAATGAATCTGCATCTTCTTTCTACAAGACCAGGGCATTATTGGCACTGCATTGGCCATCTTCTTTGGTTTCACCCTCAATCCATTGACTGTGGCGCTCCTTGGTTCTTCACGCTCTTCTCGTTCTTTGTTAATACCTACATTTTTCCTCAGCTTCAAATGATCCATGGACTTTGGCTTTAATTTTTATAAACATGCAGATGATACATGTTCAATTCCTGGTTATGATCTCACCGGCATCTTCACCTGAAAAGTCATTTTCTGTCACTTGATGCGGGGAAGGGCTAAAACTGGCTGAAACGAAACCTATCATGATTGGACCTCAAGATAGATCTAGGTGACTCAAACATACCCGTGGCCAAGGTTAAGAACCTTGGAGTAATAATGCTCAGTTGACAATTACTTCACAGAACTGTAATGTGGTCACGGTTCCCGAAATGATCTTGAGGTTCACGGATACTATGCGGAGGACCCAGACAGTGGCCGCTTCAGTTCTATTCTGGATTGTTTACGCTAACCGTGCTTCTTGGGCGCTCTGTAGCATCTTCTGCAGAATTTGGATCAGTGGCTGAATAATTCAGTGAAGGCCTCATTTATACCAGGCAGGTTGAATCACTCCACTGAAGCCCTCCGCTGATTACCTACTGCTTGCTGCAATCTCAGCTTCTTGAGAAGCACTTTGGTACTTGAGATCCTGCTCTTTTCTATCTTTGATATGTCTTTTATCCTGAATTATCCTTCTCTGAATCAGTACCTTTCTGTTTAGAATACTTAGCACAGATACTAGTAGAGTTGTGGTATTCGGCCTAGCCAAATTCCTGTCGGCTTTATGGGTTTGACGCTCAAAGTGTTCTGTGCAATATATAATGGGGCTTATTTACAAGCGGCAGAAGCAAGCTCCTAAGAGGTGGGGAGTGGGGAAGAAACAGAAGCCAGGTGTCCAGAAATTAGAAAGGTGTGGAGGATGATGAATGTGGAGTAGCTCCAATTAGGAGCAAGGGCCGTCACACACCCCGAAGGGAATCATGCTTCATCATCAGGCAGCTCCTCGTTGGGCTGGCGTTGCAATGCCCAACATGCCCCGTGAGGGGGCTCTTTGCCGGAGGTCTTCTCTTTTTGCCGATGTGAAGTGATGGTGGGGCACGGGTGTCAAGAGTAGAAATGGGAAGGAGTGTGTGTCGATTAAAAATAGCTGTCGGAGTCCCACACAATTTTATTAGCTGGGTTCCTCCGCTATACTAAAAACAGAAGACTATAGAAGTTGTGGCTGAAGAGGGGGGATTATACCATTTCGAGCTCTAAATTATGTGTGTCAAGTGCGTAGGATCAACATGTTTCATGCCATATACTGTCCATAGGATCTCAGCATTTCATCAGGACCATAAGCTCCTCGTCTACTCTAGTGGGGACGGTGTGAATAAGTATCTGTCAGGTACCGTCCCCTACAGTATGGACTCTAGTGGTTGTCCTGTGTGATAGAAAAACGGGGTTGAGATAAATATACCTTCTGGAAACACCTAGAAGGTGGGGGCTAATTGCCCCAGCAGTGACGTTCGGGGAACTCGCAATATGGCGAGAATCAGGCTCAATTTCGAGTCATCTGCGGTGCAGGACCTACCCGCGTCCAGCCGTCACTGAGTGCCGGTGGACCGTGTGAACTGCTTCTAAATTCCATATGCACCACGTGTTAATATATGTTGTTCTTCTTTTTTATAATCAGAACCTGCTTCAACAATGTAACAACATGTGACGTGGTATTATTTTGTATGTATACTGTGTTCATAAAATGTGATACTAAATGTTTAGTGCTAGGCATGCCAAGGCCCCTCAGGACCTTGTGTGTGCTTTTAAAAACTTCCAAAAATAAAATAATTCAACAAACAAAATTTGTCGCTGTGTTCGATACGTCACGACATTTACAATAATGGCCTACGCTTTTTCAACAACTGATAAAGTCTATGAAGGCCATCAAGAGCATTACACTCCGCACACATAGTATTGATCAATTATTAACTTCAGGAAAAGATGTTCCTGTTCACAAACATTCTCTATCCCCGCAGCCAAACTTTGAAACACTCTTGTCTTGGATCTGTAAGACTAGGAGGACCATAATACAGCTAATTCTTCTCTCAAAGAGTACTTGCATTAGTTTTGTGGCTGTGTTTACTCGGAGCGTTTCGTCTGTCAGCGCTAAGAGACCAATTCGGTAGTAATAGGTGCATTCAAGAACAAGTATTGGAAAAGCCAATAGATCAGGCTCTGGCATGCAAGATGTTTTTGATAATTTTTCGTAAAGATATACAATAGGCTTTACAAGTTTTTTAAATGTAGATGTGCAAAAGTGGTATTTATATGTTTGCAAATAAAAAAATGACGCATTGCAAAAATTAATAAAAACATAAAATAAAAGCTGAAATGCAAACAGTGATTGGCTTACTAGCCATAGCACTGTAGTGGACTACTTTGGAGGTTGGTCTTCTCCCTTACCCCCTACCTTGGAGTTGGGACCTCATATGCTGGATTATTTTCCTCCTTATTGGGTAACTCTTGTTCTTGCACTCAGGGAGTAGTAGCTCCTCTACTTTTCCTCCTCCTGGGGAGACGCTATGCACCTTCTGTCCTTCACATAGTGGCTTCTTTTTTTCTGCTCATGGGTTCATCGTTATTTTCTCACCCTCAGTGGGTGTTGCTCAGCTCTTCCGCTCGAGCAGGATGGGCATGTCTTTTTTTCACGGTGATCAATAATCGTCCAGTGCTGTGATTGGAATAAAATGCATTGGGAACCGATAATGTGGAGATCGAGTGGTAGAGGCTGCAAGCGGCGGAATCAAGAGGTGCAGAGATTTCATTCCATTTATTAGGCAGTGTTTGTTTTCTTTGGCATATAAGCTGCTGAGTGTCTGTTGTCTTAAGGAGCCACAAGAGGTACCAAAGGGAGTGTCCCATCAATGCTGTTTCCATCTGCAAAAATGCTTTTTGGATTCTCGTAGGGAACTGTTAGAAATTGGGTTGTTGGATGACTGGGGTGTGAGCCCTGGTCAAGCAGCAACCACAATCCTACTCAGGGTAAGGCACAAGCAACCCTCAAATTAACCTGTGCTCACCCTCTGGCAGCTTGGCACAGAGCAGTCAGGCTTAACTGGGAGGCAATGTGTAAAGTATTTGACTTCAAACAGTGAAACAGCGAAAACACCATACAAAAAGATCCCATAGTGGGTTTAGAAAAATAGAGTTAATTTTAATAAATAAAACAAGCACAAATGAAAAAAATCCAATTAGTAGAACCGGAGGTATTGAATTTTAAAGTTTATTGTGAATATAGCACCAAAAAGCGATAAAGGGATATTTGGTCATGCCGGACTGGGACAAAATTCCACGTTCAGGCCGACCACGATGGAGCATGGGCCGGCTACAGGGACCAGGTTAGGCCTGCTGAACAATGTACCTTAAATTCTGGTTGCGGAGGATTGTGTTTGTGTCAAAGATGCATCGCGCAGCAGAGGACATGCCTCGGTTCTGAGATGCAGCGAGGGTGCGGTGCAAGGTCCTGATGCGTCAACATCAAGGATCCTGAAGACAGGCCTTGCAATGCAAAGTCAGGTTTCGAGGATGCACAGTGCAGCCGAGGCGATGCATTGTTTCCGATGAGCGGTGAAGCTGCGCTGTGGAGTTTGGCGCCATCTAAGAGGCTGCCATCAACGAGGGATGTGGGAAGCTTGCGCCGAGAAAAGCTTTACTCGCAGTGGCGATTCGAAGGCGATGTGTCACTCCCAAGATGTGGGAGGGGGTGGTGATGTGAGTCTTTTGAGACGGGTCCATTCCACACAATAGTGGCGATGCATCGGTTCTGCTCGGGGATGCGCCGCTCAGCTAAGGAGATTCGTTAGTTCTGCTCGGGATGCGTCGCTCAGCAGAGAAGATACGTCGGTTCCGCTGGCAAGCACCTTAGGCTCACTTCCAAGGGTCCAGGACTGGGGTGGCACCAGTTGGGAGGGTAAACTCACAGATGGCAGAGTCCAGGTGTAGGGGTTGGAAGTCTTTTATGTCCATGAGATTTCAGATCAAGAGGCCAGCCAACTAGCCTTTGGAGTCACTCTGGGTTCTGGGGTCAAGTGATGCAGGTCCAGTCCTTCTCACCCAGGCAGGAGGGCAGCAGGTCATCACAGCAAAGCAGGAACCAGCAGACCAGCAGAGTGGCAGTTCTTCAGCAGCACAGCAGTCCTTCTTCCTGGCAGAGTATCCACAGGTCCAGATGTGTTCTGAAATGGTGGTGTCTGAGGTCCAGTACTTATACCCAGTGGTGCCTTTGAAGGGGGGAAGGCTTTGATGACAGGTCTTTGAAGTGCGCAGAAGCCCTGCCCTGGCTTCAGTCCCACTACAGGGGGGTATGCAGCCCTTTGTGTGGGTACAGGAAACAGCCTATTCAGGTGTAAGTGAGGCTAGGTCAATCTCTTCCTTCCCATCCTACCAGAATGGCTAATCAAGACACACCTAAGCTCCCATTGTGTGTAGCTGTCTAGGGGGAATACACAAATCCAGACTGCCACCCACCCGAGACATGTGATCAGAGACAGACAGCAGACACCAAATGGCTAAATTAAGAAAATGCGAACTTTCTACAAGTGGCATTTTCAGATCTGCAATTTAAAATTCAACTTCACCATGAGTTTGAATTTTAAATTGTGATTTCGGAGACACCAAACTTGAGGGGTTATCTCTTCTCAATTGGGAATTACACTTATAAAATGTAATACAGTAATCCCAATGTTATCCTATGGTAGAGATTGGCCTCGCTGTAGTGAAAAACGAATTTGAGAGCTTTTCACTACCAGGGAATGTAAAACCTACAGTACATATCCTGCCTTTTAATTATAGTGCACCTTGCCCTCTGGGTTGTCAACGGCCTACCCTAGGGGTATCTTATATGTATCAAAAAGGAAGGTTTAAGCCTGGCAAAAAGTTTAAATTGCCAGGTTAAAAATGGCAGTTAAAAACTGCACACACAGGCTCTGCAATGGCAGGCCTGGGCCATGTTTAAAGGGCTACTGAGTGGGAGGCATAATCAGTGCTGCAGGCCCACTAGTAGCATTTTCTTTACAGGGCCTGGGCATATGTAGTGCACTTTACTAGGGACTTAAGTAAATTAAATATGCCATTGGGGGTATAAGCCAATTCTACCAAGTTTTAAGGAGAGAGCACAAGCACTTTAGCACTAGTTAGCAGAGGTAAAGTGCACAGAGTCCTAAAGCCAACAAAAACAAATTCAGCAAAAAGTGGATGAGGAAGGCAAAATATTTGGAGGTGACCCTGCAAAAGGGCCATTTCCAACAGGAACTATTCCAAGGCTATCTGTAGCTGAGCCGATTTATTGTAAGCCTCAGAGCTTGGGGGCCCAACCCACCTTCAGTTTGGGTGAACCCAACCCTTTTCAACTGACATATTCAACCACTCAATGAAACAAATTAGCACAACATGTATTTTTGAAGCACACATTCACCCTGAAGGGAATCTTGGTTCTGAAATAACAGAGATGTATTGTTACCCAACGGCACTCATTTCCTCAGCCTCAGAAGGATAAACAGCTGAGTGGTCCAAACGGGATACGAACTTGTGATGCTGAGGACAAACACAGATCAATGTAGTGAATGAATTAATACATTGGACCACCAGACCCAGCAAACTGAGCCACCAGAATTGGCAAATTCCTTGCCCACAACTGGATAATGGAATTTAGCCAGGAGGAATAAAAACAACTATTGCCACTAAAGCCAAATCCCTAGGAATTATCCTAGACAACCAATTCTCAGAGCAAAGACAAATAATATTCCCAGAAAAATGTTATAAATGGCAGCTAGGCAAACTTAAATACCTGGTCTCGGAGTAGGGTCCTATGAAGCCAGCAGCATCCTAGCTATTTCAAAATTTCATTATGGATTAGCTTTACTCTCTAAATTTCCAAACACTATCCTTACTTAATCAAAGTAGTAGCAAAGTCGATTGTGTGAATAGTAACACACACAAAGTTGAGTAAACACATCCCTCCAGGCTTAGATCTCAAACGGGCTGCCAGCTGAGATGCACTGCATATGAAGGACGGCTTTTTTAACCTATAATGCTGTGAATTTTAACTTCTGTTCATCTCTACAGCAGAAACTGCACACCCTATGAATTAAAAGAAATTTCAGAAGAACAGAGAGATTGGTGTGTTAAATATTTAAATTCACTAAGAGTAAAACACGAAATCAAGCGTTCTTGGATTACCACTTGGAATATAGAAGAACAGGTCCACAGAACAGAGAGCGGGCCTATCATGCATTGTCTTTACAAGTCCACTTAAGCAAACCAAGCACCTATGTAGTCCAGATGACTGACCATGAAGATAACATGATTTACCGAAATGGGAGTTCTTTTGTATCTTTCTCATACTGGTATACGTTTTCAAATCAGGTATGTGTACTTTCCATGTTTTCACTGCAAATATAAATATGCGTGAGATGCTGCAATTTGACATCTCACTGATGCAGTCTCTACAGTAAAGAAAAATGCAATTAACCCCTTCGCTGCTAGGCCTTTTCCCCCCCTGTGCTAAGCCTTTTTTTGGCTATTTGGGGTAGTTAGCGCTTAGGCCCCTGTAACTTTTTGACCACATAAGGTATCCACGCCAAATTTGTGTCCTTTTCTTCCAACATCATGGGGATTCTAAAGGTACCCAGGGTTTGTGGATTCCCCTGAAAAATGGGAAAAAAGGGCTATAGACGAAAGCGTCTGGTTTTTTCCCTGCAAATGGTATCAACAAAGGGGTTGTGGTGCTGAAATCACCATCTTCCCAGCTTTCAGGGACAAGCAGGCTTTTGTCAGAAAACCAAACTTTTTACACAGTTTTGGCATTTTTCTGGGACATAGCCTATTTTTGCTATTTTTTGTGCTTTCAACCTCCTTCCAGTTAATGGTAGAAATGGGTATGAAAGCAATAATGGATCCTGGAAAGCTATACATTTTAGAAAAGTAGACCAAATTCTGAATTCAGCAAGGGGTCATTTGTGTAGATCGTTCAAAGTTTCTTTATAGAAACTAACAGTTAAATATAGGAAAAATTGAAAATTAGTTGAACAAAACGCCCATTTGTGTCAACGTTTTCACCTATAACTTCTTCTAATTATGACAGCTGTTAGAAAGCAATATACCGTTACATCCGCTGGACCCTTCTGATTGTGGGGATATATAGGACTTGTAGGTTCACCAAGAACCCGACGAACCCAGAGCCAATAACTGAGCAGCGTCTTGCAATGTTTTTTTATTATGTACAGGGTATATAGCAATTAATTTGGGAAAATATATACATGGAAAAATCGGTATGAAAGACACCTATGTATTTCCGAAATTGGAACAAAATATAGAGTTTAGAAACAGTAGATATTTGCACATTTCCGAAATTGTGAGTACCCATACTATCATGAGAATTATAGGTCATTTTTCAAAATGACTTCTTTTTACACATTATCTTTCATTTGGAAGGCAGACATGCATCGAAAGTCAATAGGTAATAACAGTTGCTCTACAATTCTGTGTTACCCTAAGTCTCCCGATAAAAATGGTACCTCACTTGTGTGGGTAGGCCTAGTGCCCGCGATAGGAAATGGCTTAAAATGCAACGTGGACACTTTATTTTTACAGTGAAAACTGAACCTTTTTTTGCAAAGTGCCTAGCTGTAGATTTTGAACCCTAGCTCTGCCGGCACCTAGAGAAACCTAGCAAACCTATACATTTTTGAAAACTAGACACTCAGGGGAATCCAGGATGGGGGGACTTGACTGGCTTTCACCAGGTTCTATTACCCAGAATCCCTTGCAAACCTAAACATTTGTAAAAAATCCCACATTTTCCTCACATTTCCGTGGTGGAAAGTTCTGGAATCTGCGTGGATCCACAAAATTCCACCCACCCCGCGTTCCCAAAGTCTTCCGAGAAAAATGGTACCTCACTTGTGTGGGTAGGCTTAGTGCCCGTGACAGGAAATGGCCCAAAACGCAACGTGGACACACCACATTTTCACAGAGAAAACGGACCCTTTTTTTGCAAAGTTCCTAGCTGTAGATTTTGAACCCTAGCTCTGCCGGCACCTAGGGAAACCTAGCAAACCTATACATTTATGAAAACTAGACACCCAGGGGAATCCAGGATGGGGTGACTTGACTGGCTCTCACTAGGTTCTGTTACCCAGAATCCCTTGCAAACCTCAAAATTTGTCCCAAAAAACACATTTTCCTCACATTTCTGTGGTGGAAAGTTCTGGAATCTGCATGGATCCACAAAATTCCACCCACCCCGCGTCCCCCAAAGTCTTCCGAGAAAAGTACTTCACTTGTGTGGGTAGGCCTAGTGCCCGTGACAGGAAACGGCCCAAAACACAACGTGGACACACCACATTTTCACAGTGAAAACGGACCTTTTTTGCAAAGTGCCTAGCTGTAGATTTTGAACCCTAACTCTGCCAGCACCTAGGGAAACCTAGCAAACCTATACATTTTTAAAACTAGACACCCAGGGGAATCCAGGATGGGGTGACTTGACTGGCTCTCATCAGGTTTTGTTACCCAGAATCCCTTGCAAACCTAAACATTTGTAAAAAAAAAACACATTTTCCTCACATTTCTGTGGTGGAAAGTTATGGAATCTGCGTGGATCCACAAAATTCCACCCACCCCGGGTTCCCCAAAGTCTTCCGAGAAAAATGGTACCTCACTTGTGTGGGTAGGCCTAGTGCCCGCGACAGGAAACGGCCCAAAACGCAACGTGGACACACCACATTTTCACAGTGAAAACGGACCCTTTTTTTGCAAAGTGCCTAGCTGTAGATTTTGAACCCTAGCTCTGCCGGCACCTAGGGAAACCTAGCAAACCTATACATTTTTTAAAACTAGACACCCAGGGGAATCCAGGATGGGGTGACTTGTCTGGCTCTCACCAGGTTCTGTTACCCAAAATCCCTTGCAAACCTCAATATTTGTTAAAAAAACCACATTTTCCTCAAATTTCTGTGTGGGAAAGTTCTGGAATCTACGTGGATCCACAAATTTCCTACCACCCCGCATTCCCCCAGGTCTCCCGATAAAAATGGTACCTCACTCGCGTGGGTAGGTCAAGTACCCGCCCCAGGCAAGGGCCCAAAACCTATTGAGGCGACATCAAAATTACCTCACAAAACAACATGGTTTTGCAAGGGGGGTCCCATGAGTTTTTGGCCCCGGGCTCGGCGGCCATCTAGGGAAACCTATCAAACCCACACATTTCTGAAAACTAGACACCCGGGGGAGTCCAGCAAGATATGGCTTGCGTGGGTCCCCCAACATTTCCCTACCCAGAATCACCTGCAAACCTCAAATTTTGTTGAAAAAAATCACTTTTTTCTCACATTTCTGTGTGGGAAAGTTGTAGGATCACCGGGCTGACACAAATGTCCTACCACCCAGCGTTCCCCCAGGTCTCCCAGTAAAAATGGTACCTCACTTGTGTGGGTAGGCATAGTGGCTGCAACAGGAAATGGCCCAAATCATACTGTGGAGACTTCAAAATCACCTATAACAAAACTACCTGGTTTTGGGGGGGGGCACCTGGGGTTTTGGCCCCGGGCTCGCCGCCATCTAGGGAAACCTACCAAACCCACACATTTCTGAAAACTAGACACACTGGGGAGTCTAATGAGGTATGGCTTCCGTGGATCCCCCAACGTTTCCCTACCCAGAATCCCCTGCAAACCTCAAATTTAGCTGACAAAACCACATTTTCCACATATTTTTGTGTGGA
This sequence comes from Calotriton arnoldi, assembly GCA_963921515.1. Taxonomy (NCBI): domain Eukaryota; kingdom Metazoa; phylum Chordata; class Amphibia; order Caudata; family Salamandridae; genus Calotriton; species Calotriton arnoldi. The sequence continues at coordinate 5,040,079 of CAWUFW010000228.1, read as the reverse complement.
ATCACCATGACGGCACAAATGTCCTACCCCACAGCGTTCTCCTTAGTGTCCCGAGTAAAATGATACCTCACTTGTGTGGGTGTCCAATGCAGAATTGGCTAAAAACGCATTTTTAAAAAAAATGTAGCGCTTAGAATTCTCTGTGCTATACCCTTATTCCCTATGTTTTGGGCTCTTCCCAGTCACAGGCCCTTGCCCCACCCACACAAGTGAGGTATCATTTTACTCTGGAGACTGAGGGGAACGCTGTGGGGTAGGACAATTGTGCCGGCACGGTGATTCCACCCAAAAATATGTGGAAAATTTGTTTTTTCAGCTAAATTTGAGGTTTGCAGGACATTGTGGGTAGGAAAACGTTGGGGGATCCATGCAAGCCATACCTCGCTGGACTCCCCCGGGTGTCTACTTTTCAGAAATGTGTGGGTTTGGTAGTTTCCCAAGATGGCCGCCGAGCCCAGGGCCAAAAACCAGGTTGTTTTGCGATAGGTCATTTTGATGTCTCCTCAATACGTTTTGGGCCCTTGTCTGTCGCGGGTACTTGACCCACCCACGCGAGTGAGGTACCATTTTTATCGGGAGACCTGGGGGAACGCTGGGTGGTAGGAAATTTGGGGATCCACATAGATTCCAGAACTTTCCCACACAGAAATTGGGAGAAAAAAGTGATTTTTTCATCAAAATTTGAGGTTTGCAGGGGATTCTGGGTAGGAAGACTTTGGGTTTGGTAGTTTCCCAAGATGGCCGCCGAGCCCGGGGCCAAAAACCCAGGTGACCCCCCTTGCAAAACCAGGTTGTTTTGTGATAGGTCATTTTGATGTCTCCTCAATACGTTTTGGGCCCTTGCCTGTCGCGGGTACTTGACCCACCCACGCGAGTGAGGTACCATTTTTATCGGGAGACCTGGGGGAACGCTGGGTGGTAGGAAATTTGTGGATCCACAGATTCCAGAACTTTCCCACACAGAAATTTGAGAAAAAAGTGATTTTTTCATCAAAATTTGAGGTTTGCAGGGGATTCTTGGTAGGAACTCTTTGGGGGACCCATGCAAGCCATACCTTCCTGGACTCCCCCGGGTATCTAGTTTTCAGAAATGTGTGGGTTTGGTAGGCTATTGCCCCAATATGCCTCCGGGGAGGGGCAGAAAGACTGTGGTAATTGTTTTTGGGGTGGGGGCATTATCATGCCCATTCTGGACAGCCCCCACCCCTACATTATTAAAAAAAAAAATCCCTGGTGCCTAGTGAGCTTTTTGCCCCCCCCCCCCCCCCGGGGGCAGATCAGGGGCTATTGCCCCCATCTGCCCCTGGGGAGAGCAGAAAGACTTGCATTTTTTTGGGGGGGGGGCATTGGCCTGCCCATCTTAGGCAGCCCCCACCCCTACATCGATAAAAAAAATCCCTGGTTTCTAGTGGGCTTTCTGCCCCCCCCGGGGGCAGATTGGGGGCTACTGCTCCCATCTGCCCCCCGGTGGGCAGAAAGACTGTTGTGCCCAAAAACATATGGGGGGGAGCAAAGGCCCTTGCCCAAGGGGCCGCTCCCCCCTCCATGGTGCTAGTGGGTGGATCCCTGCTTGGGCATCGCCCTCCTGGGGTGATCCCCAAGCAGGGATCCACTAGGGAAGGGTACCATTGGAAAGGGGACATTCTGCCCTTTCCAATGATACCTCTCCCAAGTGTTTCGGTGCTCGGGGGGCTGAGATAGCCCCATGAGCACTGAAACAGAAACTAAGTTTCAGTTTCGTTTTCAATCTAATGACAACAGCGCGCCATGCGCGCGATCGTCATTGGATTGAAAACCAGGAAAGGGCCTCGGGAGGGTGGGAAAGCTCTTCCCCACCTCCCAAGGCCAAAAAAAAATAAATGGAAATCCCTCTGCTGTTTACAGCAGAGGGATTTCGTGCCCCTGTCCTCATGACGGAATGGTTCCGTCATGAGCACAGGAGCACTGGTGCTCATGACGGAACCATTCCGTCATGAGCACCGAAAGGGTTAAATAAAAATAATTAATAATAAACTCCCAAAACATAAGGATGTTAATGTAAAACGAAACCTTAGGAATGGAACACTGCGTCCTTGGCTGCCTGAAGTCACCTGTTAACCATATTTTATCAATGGGTGGCATTTATAGGAGCAAATCATCAAACTTATGATGGCTCCTCTTCCCCCCGGAGGTGGATTTTCCTGAGTGGGTGGTTCCTTTTCTAGTTCTGATGAACGCTCGTCATGTTCCCTTCAGGGACCCTCCCTCAGGGTGCAGCCCCTTGCTCTGGCTCATTCTGGGGAAGGGCCAAGACTTAGGGAACGGTGCTCATGAGGTGAATTGGTTATGATTTGGCTTGACAGCGCAGCTGTCGCCAGACAATGATGTGACAACCACCAGGAAAGGGGCTTGTGATCCGCCCACATGTTGGGAGTCAGGAGTACATGTTTTGATTGGGCAGAAGTGTGCTTCCACAAAAAGTGATTGCCTTCTACACAGCTGTGACCATTTTCTTTATTTATCCAGCTGCCAGAGCTTGAACTTTAAGGGGCACACGCATGTCATTGCAATGCTATCAAAGTGTCTTAGATAACTAAAGAATTGATTGTGTTTTTCTCTGGCATCAGCACACATGGTGGATGGCCATGTCACCCGCAGGGGGACACTAAAGGGGACAACCCCTTAGTGTTTCCTCACTGTCGAGAGGTAGTATATTTTTTGTTGCCACCTGGCAGAGTAAAGTAGCCATGGCCAGCGTGAGACTTCAGCCCTCTTCCCCCCCGACAGATCATATCACGTCCAGCCCGGGGGGGTTGGCAGCGATATTTAGGTAGGCTCACCGCCTTGATCTTCCTCTTTTCCGGTAGCACCAACAGCAGAGAAATTTGCCAACCACCCACCCGCCATAAACAGGAGCGTCACCAAGAGCAGACAATCGCTGTAGAGCGGCGCAAGCGGAGTTACTGGGTGATCCTAATGTAAAAAGCTAATAATACCCCATCAGATGGAGATGGGTGTCACTAAAAATGATATCCTCAGACCATAGGGGGCCATAAGAATAATGCGACGGCGACCCCTTCATCCTGCACGGGACCGTTGGTATCCTGGCAGCTTACGGTTGGCCTTAACTTGCTCCGCTGAGGCACAGGTGCTGCAACCATTAAATTGTATGGGGCTGCAGCCCCAATGCGGAATACATAGCACCAGATGGCTAATAAAACATCACTGTGATGCCCGGTGCTTGAAGCAGGCTCAGTACGAGTGTCAGCGATTAGTCCTAAACAGCGCTGCACACGTTTGATCACCTAAGTTAACCCTACCTGTGTACTGCATAACAGTATATGAATAAACTGGCAACAGTTTTTTCCACACAAATAGCGTGTAGTCTGTTTTATTTTTGGGGATACAACTGTGGGTTTGTCACAGAAAGTATGTGTTTTAGACGTCAGGTGACAGAAGGGCTATGGGTGGAATTTGTGGAAACGCTAAGCAGGAGGCAGTCATTAACGTACATGGATTTTTAGGTCTTACTTAACAGTGCATTTATCAGGCAGACCTATTGGCATTGTCAATGCTTGTTTTCTGATGTTATCCTCCTTTACTGGAGATGGCACTTCTCTAGCCTCCTCCACCCCTGTGGTTTGGCCCTCCCAGAGGGACCATCTCTTCTGTCAGAACTAACCAGCCTTCTTCTTCCATGGCACCCTCATACAAGAATCTTATCCCTATCTCCCTTAACAGCCCAAACACCCCCATCACCAAAACAGTTGCGTCAGAGCTGCATTGTTTGCTCCACAACTGCAGATCTGCAATCAAACACAAACTGGAAATCTCTGACACTATCACCCATTACAATCTTGACATGCTCTTCCTCACTGAGACCTGGTTTAATGACTCCTCTCATACTTTGTTTGATCTTCTGATACCTACCGACTACTCTATCCTCAGAAATGACAGAACAGACAAAATTGGGGGAGGTGTCGCTATCATCTTCAGAAACTCCCTTCAAATTAAAGCCTTTCCTACCATCTTCTTCCGTACATTCGAATGCCTATCCCTAGAACTTCAAGTACATCACGGCTCACCCTTCAGGTTCCATGCCATCTACCACCCGCCCGGTAACTGCTCTCCCTTTTTGGAGGAACTCACCGACTTCATCAGTGACCAATATTCTCAAAGTGACAGGCAGATCTTCCTGGGTGACTTCAATCTCCACTGGGGCTCCTTGGAAGACTCGACTGCCAACAAGCTTGCCACCTTTCTCTCAGCCAATGATCTTTTCCAACACTGCTGGGAAATTACACACTAAGGGCTCAATTCTGGACCTTGTTATTTCTAAAGCAGACCTGCTTACTATTGCTCCCCCTATCCATGTAGACTGGTCAGACCAATTCCTCATTCCCTTCCGTTTTCACCTTTCGCACGTTATAACTCTCGGCCAACCTAAAAGGGCTTCTACCTGGTTCCGCAACACTAAAAACATTGATCTTGACACTCTGTGTGATTCTGCTATGCGTTCACTTCCTAGACTAGACCCTAACGTGGATGTCAACGATCTCACCTCCCATTGCCTCTCAGTCCTAGCAGTCGAAATCGATAATGTCGCTCCACTCCAAAGCAAAAGACCCACCCCCTCAGCACCTTGGTTCAATAAAGCTCTCTATGATGAAAGGAAGAACCTTAGAATCTTGGAGAAACATTGGAGACAATCTCCATCCACCTCCAATCTCTCTCATTTACGTTCGGCAAGATCCAAATACCACAAGCACATCTTCCATGAAAAAGCATCACATTTCAGATCACTCCTCGACTCAGCCAAAAACAGACCCAAAAAACTTTTTGACCTCATCAAAAACCCAAACTGCTCTCCCCAAACCATCAAGCCTGAGGATTCTTCAAAGAAAGCAGCAGAATTCGCTATATTCTTCGATGAAGAGGTCAAATCACTGGTGGATCAGGTCACCCACCCCACCCCCATTGAGGAGTGAAAATCCTTAGTCACTTGGCAGAACTTTGCCGCCATCTCGGAAGATGACCTCCTCAAATGCATCCTCGAAACCAAACCCTCCAACCATTCTTCTGACCCCATCCCTAGTGTCATCGCCATTGATTTCTACACCAATACTCTCTCTTACTGGACCAGGCTAGTTAATCTCTTCAATAATAACAGAAAAAGGGTGGAGGAAGAACCTGGGGAGACAATTTTTAAAGACCAGCAAGGAGAGAAAGTCCCCTATTCATAAATTCATAACACAAAAACAGTCCTCGGGTCTATAAAATGAAGTATGAATAGTTACCACTGTGTAGACTCCGACACCTGTATTATGAAGGAAGATGGGGGAAAGATCCTTTTAGGATGAAAACCCTCACTCACCTCACGGTGACATGCTTCATCATTTGGGTTTCTCCTCCTGGTGGAAAAGCATAGTTCCACCAGGGGCTACAACTCCTCACTGTGAGAAAGGAGCTCAGGGATGTTTTAGTATGTTGAAGGCTCTATATTCGCAAGGATGCTAAAATCCCGTGATAAATCAGGTAAGCAAGGAAGTGCAGCGCAATTGCAAAAAATGTGGATTAAAACTACCTAGTGGCAACAAAATAGACAGTCTTTATTCACTTGCTGACACTGGTAGAGTTAAAAAGCAGTGCAAACAGCAGTGTGAAAATTATACTGCTGAGTTATTTACACACGGTCAACATGTTTCAGCCTGAATGACCTATCTCAGTGTCTAGGCTTTCGTCAGGACCAAGAATAGAAAACAAAGCTGCTGCTGAATATGAAAAAGTGTAGAGAAATAAATAGGAAAATACTAGACCAGTAATCTCATGTTTCTTGTAGTATTACTGGAGAAATCCAAATTTTTGGAAAACAACCCTCACCTCTACCTGGTAACAACTCAGGAAGGGTTACGACTCGAGTACCACGACGGGGTACCGACGGATAGAGCGGGGCCCCCTTCCCTGAGTTGTTACCAGGTAGAGGTGAGGGTTGTTTTCCAAAAATTTGGATTTCTCCAGTAATACTACAAGAAACATGAGATTACTGGTCTAGTATTTTCCTATTTATTTCTCTACACTTTTTCATATTCAGCAGCAGCTTTGTTTTTCTATTCTTGGTCCTGACGAAAGCCTAGACACTGAGATAGGTCATTCAGGCTGAAACATGTTGACCGTGTGTAAATAACTCAGCAGTATAATTTTCACACTGCTGTTTGCACTGCTTTTAACTCTACCAGTGTCAGCAAGTGAATAAAGACTGTCTATTTTGTTGCCACTAGGTAGTTTTAATCCACATTTTTGCAATTGCGCTGCACTTCCTTGCTTACCTGATTTATCACGGGATTTTAGCATCCTTGCGAATATAGAGCCTTCAACATACTAAAACATCCCTGAGCTCCTTCCTCACAGTGAGGGAGTTGTAGCCCCTGGTGGAACTATGCTTTCCACCAGGAGGAGAAACCCAAATGATGAAGCATGTCACCGTGAGGTGAGTGAGGGTTTTCATCCTAAAAGGATCTTTCCCCCATCTTCCTTCATAATACAGGTGTCGGAGTCTACACAGTGGTAACTATTCATACTTCATTTTATAGACCCTAGGACTGTTTTTGTGTTATGTAGTTAATCTCTTCCTCAGTCAAGGCTCCCTCCCAGCTGCCCTCAAAACAGGACAAGTTACCCCTCTTCTAAAAAAAAAACCTCCGCAGACGCGAACGACCTCAACAACTTCCGCCCCATCACCAACCTCCTTTTTCTTTCGAAAATCACAGAAAAATGTGTTGCGAAACAACTTTCCCTACATATTATGGACAATAATCTCCTTGACGTGTTCCAATCTGGCTTCATTCAAAATTGCAGCACTGAAACAGCCCTGCTGCAAGTGATTGATGATGCGCTGCATATACTCGATTGTGGGGAATCGTGCCTTCTGATTCTTCTTGACGTCTCTGCAGCCTTTGACACTGTTAATCACAACACCCTCCTTAACACTCTTCAACAGAGAATGGGCGTGGAAGGCACAGTGCTTAAATGGTTTTCCTCATTCCTCTCGGACAGATCCCAAATGATCAAGATAGCGAACAGTCTTTCGTCTCCATTGGCGGTTGGTCAAGGCGTCCCTCAAGGTTCTATCCTTGCACCCACTTTGTTTAATCTCTATCTGGAACCATTAGGGAACCTCCTAAGTAAATCTGGGATCCACTACCATCTCTATGCGGATGACACTCAAATCTACCTCAAGGTGTCTTCCTCACATGATCTCTCACTACTCAACTCTACTCTCAACTCTATTCACAACTGGATGTTAGCTCACCAACTCATTCTCAATCCCTCCAAAACTGAATTCCTCCTCCTACCTCTCTCTCCCCGCCTCCTGTTCAATCCTGGATGGATCAGCTGAATTTACTCAACAATAAACCCATCATTGTCGACAGCGCTAAATCCCTAGGTGTCATACTTGACAAAAGACTCAACCTAATCTCCCACATCAACTCCATTGCCAAGAACGCACGTTACCAGCTGCGCCTTCTGTGGGGGATTCGTCGGTTCTTCCCGGAGAAAGACCTAAAAACCTTGGTCCAATCGCTAGTTCTCTCTAGACTGGATTACTGCAATTCTCTTCTGACTGGCCTACCCAAATCTCACCTCTCCCCCCTCAAATCCGTCCTCCATTCAGCAGCTCGCTTTATTTCAGGGTCCAAACGAAGTGACCAAATCACTCCTATCCTGTCTTCTCTTCGATGGCTTCCCATCGAGGCAAGATCTATTTACAAAACGGCCTGCATCACCCACAAAGCCTTGCACACTTCCTCCCCTCGTTACCTGGCGAATAAACTGAAAATGTCTGGAGGCTCGAGACCTTCTCGGAATGCGGAAAAGTTTCTGCTCGAGCCCTCCTCCTTCAAAAGGGAAAGATCGATGGCTCAATCGTTCTCAGGCAATGCGGTGAGAATCTGGAACTTGCTTCCTCCATTGCTCCGTGCCACCACCTCTATCCAGATCTTCAAAGCTGACCTCAAATCCATAGCTGCCAAGTTGCCCAGGTTCATGCGTGATGCGCAGCGCCAGGCCAGGTATTTTCCTTGAATTCTGGGACTTGTAGTCCAGTTTTATAATGGAGTAAACAAGTCCACAAGTCCCAGAATGCAACGAAAAAACCTGGACTGGCGCAGCGCATCACGCATGGACCTGGGCAACTTGGCAGCTATGCAAATCTCTTCTCTTCCAAAGACACTTTCAGAACTAATACCTTCATTCTCAGACCCCTCTAGGAAGTTCGTTCATCATTGTAAATTTGTAATATTTTCTTGTACATTCCTCACCCTTGCTTGCTGTGTTTGATATTGTGTTCTTGCATTCTATGGTTTTACCCTACCTCTTCTAGTCTCCTGTTTATTTTTGTAACGTTCTATTTTGTAACATTTCTCTCATGTAACGTAACTGGCTTTATAAAAATGCATAAAATAAAATAAAATAAATCCACCCTCTCAGGAGATGGCACTCCTCTAGCCTCCTCCACCCCTGTGGTTTGGCCCTCCCAGGGCCTGTTCCACCCTCTCAGGAGATGGCACTCCACTCCTGTTCCCGCCTCCTCGAGGGTTGGGTCCACCCTGTTCCCCGCCTTTCCTCTTTCACATGCAGGTCTCTCCTGTCCCCTCCTCCTCTCTGAGGAGGCCTCCTCTCGGTGCACGCCTCCAGTTCTCTCAAAGTTGGGCCCTGCGTGTCTCCGTGGCCTTCAGTTCCCATGGGGGTGGCTGGTCACCATGTCCCTCCCTCCTCAGAGGGCGGCTCTCTCCTTGGGGATATATCCCTGTTGTGACCCTGGCCCATTCTATCCCCCTGCCTCAGGGGAGTGTCGTCTCTGCTCCTCTCGCAGGGATGGCCTCCCTGTGTCCTCCTCGTGGGGTGGCCCTCTCCTCAGGGGGTGTCACCTCCCTTGGCCTTCAGCGGGTTGGTCTCCCCTCCCCTCAGGGGGCGTCACTTCCCTGGGGTCGTCCTCTGTGCCCCGCCTGGTCCTGGGTCAGCACGCCCCCCCGTGTCCGCCTCCTCATACATGTAGGCTCCTCCCCCCTCAGTACTGCGCTCTCCCCGCTGTAAGATGGCGAAGGCGTACGATCACCTCTTCAAGCTGCTGCTGATCGGGGACAGCGGGGTGGGCAAGACCTGCCTTATCATCCGCTTCGCGGAAGACAACTTCAATAGCACCTACATCTCCACCATAGGTGAGGGGCCGGGGGGGTACACCGACACCCTCAACTCTACCACCGGTGGGGGAGGAGGCGATGGTCCACACTGCCTGCTGGCCCAGGCGTCGGGTCTCCCTAGAGAGTGAAGTGGTCTGTGTCGGGGGGTTCTGTAAACGCACAGGCGCCTGTTTCACCACAGGCAGGATGCTAGAACTTTGTATGAACTATTGCGCACTCTGCTCCCTTCAGATTGATGGCGCTATGTTCTTGGACAGCGCCTAGACTCCCCCGGTGTGCACCCTGGTGCTCTCTATATTGCCTCCGTTTCTACCTCATCTCTCCACTCTGCCCCCATTCCCATTGCATCTCTCCACTATACACAGTATCACGCTGCGGTCCGACCTCCGCCCTACCCATTGCATCACCCCTGCGCATTGCATCCCCTCCCGAATTCCCTAGGCCTTACCCAAACTTTACCCATTTTAACCCCTTCTTGGCACTGTCCTCCCCAATACCCGTTCTCCTCCCTTCATGCTCCCAGCCGTTCAAGACAGCAAAACACAAATCGCCGTTGTGATTTTGGTAGCCAAACTTTGGGTGACAGACTACAAAAGTTACAGAATAACTTAAATTGTTGTTTATTAACCCATGTACATTTCTTATCGGTTTCCACTTAGCTCAAGTTTTCCGGGCCTCTGCATCCGTAGCTTATCCATTCCTCGATTTATCTTTGCATTTTGAGACATGTATTCCTGGTTTCCTAATGGGATAAACAGGACAACAAATCGTAGAATGCGAGGTAAAACCCTGGACCATATGAGCTACTTATGCATAGATCTGGGAAACATATGAACTCTGCTTCCAACCCTATTTAAGTGTGGGACACAAGGAAAACAACTCTAAAAACAAAAGAAAATCATCAGTTAGTAGAGAAAAAAACACCACACTGAACAATGAAAACACAAAAACATACAAAGCACACAATAGTCCGCAAGCTACAGGCACCTAGGGTTCTTTGAGTGCAAGTGCTACACAGTGTGTATAGTTGTACAGTATTCCCTTTCTGCCCGGGGTGAGCCAATGCTGGAAATCCGAGAAGGAAACTTCTTCCATTAATGAGTCACTGGCTCCCACGAGGGAGACTTCCCCCTTCACTGAGAAGAGCAGCCCTGCAATCCTCCTGCCCACCCCCGGAGATGTTAAATATTTCCACATTGAGGCACACGCAGTAGTGTGCCATGTGTGTACATCTGATCCAACCCTCTTTCGAGGCTGTGCACGATTTGTTCCCCAGGCTAGTGGGGTTCTGAGCTGCATAAATGTAAGGACTCGGCTGCAAACCAACTAGGGCTTGGAAGGCTACCTTTTGCAGGGAAATGACAGCCTGGATTGACCTGGGAAGCTTTGTCTGCTGTCATTAAAACGGTTATTTAACCACCATTAGAGCATCTTTTCTCTCACTGTCCCACACTAGCACCAACAGGGCAACTGGCGTCTGTGGTTGTTGACCGTTTTAGAAATTTTTTTTTTCCTGCAGACTGCTTAGATTTTAAGTTGACCCATGTCTGATGTGCTTTCCCCAGTTCTGGTATTTTCAGCCAGCAAGAGCAGGCCTTGGCCGTTCACTTTTCTTCTTATAAGGTACTGGTTCCAGCATGCTTATGTGGTGTTGGTCGAAAGACACTGTAATGGCTGAAGTTGCCCAACTGTTGGCATTTTACAGTCCTACAGATTTTTTTCCACAGAATCTTGCTATTTTTATTTTTGAGATTATTATAAATCCAGGAAATAAACCAGTAGCGGGCAATAACTCAAATGTATGCGCCTCCTGAGATCATTTTATTCGATTAAAGTCTATTTAAAGTGACACTACCCTGGAATGTAATATTATTCCGAACTCCTGCTTCAAACAATTCAGGCCTAAAAACGGACATTCTTTTACGAAAATGGTGATTATGTGAAGAAATTGCTAGATGAAAGGCTGTAGCAGAGCGGTGTCGATTTTCATGGGCGAAGTATATATTTCCTGTGTCAATTCCACCGGATGTTCCTTACATCTTTCCTCATATAGTTAACTTCGCCTGCTATTGAAGTTGTTTGCTATGTATCAGTAACAGTGTAATGAAAAAAGCATTGGTTTAAGCCAAAAGGTCTGGCGTGTTGGCTGCCAGCCTTTTGGCTTTGTCGGTGCTTTTTAGGCCTCGCCTGAGACAGCTCATGTTTTGTCACTTGCAAGACATTTTGTTAACTAAAAGGGGCTTAGAGCCAGCCCATTGATTACCATTCTTAGGCTTCATTGTTACTTTTATTTCCTGGCCCCGGATTGGTCAGCGCATGCTGGTTTCACTTTCTCTTCATTTATTTCTCACTTCTATGGGTCATGGACCAAGTAAAGATTGCTTCTTTTACTGTTCTGGCGCTGGGATTGATGTACTTAAAACAAAAAAACATAAGTCTCTTCTGAAACAGCGCATGCGCTGTTTGTGAGAATTTCTTCAATTTTCTTTCCCCTCTCCCCACCGTTGTCTTTGTTGCTTATTCCCCATCACCCCTCATGTGCCGTTCTTTGTCTACTGTTGTTACTTCACCTTCCCTGCTCCCTGGTTTTGGCTTGCTCTGTTCCCCCTTCCCACCTCCTGTGTCCTTGCTTGCCCCACTGGTTGTTGCTTGCCACGTCCAGCGAGAGCCATTTGACTTTATCAATGTGTTTTTTTGCCATTTTGCAGAGCAACACAGCTCCTGTGCAGCATAGTTGGAAGTAAAAACAAAAGTGTTGACCATGTCAGTACAATGTTTCTTTTTACTTTCAGCCATGCTGCTCAGCAGTCGCACTGCTGAACATGACAAAAAAAACTTGACAAAGCCAGTAGAACTCGCATAGGCGAGCCCTATTGTTTTGCGTGTGCTTGTTTTCTTTGGTCATGGTTGTTGCAAAACTCAATTGTTAGGGAATCCACCAGGTTCTCCTGAATATAAAAAAAATAAAAATTGCTGATGGTAAAAATATTGTTTTGGTCTAAAAAAACACACATTGCCATAGTGGTCACTGGCACTTTGTATGGATGTGCTCCTTATGAAAGAACCCAAGGTTGTCGCTCGCAGTGACGTCAGCCCATGGCAGAAGTGGGTTGACCCACTGACCCCATGGTGTGGGGAAGAAAATGTGAATGATACAACAACCAATAGACCAATGGATGTATAGAGCTGGCTGAAAGTTCCTATAAGTATGCTATACACGTAATTTTAGTAAAATCAAAAAGCCTTTGCTAACATCAGACCTAAACAGCAAAATTGAAGTTGAAATATTCAAATTGCTAAATGCAAGTAAAAATGACTCCTTGACATAAAGCCGGTACTTAGAATGGATAAAAAGCTAGGTCTGGCAGTGGTATTCAGGTGTGTAAGGCAAACTGCATTGATTCAATAGCTTGCTAGTTCTTTTAATGAAGGGTCCTGATGTCCTTGGTTCTAGGCGTCCTCTCAGAACTAGAAAGCAGGAACAAGTGGTGAAGAGGCTCCGAGATCAAAACTTTATTTCAAGATTTAAACAAACTTGTCATGTGATATCCAGGGAAAACTGTGAACACAAACATTTCCTCTTGGTGTAAGCACAAAAAGCTATTTGGAATCAGTAGTGCCAAGCCGCAGGGAGGTAGTTGCTCATCAACGTTGTACGCTGCTGAGTTGGTTTGTTAATGGTTGGGCATTAGTGTGGGATAGGCAGATGTAGTTTAGTGGAGCTGTCCTCGCACTCCGCTCTAGTGCTTCTCTTCAGGACTTGCCAGGGTGGTGGTTGGGCGGAGCTATCCCCGCCCAACAGTGTCTAGTATTTCTCATCAGTGTAGTCAGGCTGGGTTTGTTGAGCAGACCTACCCCCACTATTTCTCCTTGGTGAGGGTTTGACTGGTGTGGCTTTGGGAGAACTGACCCCCATCCCATTACAGGCCATAGTACTTCTCATCATTGTGCGCCAGGCTGGCGAAGCTGTATGGATCTACCCGTATGCCTAAGGACCTCAGTGTGGACCAGGCTGTTGTGTTTAGATGAAACTATCCCCAGCCCCACAGGTCCTAGTATATTTCCTTTCTGTGGCCCACTCTGTTACTTTTAGGTATTTCTCCTTGATGTGTGCCAGTTTGGTTGGAGCTACCCCAACCCTTCTGGGCCATAGTGTTTCCTCTTGGTGTGGCCCGGCTGGAGTGGCTGTGTGGAGCTAACCCTGCCCCTACAGGCCCTAGTATTTCTCATCATTGTGGACCAGGCTGGCACAATTGGGTGGAGTACCCCATATCCTTACAGGCTGTAGTACTTCTTGTCATTGTGGACTAGGCTGGATGGTTGGGTGGAGCCTTCTCTACCTGTACAGGCCCGGGTATTTCTTATCAGTGTGGACCAGGCCTGTGTGTGGCTGGATGGCGTTACCCCCACCCGCAGATGTCCTGGTGTTTGTCATCACTATGGACCAGGATGGTGTGGTCGGACTTTGTAGTTGGCTGGGGACGTCCTGAACTCTGAAGTGCTCTTTTCCTCCTGTGCCATCAGTGGCCCCATTGACGGATCACAGTTTCTTCCCAGCTGGGCATTGCTACTCGACGCGTCTTTACACAACAATGCAGTGCTCGGTTCCCAGTAACTGTACACTGCCTGTTAACCAGGAACGAAACAGCTGCAAGAAACTTGGGCCAAGTTATCCGAGCTGTGCCCCACACATTCAAGATTTCAGGCACTGGTGTTAGTTTCACCATGGTCAACAGGTGTGATATTTCAACCATAACACACTACCATTTCAGAACAAGGGATGTATAGAAGCGGGCTGGCCTAGAGAGGGATAAGTAAGTTTATAGACAAGCCTGTACCTCTGGAATGGCTGGGATCGAGTAAGCCAATGGTGAGCTCAGCTGGCACTGCAAATACCCCCATGTTTGCTGTTGCCCCACAGGCCGCTCATAGAGGCACTATTTAGTGTTTAATGGAACCAGATGCCCTTACTTAAAATCGGTGCCATACTTTAGTGGAAGTATCATTCATTTTTGTGAGAATTCTAGGTGCAGATTTGCAGGTCATCCTTTCAAGACTTATGGAGTCAGGGTTCTCCTACAGGTGATAGTAACAAGCTCAGGTTGAACTCGAGGCTTGACTTAAAAGAGCCGAAAAAAGGGATTGAGGGTGGAAGGGAAGTCGAGAGTTCCCAATGAAACAGACACTCTTGGAAGGAGGACGACAAGGATGCCCCACATGCGTCCTCTTGTGTGAAGTGTTAAAGGTATGAGGGAGGCGAAGGATCGTAAAGATAATTGTAAATAGGTAGTCTACGGGTTGAGAATTGTTCCCTGGCTTCATTGATGGGGCAGGTTTAGGTTTGGGCATCTCACCTTGGCACTTGCACAGCATGCCATCAAAATGGACCATGGGGAAAAGCTCCATAGGGTTCACCTAGTTGATGGCCGTCTGCATATAGGTGCTTTTGGGTAGCAGATGGAAGGCCTAGGACCCGGTATTCTTGGCATCAACCTCATAGTACCAGCAAGAAGCATCAGGAGAAGTCCAGAAGGCGAGAGACCAGCAGTTCTAGAATTCAGCCATCTAGCTTTGGATGTCATACAGGAATCCGGAAGCATGCCGTTTTATGCATGTATTCCGGCTACACAAAATCACCTGGTACACCAAAACACAGCCTCATGGCTGAAGCTCTTTTCCAGCGTCCTGTCCCTAAATAAGTGCCAAAAGTACCTCTTCGGCCATTGTTCAGAAGCTTGAGTCTGCAGTGAAGCTACAAAAGCTCACACCCGGGCCCACCTAGACTCAGTCTCGAGGCACGAGTGGCTGGCAAACCAGGGAGTAACGGGGCAGGTAGAAAGTTGACTGCGCAGAGTTGGTGGGATCCATTTCCCTCTCTAGAATTTCAGATGCCCAGAACAGATATGAGGTGAGGACTATGGGCTTCATGTCAAGTTTCGCGAATGCCGGACACCCTCCACAAATTGGTGGATATCCCGTCGGCCATAATAACAGTGCACTGCTGTCAGCGGCACTCTGAATATGGTGGATTTTACATCTGCCACTTCTTGGCCGATGTCCTACTTTGTCAACCTTTAAAGAAGGCCCTTTATCATGATCGGAGTTGAAAAAGCGAGGGAGAGGTGGTAGCTGGTCGATGCACTTAGCTACTGGTGAGCAGTGAGAACATCTCACAGGAGATCCGGATTTACAAGTAGGCTTGTCGGAAGGTGAGAGATAAGATAAGCAGTGTGTTTGATAGTGTGATGGGGGATAAATCCGGAAAAAGTGGTGCTGCCATTTTGTAACTTGGGGAGACGCAGTGCTTTACTTATCTGGGTCAAAATTTTAGAAATTCCTTTTCAATGGTGATGCACCCATAAGGCCCCTGAGATTCTGCAGCCACAGCGTTTTCTGCATACCTAGGGTTTGTCCACATTTGCCACATAATCCATCTGCTGCATAATCGACAAACGCCAGCAAAAATGTTTTTGGCTCCAAATGATTAAACGTTACTAGGTCCAAGCTGTGGCCCACGCTTTGTAAATATTATCTGGTCATCTTTCATTTGCCAAGTATTGTAGTCAGGTGTAGCTTTTGCCTAGCCTGTGCTAATATGTGTTAAGACAAAAGAGAGATGTAATAGTACCACAAGATGTGCTTAACTATGCCACAGCAATTCGCCTTTTCTTGCCACAGATTTTAGTTTACTCTGCTGCACAATTTTGATCCTCCGTTGCAAAAATTAATATCAGTGGCCCCCCAGTTCGCTGATTTTACGCAGGATAATGGGGAGACAGAAATGGAGGGGAGGGGTTGGATACAATTGGATTAAAACACTCATAAAGTTGCACTGTTCACATGTTGCCCATCTAGTCGAATAGGCTCTTCAGTCCTAAAACAGGAATGGTTTTAAAGCTGACCTGACTTGTACAAGGATGCAAACTCGGTTTAGAAGAATGCAGGAACTTTGCTTCTGCCACATTAACGTGATGACGATTGCTGGCTCCAGAAATATGTCTGAACAGGCTGCAGTGGCCCTGATTAAAAAAAGAAATTCTTTCCGACAACACTGCGGCTCCAATAACTTGGAAACAAGGACTCTGTGAAAACAAGAACTATTAACTTCACTATCGGATACATGTCCTGATTACTGCAACAAGCTGCTGATAACAGAGATTGTGTTTGTCCAAGACATGAATTCATTGTCTTTGTGCTTTACAGGTCCCTTATCGGTCTGGCCAAGGCCTCCCTATTCATATATGTAGCTTAGTTTGGTGTGACGGACAGCTGACCGTTCCCTAGCCATGCTGCTTTCTTGTTGGCAAAGTCTGGCCTGGCCAAGACATGTTGGATCCCCGCGTCTCTGACCTGGTGGAGACGGCGGGTTCCTTGTCCCTCTAATCCTGTGGTCTTCGAGCTTTTTAAAGCCAGCCCCCTATTAAAAAAAAAAAAAAAATCATTATCCCCCCCTTAGAATTTCTATTATTCTAATAAATTTGCAATGTTTAAATATGTCTAACATGTTTAAATATTGCAGTTAAGTTCTGTTACCCATTTTAAAAATGCAATCAAATACACAATTGCCAAACGTACTATTCTGGTCAGCCGGGCCTTGCTAAAGTGTAAAAGTATCCAGAGTGTGGTTATCAGTAGTGGTGGGTGGGTTTAAGGAATATTTGATATTTGGAATCCCTCCCTTTTGACACCCACTCCCAGCTAGTAAATGACAAAAGGTGTTAGTGATGGCCCATTACAGAGTGGTTTACTGATACCCATTTTTTCCTCTTGAAACAATACATCTGCATAATGCTTCACTTGGTGAGAGCCTAGCTCCCCCTCTGGGATCATTTAAGGCCCCCCCCCTGGTTTGAAGGCCTCTGCTCTAATCTATCCTTGCTGGTTTCATGTGACCCAGCCTAGACTTGTGGGTCTGCGTCTCTCTGGCCTTGCCCAGCCAAAACCTGCTGGTTCTTTGTCTACTCTATCCATGATTGTTACTTGTCGGCCTGAGCCAGCCCCGGTTTCTACGTTTTTCATCTTCGTGATCTGGTCCAGGTGCGAACTGCTGAACTGCTGGTTCCTTGGCAGCCTAGTGTAGTCATGCCGGCTTCTTGTCGGTCTGGTACCGCCTAAACATGCAGGTTCCTCATCGTACTGACTAGGTTGGCCAAGCTGGGGCCTGCTTTTCTTACTGTTGGTCTTGTCTAGCCATGCTGGTTTCTTGCCAGTTTTGTCTGCACAGCCCTACACATTTAGTACTACCTTTTACTCCTGCATTGGTCCGACTCTCGCAGTCTGGTTGGTTCATTTCTGGATTGGGGAAAGCTCTGCATTTGTGCTGGACCATATGCTGGTATGACTCAAAGACTGCTCTAATGCTTCTGTATTTAGTTTCAATCTGTTCTCTCTCTTTATATATTGTAAAGCTTTCGCAGAAGGCTGCTGTCACAGAAAGCAGATGACCAGGTACTGGCGGGAGAACCTTTTTTCAAGACTGGTTTGGACCTATTGTCACCTGAAGGGTAGGATCTTGCCTCTCGGGGTCGGCCGTGGCCCCAAAAGAACCCTGCTTATTCTTCCACCCAGTGTTTATTCGTTATACGTTTTTCATTGCGCGGTTCGCATTTGGGTGACATTTAAAGGACGTTAAAGCTGACTGAGTGAGTGAAACTTTTTATAAACTGAAATATACACAAACATGCAACTGAAGTTATAGCCATCCACATGCAAAAGTATTCATTTAATTGTGGGTCCTAAACCTTCCACAGGTCATGTTTTCTAAAGACCAAATAAACTGAAGAAAATACCAACAATGCAGAGGAAGCGCAGCGTAAGTGTTCCTATTATTATATATTTGTCCACTTCAATGATACATAGTTTATTTTGAAGCGATCCCTCTCATAAACTTCCAATGAGATAACCAGGACAGAGCTGCTCTTCATTTAATTGTAGATTTTATTCCACCAGGATGTCCATTTCCAAACAAACCTGTGCTTCATTTAAAGGATCTTAACGGGTTTGTTTGGAATTGGACCGGCAGGTGGAATTTAGTTACAGATGTCATGGGTGATGGAAAGTGATGAATGGTTTATTCTGATTGGATGGGGAAACTTCCATTTTGCTGTACAGTTACGGACCGGAATCTGAGATTAAGTTGAGAACTGCTCAGACGCTACATCGCCCTAAAGTGGTTTTCGACCTCTGGTTTTCCCAACATAGGAGTAGAGGTTGAAAGAAATGACAAATTTGCTACAATTCGACTATATATGTGTTTGGAGACGTTCCAGAGCATAGGACTAATATCAATTGCCCTGATGAAGTTCTGATGGCAGAACGTAACGCGTTGCCTGGGCGAATTGAGTGATTTTTCATTAAAGTCTAGGATTAAATGAGGAGAAGACTCTGTCCTGTTTATCTCTTTGGAATTTCATGTGCGGGATCGCTCCAAGGTAAATAATATAGTTACAGTGGACTAATATATAATGATTGTAACGCTTATAGTGTGCTTCCCCCAGGTTTTTGGTACTTTCTTTTTAGAATTAGCAATACTTCAGTATACAGTGATAGTTGCATAGTAAAAACTTTAAGGTATGCATGAAAACTTAGTTTAGAATGCAGCAGATGCACTTATAAATATGGGCAAATCAGATGTGGTCTTCATGATTGCATAGATGGGGTAAACAAGCGCCGGATCACCTAAAGAAGCATTTTATCGCATAGATAAAAGTTCTTTCACACCTCTCGACGGTGCCGTACGAGGGGACCATCCTATGTGCCATAGGGATGTTTTTTTCCAGATTCACAGCGCTGCCCCGGTGAAGGAATTTCTGCTTGGTGAAAATTAAGATTTCTAGCACCAACCCGTCTTTGTTGCTGGAGCGTGTGTTTATCCTAGGATGTGTAATTTCTGTGCTGGGTATGACGAGGAGTTAATATTAGTTTCCATCTGGGATTGTGACAGTGAATTGATATATCTGTTGGTTTTGACAGCTATATTCAGCATGTACAGCTCAACTGCTTAGCGTATATTTGGTAACCTTTCTCTGTGTCGTAGCGAAGGTGCTGTGGTCCTTATAGCAACTAGGCACACTGGGCTCGTACCCACAGGTGCCAGTAAAAGAAGCCATATGTGAGGTTAATATTAATGCTGTCAATGGTTGTATTTTTTCATATGGTAAGTAGTGTGTGGATTGATTTGACACCATGGGCCAAACTCAAATTGTGATCGACTGAACGTCCACCATCTTGTTTAGTAAGAACGGATGCCTTAGATCGATCATCTTGTTTAGTATGGATGGATACATTTTGTCTGTTCAGCAGAGAAACTAAGGCCTAAGTGTGCATGGGCCCCTTGCCCATCGGTAGACCAACACGGTCTACTGGAACGCTTCTCTCCAGACAGTAGCCAACACGGTCTACGGGTATCCTCTCCAGACAGTGAACCTGCACAGTCTACTGGTACCCTCCTCTCCAGAACTGACTCAACTGGAGGAGCAGTGGGTGGGGATGCGTGCACTGCAAATGCCTTAAATGGTTTATTAAAGCAAACACCAGGAGATGATGGACGGAGCACTGAAACGTTTGACACTCACCCCCAGTCACAGAACTGGGTTGAATCCATCATCGTTCTTTAGCTCACTTCGCCACCCCAGTTCAGACCCAGCCATATGCAGATGTCTTGACCCTGTGCCTTATGGTAACACTCCAGCCTAAACTGCCATGCCAGGTCTTCCCTGGACCGTAAACAAGCATCCTGGGACCGGTTTCGATGTAACACCTCATCAGCCAGGCTAGCTTGAATCCAGTGGCAAAGTGAGAAAGGGACCCACATCTGGGCATACACTGCCAACTCA
Organism: Calotriton arnoldi; assembly: GCA_963921515.1. NCBI lineage: Eukaryota > Metazoa > Chordata > Amphibia > Caudata > Salamandridae > Calotriton > Calotriton arnoldi. The sequence continues at coordinate 5,020,065 of CAWUFW010000228.1, read as the reverse complement.
GGGCAAACAAGGCAAACACAAGGAGATGATGGATACATTGCTGAAACTTTTCAGACACTCACCCCCTGTCACAAGATCTGGGTTGAATCTAACATCATTCTTTAGCTCACTTGGCCACCCAAGTTCAGACCCTGCCATATGCAAATCAGTCTTAAACGTGTGCCTCATGGGAATAGTCTAGCCCGAACTGCCAAGCCAGGTCTTCCCTGGACCGGAAGCAAATATATATCTTTACAACGAATGCGCTACAACGCATTCCATTACAACGCGGTCGTTACATCGACCACGTTGTTACAACGCGAACCATTACATCGCAAGTCATTACAACGACTTGCTGTAGGGGGCGCGCTGGACTTAGGAATAGTATAATTTACTATTCCTACTCCAGTTTGTGCAACAGCAGGGAAGGTGTTGGATTGTAAATCCAACACCAGTGCGCCCCCTACAGCAAGTCGTTGAAACGACTTGCGATGTAATGGTTAGCGTTGTAACAACTCAGTCGTTGTAACGGAATGCTTTGTAGCGCATTCGATGTAAAGGCTGTTTCCCCCGGAAACAAGCATCCTGGGACCAGTTTCGGGGTAACACCCCTCACCAGCCAGGCTAGCTTGAATCCAGTGGCAAAGTGAACAAGGGACCTACGTCTGGGCATGCTCTGCCAACTGAGGGGTGTGACCTCGAAACCGGTCCCATGATACTTGTTTCCGGTCCAGGGAAGACCTGGCTTGACAGTTCAGGCTAGACTGTTCCCATGAGGCACATGGTCAAGACTGATTTGCAATTGGCTGGGTCTGAACTGGGGTAGTGAAGTGAGTTAAAGGACGATGATTGATTCAACCCAGATCTGTGACTGGGGGGGGGGGGGGGGTGTCTGAAACGTTTCAGCGCTCCATCCATCATCTGCTTGTGTTTGCTTTAAATGGTTTATTGGAGTAAAAGATTACCTATCTCAAAGGTTCTCAATGCAGCACCTTTCGCAGACATGAACATTTTACACACACATGGATCAGTCAGTCTCCCGAGGGAGTGTCTAGTATGTTACAGATCTTTATATGGAAAGATGTTTCTTAAATGGATACAAATGTTCAAAATAATAGCAGGTGCAATTTTTTGCTCAGTATGTTGATCATTTAGCATTTAACAAAAATTATTTTTGAGCCATTTCCGTCTCCGATCATTATATGATGTCAGATAGTTGGAAATGCTGTTTAGATTGGAGTGCTCGTTCACAATGTACACAATTTACAGAATTGATTTGTAATTTATTCAATTTTTCTGTAAGATTTGGTAGTGTCTTGATACCTAACCTCATTATAATCTTCAGAAACTTGGCCATTATTTGATCCGCTTACTTTGTATTCTGGAGACGGCCTAGATAATGTCCATAAAGCCTTTTCAGTCATAAGTAACTATGCCACATAATCACTCATAACTATTGCTAAACCAACATTCAAGATGGTGTCCGGGTAGTACCATAAAGGCCCTTGAGGCCGGCAATCTTGAAACTTTCTTCTTTACATGTTTAAGACCTTGGTAGACACTTGGTCGAAGAAGCTCATAAGGACTGCAGTCTAATTCATCAAAAGCCCTGCTGCGAAGCCAGGGGGTGACATTTTGCCACACACACAATGCATTGGTCCCCTATTCTTTGTGATCTAGGACTGACAGTCCAACTGGCAGAAAATGTACATGCCAGTGACGGAATTAATTTTCTATGCTGGCCCAGATGCTGTAAATTTTGTATAGCCCCGCAGTTCGAAAATGGGACATATAGTGACTGCCGCATTTGCCTAATAAACCATAAGCATTACAGATTCTGATCTCCCCTTAACATTATGGTTGAACCTTTTCAAAGGACCAACACCTGAAGGGTAACAATACAAAATTTGAATAATAGAGAACTAATACTTTACTAATTCCTGCATTTTTAGGCTGCATAATCGTAATCGGGGCAGACCTGAGGGAAGGACTTTATTTTTTAAACCTGAATTCCACTGGTATTTGTTGATAATCACTTGATAACAGCTCGCGCACAAGATTTGGATCTGCAAGGACTGACTTTAAAACGACGGTCTGATCAACTATCCCTTTCACAATGTTATCCCTAGAAAATTGAGTAACAACATCTTTTGAATCTACTCTGATGGGTGCAATTGTTATTTTTGTCAACAAAGCCTGGCCCTGCTATTGTTTCTTTTTTTTATTTCTTTATTTTTTTAGAGTGCCTATTAAATGAAAGTCATACTCTTATGCAATTGTTTTCCCTAAATTCTCTCTTGCCCATAATCCAGGCATATAAGATCAATGGGGGGCATAGGGTGAAGATAGCACTTAGCATCCTTATGCTCAATGACCGCTACAATACTTCGTTTAGATTAATCTCTCAAAGCAGTAACATTGTTAGTACCTTAATATCGAAAACTACCAATAATTACAAAATTGGTACACCATAATGTTCAATTATTCTAGTCCTCGTTAATATAAGAGTACGTCGTACATGCTTGCATTACTTGTATCCAATTATTTACTGTTTTTTAATAAGAAAAACATCAAATCCTCATTCATTTTCCGTTCAGTTGATAATGATAACAGATCTGCCCTCACGATCGTCCTAATGAAGGTTACGATATTTCATGGATTTAAAGCTTGGCAGTTACTAGTTGTGACAAAGGTGCCAATACGTGTTTCACGATAGCTATCAATTCTCAGGGCATTCACATTAATGGGCAATTCACCAAAAGTTTGTGGTAAAATGCATTAGAAACATATTTATAGTATCCCCTAAATAGGCTTAGTATCCATCCATAGAGCCTATGCGATAACTTTGTTACAAAATAAACATATGCAGTCCTGTAGTCGTAGTTTAAAGTTTGAGCGTCATAGTAACCCACAAAATGTCAAGTCAGCATGCTAGGGAGTAGTGAGAGATGTAGTTAACTGCATTCCAGCAGAAGTGGGAGAGAAAAATTGGTGAAATAATTCACAGATGGGGCAGTCTCATGGTACTAATTGCAACAGTAGATCAAAGATGGAGCCTAAGACGAGGCAGAATATGTGGTATTGTACCAGTGATCAGATTTTTGATAAAAGATGGGGCTAAAGATGCTTACATTGAGACAGGTTTTGCTTTTTTTCTATAGAGTGTGCCTTCCTGTTCCAATAGTTTGTCCTGGCTCTACCAAGAGATACCTTGCTTTTCTGGACAGCTAGTTAGATGTCATTTGGTAACACAAGGCAACACACACACCTGCTTTCCCAGTTTTCTTCATCTCACCTTCCTTCTACTTTTTTCCCCTGTTAGCTCCTCCTTCTCTACCTTCACTTGCCCACAAATTTGGTAGGCCTAATGGTACACCCTGATTGGCATGGTCCAGGATTCTCCAGGCTAGAGCCACTTTACTGAAAAGCTGTAAGGAAAGATGCCATGTCAGTCTCTTGCCCACCTACATGTCTCTCCGTCTTCCCCTCAGATTTAGACTCTCCCTTGGGGAAATCAAGAGTTCCCAAAAAAAAGCAATGCCACTCCAAAGTAATTCCAGTCCTGCCTTCAGATTGGCTATATAAGAAAGCTTTTGTGCATAGTTTAGGCGCATGTTGATTGCTTGTTCCCTAGTATGATGGTTTAGACGAATATGACACTTTTCCCCGCTGCCCGTCACCCTGCATGTTGTTCCAACGCGGTCGTTACAACGACCGCGTTGTAACAAAGCATACCATTACCCCACAACGACTTGCGGCGGGGGGCGCTGGATGTTGGAATAGTATAATTTACTATTCCAACTCCAGTCTGTGCGGACAGTAGGGAAGGTGTTGGATTTTAAATCCAACACCTTCTCCCCCCTCCGCAAGTCGTTATTACGACTTGCGGGGTAATGGTATGCGTTGTTACAACGCGGTCGTTGTAGCGACCGCGTTGTAACAACATGCGTGGTCGCGGTTTTGTTGTCAGGGTTGTTTACCGGTTTAGACCAGTGCTTAATTTGAGCTGGTGGTTTCCGGTGCTCGGCACCAGCACTTAGTTGGCAGCACCAGCCCTTATGACAGTCTGCCACATAGTGGTGCTGTTTGTCTGATTTAGAGTGAGCCCAACAACAGATGTTTACTAATTCAATATACATTAAAAATGACTAATACCTACCGCCCATGCTAATCTTATAGCTTTGGGGGCCTGGAATAGTCTGAATTGTCACACTTGTAGGAGTGTGATGGTTAGTGGTTGGCTTGGTACTGTCATTGGCAGCATGGCAAGGGCAATGGGTGGTGCAAGCTGCAGTGGCCTCCTGATGAGGGCCCTGGCACTTAATTTTTTACAAATTAAGCACTGGTTTAAACCAGTGATGCTCAAAATCCTGTCCGTGGGCCGCTTGCAGCCCTCTTGACCTTTATGTGCGCCGCCCCCCCCCAGCACGCGCAGCTGAACACTATATTCAGCAAAAAATGTTAAAGAAACAGGCAAGCATTTATAAACCTGCAAATAAATGCTTGCCTGTTTATTTAAAAAAATTTAGACCTTCCACAATCCCCGACCCATCAAGACCCCCTACTGCCACCCTGCTGGCATCAGTGCTGCCCTCGGTCACACCACAGACTGTACTTTGTGGCCCCTGGGCAACTTTTTGCCAGTGCCCATGGTATCGAGGAATGCATCAACTAAAGTGTGATGCCATGGTCACAGGTTCGAATCCCTGCCGAACCTTTAACCTGCCATCTAGCCACGATAAATAAAATTAATACCATTGAGCGGGGTAAATATCGGTGTATTGCGTGTGAACACCTTGGAAGAAATTGCACTTCACAGAAGGCGTCGATTATGAGATATCTAACGTCACTTCTGCAGGTAGGGTCATAACTTTTTTTGCTCCGCGCGTTGGTGTCTCAGACTTTCCAGAATTGTTTATTCAGTTGAGCTTGGTTTACACGCCCGGCCCGTCTGTTTGATGTTAATCAGCGCGGACACACCTTCTCCCGGCCCTCAGAAATGTGCAGTTTAATTCCTAACCAATTGATCCTTTTCGAGTTGTTTTGTCTTCTCGTCAAAGCAGCAGCCTCGTCCCGGTTCTTTCCCAGAGCGGAGGTTTTTTCCCCCAAAATTTTTTAGGGCCTGGTACTTTTCTTTCTCGGGGCATGTTGCTTTCTGTTAGGGCTTTTCTTCTTGGGTGCGGGGGGGGGGAGGGGGGCTTTGCTTTGGCGATGGACCTTATGGCTTTTCTTTCTGTGGCCCATATTTTGTTTGTTTTTGGTACGCATGGACTTTACTTTCTAAGGGGCCATGGCCAATATTTCTGGTGCCCGTTGCTTTTCTTGTAATCTTTGTCCTGTGAGGTTTGCTCTGCTAGGTCAGAAGGTTTTGTTTCCTGGGGGTGGGTGACCTTTTCTTTTTTGGCCCCGGGCTCCCCTGACCCCTCGCCCAGCTTTTGTTTTTTTATTATCGGGCTCTAAAATTCTGGTTTGTTTTTGGCCCGGTGTGGTATCCTTAGTGTCTTATTTCAAGGGGTCCTGCCAGTATTGTTTCTGGGACCCGAGGTTTGTATGTTTTTGTCGACTCCTAATTGTTGCTCTTGGTTTCCCCTAGCAGGCAAGTGACTCACGTTCGGGCCTACTGCTGCCTGTTGCTTGGTTTTGTTTGTGTTGGCGCTCGGATGTCCTGTCTCTACAAGTTTCCGCCATGAAAGAGAGCACGTTATTAACCGGAACCGCCATCTCTCTTTTAAAGCACCTCCAACGCATTTCTGATTCAACATAAAAGATGTTTGAAGGTGTACTAAGTGAAGTGGCAGTTGTTTTTCTTTTGCATTTGGGGTCTTGCTTTTTCGTGTTTTCTTTATGAGCCCTAGATTGACGATCTAAGAATGCCAGGGAAAATATCCTAGCAGGATGAGCTGGCAGGCTTTACAGTTTCTATTTTGATTCCTCATCCTTTCCAAATACATGCTACTTCCGGTGGTTTACTGTAATGACAGACATCTGTTGGACTTAAAGGGTTAGGGGCCAGATGTACGACCCACCAATTTGCGACTCGCAAATTGCACTGCAATTTGCAACTCACAAATTGGGATGTACAACAGTGTCTCAGACATGGTTTGCGATTCCTAATGGGGTCGCAAATTGCATGCCTCATGAATATTAATGAGGCTGTCGCAATTTGCAACCCCATTGGGAATGGCTAGCGCTCCCAGGGATGGTGGCCTGCTGGGGTCAGCAAACCACCATGTCTGTGACTGCTTTTTAAATAAAGCAGTTTTTTTAAAAAATGCAGCCTGTTTTCCTTAAAGGAAAATGGGATGCATTTAAAAAAAAACTTTTCAGTTTCATTTTTTAAGGGCAGGGAGTGGTCCCTGTTAGGAAGGGATGCCCTTGGGACGCCCCTTCTTAATAGCGAGTCGCTAACCATATTTTGCGAGTTGCTAATAGGTTTGCGACTCGCAAAATTGGGTAAGTACATTGGGCTGACCTTTTTTGCGGTCGTAAAGGGGCCGAAATCCCCTTTGCGACCGCAAAAAACGGTCGTACATCTGGCCTTAGGTCTTGTGCATTTAAAAAATAAGTTTGTTTTGCCAGAGGGGAACACGTGATCCAAATAGGTCCGTATAAATTGAACAAAACTTTTCCATGAATTATTTCACAGTGCTCCCACTCGATTTCTTTGAGGCTAAATGGGGAACCCTGATTATACTTTCCACTCCTTTAGCGCATGCTGCGTCTTATGCCTTTCTTTTGGAATAGAAATTAATTCAGTGTGTTATACATTCTAGTGCAGTGGTTCCCAAATGTTTTAGAACCACAACCCACTTTTAGAACAACAAACATTTGCGACCCCCAGACTGCAATTGACATAAGGAAGGGGGCTTCTTCAATGTCACCACAGCATCATGTGGTAGCTCACTGTCATTTACAGACCGTACATTTAGTGGCCACTAACTTTGCACAGACAGACAGTTTTACTGATAAAATGATATAGCGCACAAATAATGTGTGGAAATTGGGTTTCTGTGAATATTTATCATTTGTGCATCACCAAGTAAAGTGGCTTGATTTGTTTTGTTCCTATTAAAATCTGTTTCCAGCACACTCAGAATTTTTTAAAAACGTACTTCGTTTTTGCTTTCCTAACTGCTAAATGAATATAGTTAATTTAACAGTATCTACATTTAGTTGTGTGTTGCAAAGAAACCTCCTCATACTTTCCTGTACTCCAGCAAAATTGTCACATAATTCACTTTAAAAACTCCTCTCGCTTTACAGTGAGAGAAGGAAAAGTAAACACCAATCCCATAAACAGCAATTTGGCAGAAGACATGTGGCCCGTCTCTAGACCTCTGTCTTTGAAGCACCAAACGTGAAAGATAAACACAGAATTTAAAGGCATCTTTGTTTATTGCTCATAATTTTGCGACCTACCAAAAATCGGCTCCCGAACCACCGGTGGGTGTTTACCCACAGTTTCGGAAACTCTGTTCTAGTGCCGTGTTAACCACTAATAAACTGCATCAGAAACTTCGAAGTTACTGAAAATCACAAACTTCTTCGTAGTGCCTGCAAATATCTCAGATAGACAAAAGTTACACAGTGTAGTAAGCTTATCACTTATCTATGAGATTCAGTGACCACATTCACTACAAAGGCACAAAAGCTGTCAAGTCCCTCTTGGCACATTAACCCTTTATTTTCTTCTAATAAATCATACCTTACTGATCTGTGAATATAAAATGTACTTTCAGTCCTATTGGCTAGTAGCCTTTCCTATGGCACATAATATACCTTACCATTGTACAGTTTATAAGGGGATACCTTCCAGTGTCAGCCTGTATGCTTTACATACAATCATTTGCAATGCAATAGGTCTCGCATTTACGAGAGTTTGAGCAATTGGCATTGTAAATGGATACGCCTTTTATTTATGTGTTTTTAAAACCGATAAATAAGGCATTGTCATTTACAATGGCAATAGCTTAAACTCTCGCAAATGCGAGACCTATTGCATTGCAAATGCCAGCGCCCTGAATACAGCATGCCTCGCAGAGCAGCGCATGCGCTGCCCAGGCTCAACCTACTAAAACACCCCATTAACCTATTCATACATCTGCTTTCACATATGTCTATACTTTGTCTTTGTAACTATTACTGAATGCCACTTGAAACCTCATAAGCCGCTAGGAGCTGACGCATAAACTATTTTGCCCACCACCCTCTTCGCCTGTTTCAGTCAACTTTGTAATTTCAAAAAGTGTTTTCATAGGGTGAAACTAGGTTGTGAGCTGTAGGGCCCTAAGAATGACAGGGGCCAAGGAACCAAATTTGTTTACAATGAGAAGGTGATCCAGGGCTTCCTCTCATGCAGGATGGTAATGCTTTTTGAAGACATGACCATTAAGATCCTTTCTGAATTGCGGAAGGGTGGGAAATGTTCTAATGCAGGGGTCTCCAACCTTTTCTGCAGTATAAGCTACTTATGTTCAATGAAAATCACTCCGAACTACTAATATTAGTAGGGCTTTAATATTGTCCACATCAGACAAGTTTACATTAGTGACCACCATATGCAAGATTACTAGCAATGCGAGTGCATCAGGCACGGTTCCCAGCTTTAACGTAAAAATGCTTTGTCAATGCCGAATCCCTCTGCTTGGGCTATGCCATAGCTGCAATGCCCCTTGCACCAAGTTCTGAATAGTAATATATCTCCCCTAACATCAGCTCATGAGTTCTGAAAATACACACATTTCTGTCTCAAATACACACTTTTCGATTTTGGTATACATGTACAAACTCAACCAAACAAAACCTTCCAATTTAGTAGGCTGGGCTGAACACAGGAGAGCTTCTTATGAGTAGCTCGAGAGCTACCAGTAGCTCACAAGTTACTTATTGGAGAAGCCTGTTGTAATATCTGAAAGATTGACTACATTTCTAGAGTGCCCACTACCAAAGGCTCTCTGCTTTGTTCTTATAACGCTACCTAAACAAACAGCCAAGTCTTCTGCTTTTCCTGAACCTTGACAATAGCAATGCCCTTATTTACGCACCTGGTTGCGTAAATGGAGACTTTCTTCCTTCTGGACTTTTCCTTCCTGCATTTCTTCATCTCCAGTCTGCTCATGTCTTGGAACCAGGTACGGGTTCGCGGGAGGTGGATAGAGCCACAAGATTGGTAATTTTGGGTTACAGGTCTATAGTCTTTTGTGTGTTTTTTTAAAGCGATGCGGTATTGTTTTGTAACTACTCGGATAGACTAGATCCGAAAGGAAGGGGGTTGTCCTTCAAAAACTTGGAGCAGCCGCAACATTCGTCTTAATGATGCCAGAAATATTAGAAAGGCGAAAAGAGTAGACATCTGAGGAGAAGGCTTTTTTTAAGAAGAACAGAGAAGGATAATTTATTGAAAATTCTCCCATTTTGCCTCCTAAATAACATTTCTTTCTTTTAAGGGAACGAAACTGAGGTCTGAATGAGATCCTGACAGATTTCAATTACATGTGTTTACTTTTAGAATTCACAGTGCCCTACCATATACCGCAGTGTTAAATGTTCATAAAGTGAGTGTTGAAAGTTAAAGTGACTCTAATGGATTTATGGTTGCAAGTTAGTGCTCCTGAATATTGTGATAACATTAGAGGAGCTGAGGAATGAGGATTTCTGCAGAAATAACGGCTTTTTTGAAGATTGTCTGCTATTTTCCAGAAAAATCAATTTTACATTTTTGCAAATGGGCTAAAAAATGTGAGGTAAGCCCAGAGTAGGCCAATATAACTATCAGACTTGTATCTTGCATTGAGGCGAAGATTAAAAGCAGCACCCCTTTTATTTCCCCTGCGTTACCAGCTGGCACGTGTAGCAGTAGTACTTTATATTATAGCTGTTAAACCATTGTTGGCATATGGTACATCATTATGCAAACTTTGTAAATCTAAAACAAACAATCTAAAAAAGGCAGTCCTTCCGTAAAACTGTATAGTGAGGGTTTGGGCCTTGGCGAGAGCACTGACGTGTAAATAGGAGTATCGCACTTGCCACCCGCCCTCAGGAGACTGACTGGTAGGGTGAGGCATGGCTAACCTTATCAGTGAGAGTGAAGAACAGGGCTTATGTTATGGTAAGCAGTTTTTTATTGCACATCTTGACAATTACTTAGCCCCTTTGTGTTTTTTAGTTCTAGGTCTGACGTGACAGCGGAGTTGTGTGCTGATATATTGTTACCAATGCTTTAAAATATACACACAGAGTGGGCCTTGGCTCCCACCTCAAGCTATTTAATGTATTATTCCGCATAATATAGAGTGCTTACTTTGCAGTGCATGAGGTACTTTTTTACATCTCAGACGTACACTGAATCATCGCACACTAAATTCTTTATAACATTAATTGTATACAGAATGCATTTTTTTTCACTTCAGCAGGCTTTTTAATTCAGAATGTATTGCCCGGTCCGTTGTCTTTACCTGTGCTCATTGATTAGTGCCTCAATGAAAGTTTTTTGCACAATGCCCCAATTTTGCGAGCCTGTGTGTTAGGTAAAAGTGTGTGTGTCGATTTTAGGGCAGAAGCTGTAATGGGCACGGAGATGGTTAGGACCTTGGGTGGCGCCTACCTTAGAAGAACTATTTGCGTTCGTGGCAATATACATCACTCTCCCAAACGTATGTGAGCATTAATAAAAAAAGACCAATTGTTTACACAGTGTTTTCAAGTGGCGGCTCCTCCGCTAAGGCGGAACAGCGTTGCCCAATTTGCTTTTAAGCAGTGTCACTAAAGGAAAAATAAAATGATAATAACTGTTATCATTTTATTTTTGCCTTGTTGCGGAAGCTTTGTGGACGGGGCGGGGCTGTTCTCCTGACAGAGCAGGGGAGGGAAAGGAGTGTTTGCACTCCCTAAAATGTGCATGAATGTTTGGCTGCCCTCCTGGAGCCGGCCAAACATTCATGCGCACTTTGCATGTTCTCCACCCAGGCTGCATTACAGCCTGGGTGGAGAACATGCCCAGGCCCCCATTCTCTGGCTGAGAGCCGAACTACGGCGTTCAGACCAATCCCAATGCTGCATTGCAGCGCTGTGATTGGCTCAGGGGAGCCCGGGTGCTTCCTGGGTGCTCTTCCGTAGACGATGATGGAGAGAGCGGCAAGACGCGGCGAGGAGGTATGTTTTTTTTTTTTTTTTACCCCGTCTCCCCCAACCCCTCCACTTCCAAACTGCGCCAGCCGCCGCCTTTACACTAAAGGTTCCTTGAAAAAGCTTCTTTCTGGGAAGAAACCACCCCCCCCCCCCGACGTGTATAGCCCATTGCATAATGGTGTATTTGTTGCAGGACTTGGCGTCATCTGGTACCCTTAGCCAGTAGACTAGTGCGCTGACATATTGACCAACAACTGGAAATCACATGAGATTTCCCACCCAAAACAAAGGCCCGCTCACCAAGGCCCAATAAAAATCCCTGCGTTCTAATGCAGGAGAGGCCAGTGGTTTTGTACAGACCCTAGAACCAGGAAATGCGTTGTGAGACGTTGGTACTCTCGTGTACTAGTCAAGATCTTCAGTGCAAGAAGAGACTCTGCGTTTTAATATAGTTTGCAAATCTTAGCAAGGGCAACGGAAAGTATGAGGCAATGGAGAACCAAATTACGAATCAGATCTCGAAATTAAGCGTCAAGGAAAGGCAAATCATGCAGCATAAAGCTGCACATTCTGTGGCAAAATTATTTTGCTATTTGTTTCATTTTAAGAATCATAAATACTGTCCAGACATTTCACCTCGTTAGTACTATGTTAACACCTGCCTTTAGCAATCCGCAACTGCAAGGTAACCAGTTAACCTTTGCAAAGGGTCTGTCACTGCTTCGCAGTGTGTGTTGGGAGCTTTTAAGTAACTTTAGATCTATTTCATCTAGAAATAAAATGTTTTTTCTTTTAAATCAATCTACAAATTGTGCAGCAGATGGTGAATTCTGCAACAAGTTCGATCTAGTCTCTTGGACCCAATACTGCCAGTCGAAGGCTTTCATTTAGCAAACTGATGCATTCTAAGAGTTGTGGTCTTGGGCGGTTCACCCAAAGTAAACTGGCTAAAGAACCAATTTGCTGTGGTTTGTACCAGGGACACTGTGGTTTACATCCGTGAACAAACATGTTTAGTCGGGAATTCTATTCTGGCGTTTTCTGTCTAGGCTTATGTGAGGGAGTTCGAGAGCTGACTGTAGCTGGGCGTGGTTCTGTTTGACAACTTACTAAAGTTTCCTGTTACCTAAACTAATGAGGAGTGACTAGTTCATGAAAGATGTACATAGTACAAATGCCTTGGTCTAGAATGGTTTGTCACCGACATGACTGGCATGTTTACAGAAAGCTGCAAAACAAATATGGGAAAATCAGCAGAAGACGGATTTCATTTTTCCTTTGAATATGTGAACTTGAATCAGCAAATAAAATGAGAAAACACTTCCAGTGTATTTTAGAGTAGCTTAAACTATTTCTGAAATGATTATTGAAGCAAACACAGGTAGAGTTGAAATGTGAAATACAATCTAAAATTATAAAAATTGTATGTATGTGTTCCACAATCTCAACACAAACAAATGGCCAGTATTTTTCTCTGAAAAAGTTAGCAACCATATGACTTGTGGCCAGATGGTCAACCTAGTTCGTGCTCAATATGTATTCATCGTGTGAGTCCCCTTTGTAGGGTCCTATTCAAAGGTATTAGGGTGACATCCCACTCAAGCTCATTACGTACGTCGTTTACAGTTGGACCTTTGTGATAGCCTAGTGTATTCTGTCCTCGTCTGAGCGCAGAGCCATGGCGCTCAGACCAATCGCAACGCTGCATTGCAGCTTTGTGATTGGCTTAGGGGAGCCTGTGTGCTTCCTGCTTCTTTCGGACTGGAGTCGGGAAGAGAAGTGGAGACAACGAAGAGAGACTGCAAAAAAGGTGGGTTTTTTTGTTTTGTTTTTAGCCCACCCCTCCAATCCACCCACGTTCCCTATTCACACAATCCTCAGCACACGTCTGTAGAGTGATATTAAATATCAATGCAAGTATACACAAATTATAAACACAGTTTCAGAAATCTTCACTTTCTGATCAGCCAACGTCGTCGCACAAACTGGGAAATCGTCCCGCGACTTTCTCAAGGCTGAGTAAACAAAAAATAAACAATGGCCATTGTGACACCATACATACAACTGGTGTGCACAAGCTCAATTCAGATATAAACGTGTCACAATGTGCAAGTGCAAAAGCATGCACATGGTGGACCTATAGTCAATGATGGTGTCTTCGTGAGCATCACTAAGTGAAGATAAAACAAACTATCGTGCAAGCATATTTCATATAAAAAAAACACTAAATCAAGGTGATGGAGAAAAACCTATTGATTAAATAGCTCCCAAAGCCCGAAACCGTATAAGGGCATCTAGATCAAGCCACAAATACACAAGACCGAAACCATAAAGAAACACCTGGGCCATGTATGTCAAACCCTTCTCTCATTGTCGTCAGTACTTAAGCAAAGCTTTCAAAGACCAAAAGGGGGGTGACTACCATCCCACCCATCTGGCCAAATCCATGCATCACCATTGTGATATTTCTTCTAAAGGGGGTACCTTCAATGTCATTGGTAGCAACCTATGCGGACGTAAACAAAAAAGTACAGTTAAGAGCCTGTCACAATTGATCCTCTTGATTAAATATATTCCCAAAATAGCCTTATGTATCAAATCGCCACCTACTTTCCATGTGGTGATAATTCCATCCCACGCGCTTAAGACTGCGGGTGAGTCTGGTATCCTTGCTTCAAAGTGGGTAAATCCGTAATTTTCAGTAAAAGCCCCCCTGTAATGAGAAGGGAAAAGCTCCGATGTGACCGGCTTCCCTCACGATAAGTGCTCCCTTTGATACACTTTCCAAAATTATTAGTAACTATATGGCGCTCGAGCGAGACCCACCAGTCATAGATCCCTTAATTAAAACAAATTCCCACACTGTTTAAATTCTGGTCGCAAGCCTAGAAACTTACCGCTACGCGCCATAGTACAGCCGCAACTAGATCAGTCTGTCCGGTCCTCGAGTACGAGAGCCGGCAATGGGAGTTTCCCGCTCTTATAGACCTGGAGCCATGTTAATAGAAAGAGGACTAACTCTGTCTGAGCATGGCAGCCATCTTGTAGTGTGAAGATGTCAATTCCATATACATAATAAGTCATCTCGGGCTAACCACAGTCGTGCATAATCCAATCACGTCCTGCGACAATCTGTGAGTCGCACAGCTAAAAGGAAAACCGACGCGTCCACAAATCGACGATTAATTCTTTAGTGATATTGAAAAGTCAAACTTCCAACACATGAGTGTGTGCATTAGAGCTAGGTAAAATATATTGTTTCATAACCAGATCTGGTCATCACAATCTAACAGACCCACAAATCATGTCTAATATACTGACGCATCATACCTGCCGCCACTGGTAAAGAGTTCAGCCTCCAGATGTTTTTACAGACATTGTGTATCCAGTTGCTGAAAATAGAGCTTCTCCAGTATTTGGCGTGTCTCATATGGACCCTGTGGATGAGACGGAAGCTTATAATTTATGAAGGTTCAATCTTGAAACTCTTGCTGTGGTATAGCCAGGGCCACTGGAATTATGCATTTTTGCTACTTGTTGGTTTTTTTTTTGCCTAACTATGGATTTACTGTACTTACCACATAATCCACCATATGTTGTATAAATTGAAGATTTCAATAAATAAGTGTTTCTACCTTAAATGGATCAAAACTAACTAAAATGTGGCATGTAATGCTGTGCAGTGTCACCCACTTAGCAAAGGTTAGCTGGTTACTTTTCAGTTAATGATTGCTTTATTCAGGGGTTAAACTCGTCCTATTGAGGTGAAACTTTTGCTCAGACATATGTGTTACAATTACACAATGCTGCCCCAGACTGTGCAGTGTTATGAATCGATGCATGGCGTTTTCGACCTCCTCTATTTAGGCAACTCGGGCATAAGATATGGTCTTTCATTGCTCTGAACTTCCAGTGGGCCTTGAGTGAAGCCTCTGGTGTTGTTGAGTTGTTGATTTTTAGGCCTGGACTTTGACACAGCTGTAGCTGTTTTTTTACAGTGCATTATGCTTAAAAAAAATCATACATAAGGTACATACAGAGAGAATTTTGGAAAGTTGGCTTCATCCAAAATAGTCATTCACATTTTGCTTTCACCTACTTGCAACATACTGCATTGGACGATGGATCAGCCCACTTTACCTATTGCTTCCTTAACTTAAAAGTGACTGCACAAAGCTGGAGTAACTTTTTCACATCTTCCTAAAATAGTTACTTTTCCTTAACTGCCAAAGCTGGTTCAAAGTGTGCTTCATTTTATTTGTTATATTAACTTAAAATAACAGCTATGTATTTGTACTGTACTACAGGTGCCTAGTTAAGATAGTAATTTATTTGCAGCCTCCTGTTTAAAGTTGCTGTAATAAACTATTTAAGTGACACTGTAACAGTGAAACTACCTGTGATTTGAGAGCTTGTTTTAGTGGTGATTTATTTTTGTCACCTTTACAAATAATAATACAATTTATGACACGGGTGACAGGCTTTTTATTTTTTTTAAACATCCCGAATAGTTTTTTGTTGTGAGCATGTGGCACCCAGTTTAGATGGTAGCAATTTGTTTTTCATTGTATTTTGCAACATATGTTTGTTAAAAAAAATAAAATGCACCAGCGAACGGCAGAACTATGAGTTTTGCCAATGCTTGTTTCAGCGGGACTGCACTTACCGTGAGTCTCATCCTGCCTTAGTGCAATATGGGCCAGTGCGGCTTCCATTACCCTAAGATGAAAGCTTCAGGGTGGCGGAAGAGGTCAAGGAAGAGCATGTCTCCTTCCTCTGTCTGGTATGTGACAGCGGGATCGGTTACGGGATGGGGGTGTAGGATGAGCGCATGCGCTGGAGACGCCGCGTATTCCGCTTCCTGCCCGCAGCTGCCAAGAGCAAGAGGCCATGTCACGTGACATGTTTAGCCCGTCACGTCTTTTTTAGGTTCCAACACGGTGTATTCTGGGATATGTAATTTTACTTTTGACATCGAAAGTATGCGATAAACAGTCCCATCACGAGCAGTGCTGTTGGCTTTAAAAATAAAGGAATAAAAAGACATGACAGGCCGAAGGTTTCAAACCGGACAATGAGGCCTTTTGGCAGCTATAGGAGCTCTTCTTTTACAGGACAAGCTTTCCTTGGAAAAACTGTTGCCATATTAACGACCTGTTTGTTCTGTTTTTCCGCAAACACTTGTTCTCATGATATTTAGTTTGCAAGCGGGGAAAAAATAGGCTCAATTTTCCATTTATAATTTTGCTCGCGTTTTTATCGCCTAATTTAGACTTTCTTATCTCGTTTTGCTGTTTGGCCTGTCTGAGAAATGCACAAAATCGTGTTTTTCTACTTTTTTTATTCTGCGAGTCGTGGTTGCGGGAGAGGTTCAGGGAGTAGCATGGGACAGCAATGTCCCCACTCCCTCTCCGGAAGGGCTGACCTTTCCAAAGTATGTGGAAAATGCACGCGCTGCATAAGCATGGCAGGCCTGCCCTATTCTTCCCTCACGCCTACCACGCCAGCTGCGCTCTGTCTATTGTGTAGGGCAGGGCCTGGCCTATCCAGCCGAGCTCTTGTCTATTGTGTAAGGCCCAGGCAGGCAGCCTGTCGGGGTGGGGCGGGGGCATACTTTTCCTGCGCCGACAGGGAGTTGGTTAGCTTTTTTTTTTCTCTCCACATATCATGCCCCAAAACCCGACTGATTCTTCATACTTAAAATTGATGACCTTGCATTGCTCACCCAGTGTACGCATTTTATCGCCCTCGAAGATAAAAGGCTTAGTTGGCTCTGTTGGGCTTTCAGCCGGTGGCAACGCTCTTGTGTTGATGGTAGATCGCATCCAGTTTTATCTTAAGGATTTTGGGGACCCGGGGCAAGAAATATATTTGGGGGGGGTCCTTGTTCGGAACATCGTAGAATTTTATTACGCATTTTCTGCTAATTCAAGCCCCATGAGGCCGAACAACATTGAATTCTACTTTAAAGCTGAGATAGAGAAAATACAGAAATAAGAAAAAGAACACGTTCCCTTGCCCATGGGTCCCTTGGATGGTGGGGGTCTTGGGCAACTGCCCTCTTTGCCCATGCCATAACACGTCTCTATGGTCTCTTCTTTCACGCGTTAGGTTTAGGCCTAGTTTGGGTGGTTCCCTTACTGAGAGACGGACGCTCCATTTCCGAGAATCGAGATTGACCGTACCCGTGAGGACTTAAGTCAAACTACGCGTTGCCAAAACAGTATTTTGGAACCCATGGGTCCATACTTTATTGAATAATTACTGTGATTTATGAGGTGTGCGATAGGAAGATTCCTCCTTCACACCACCGAAGTGTCATCGGTCCGCATCTCTGGCTATAAGGAGCCCAAGGTCCCACTTCCACTTTATACTTCCATCCAGTCAAGGGTGTTGCATGGTGCCCCCACCCTGTCCTGATGAAGACCCCGGTGTAAGGACCCAAACCACCTTCTTTTCTTTTGGGGTCGAAACGTCGACGACGCCATTGCCCTATGCCAGTTGGGTCAACAGTGCTTTCTCACTGTGACAATTCAGTTTCGACAAATGGCTTTTTTTATTTGTTGTTGTCATGTAAATGTTTGACCGAGTCTAGCCGGTTTCAAGTATATATAATGACTACTCTTTTTTCCACTCTCCTAATCCTCACCAAGTGCACACCATTCTTTTCTCCCCCACTGCTTGGGGCACTTGTTTTGATACGTAACTCCAGATTTAATACTGGCTTTGCATATCATTTTTGTTGAACAATATGATTAAATAATATTGTACGGAATATTCTTATGTGTTATTGAATTAATGCCTGTCGCTCCTTTGAAGTATACAACTGGGACCGATCCTATTTTGTACTGTGGTTTGCATGATTAAGCAGCAGTTGTATAGGATGGGTTCACATTCTGAAGAAATTTCATGTGCGATCGGTCCATATCTGGTAATTAACTCTTCAAACAAATAATGGAGCACGCAGCAACTGAATAATGTTGGATACCCTGGACCGCTATATGTTCCTCCTTCCCAAATCTATAATGTGGCTCCTACCTTTTTGGTGCTGTGCAAACCCTATGTGCAGTTCCTGGCCTTAAATTTATTTTCTGTTTCAGGCATCGACTTCAAGATACGGACGGTCGACATAGATGGGAAGAAGATTAAGCTACAGGTCTGGTACGTGAGACGGGCTGAGTGGTGGTGCAATATGAAAGAATGAACATTTACAATAGTTGGCTACAAAAGTGGAGGTCTCCAGTGGTCCTATGAGGAAGAACCTGAGATTGCCTGATAAAGAAGGGGGGGGGGTGGGGGAGGGGCGATGACATACAGGAAAGTGGAGGCCTCCAATGGTTCCATCTGGGGTGGGAAGGTCCCCTTTAAAAAAACACAGGCACACCCCACCCACCCCCAAGCTCCTGCCCTTTTTATGTATGACTAGAGACATCCACTGTACTGGGGTGGCAGGCCTCCTCTGAAACCATACAAAACAAGCATTGTTAAAGCCAATAGGTCTCTCCTTTGCGGCCTATTGGCTTTGCCAATTGCTTATGCCAGTGCTGTACAGCGTTGAGATGCTGTGCAGCAGCTTAAAAGAAAAAGGCACAATGGCAGTCGTCTCATACACAGACACGTGCATGTGTCAGAATGCATGTGCGTGGCAGCAGAATGAGGCAGGCCTTTTGCTTTACTTTTTTATTAACCTATCCACGTGTCGGTCGAAACTTAAATCCGTAAATAGAAAAAGAAAATACTATTTTTTAGGGCAACAGCACCCATTAAGAAAAAAAAAGGGATAATGGGTGTCTGAGCAACTTGGGGGTAACAGAGGAGCAAGTGGAGGGAGGAAGGGGAAACACAGCACACGGAAAGTGTGGGGAGAAGCGCAAGAGTGAGAAAACACCCCAGAAGTACATGGGTGAGCGAGAACAACACATTGTGCAGGATTGGGTGAGAGAAGCATATGGACGAAGGAGAGCAATGTGAGGGAGGAGAAGCACATGGGTGAGAGAGAGGGCAACATGGACTGGTGGGGAGGGAAGCACAAGGGAAAGAGCTGAAAAACATAGGCACTCATGGAGTGCTTAAGCCAAAAGAAACGAGAGAGCAGCCAAGGAGAGGGGGGAAACTACCGCCAGGCGATCTGCAAGCACAAGGATTGATTAGACATTGATTCTGA
Source organism: Calotriton arnoldi (assembly GCA_963921515.1). NCBI lineage: Eukaryota > Metazoa > Chordata > Amphibia > Caudata > Salamandridae > Calotriton > Calotriton arnoldi. The sequence continues at coordinate 5,000,792 of CAWUFW010000228.1, read as the reverse complement.
GTAGAGATTCGTCAGTGTGGAAACGGAAGTAGTCTCACTCGGAGAGGGGTTTCTCAAGAGAGGCCAGTGACTAGGTATCATCAGAAGTGAACCCCTTTTCCTGCCCCACAGAACTTTCCAGAGAAGCTAAGGAATGACTAGGCACAGAGTTAAAACTACATTCTCATTGTAGGACTGGCCATTTTATTCCTGGCATTGAATGGGCAAAGAGAGGGAACTCTCATATAATGTGCACTTAGTGCTTTTTGGAATGTGCAGCTTTAATAAGCCTTTTAATGCTTCTTTATTTTAGGGACACAGCAGGACAGGAGAGATTCAAGACTATCACAACAGCCTACTACCGGGGAGCCATGGTAAGGAATGAGCACTTGCCAGAAAGCTAGAGGTGTGCTGAGGCACCATGGGTGTGCTCCATAGATAATTGTAAGGAGATTGCTTGTGTCAGGAGTCTGCCTCCTTAACACCTTACCCATGTAAAGGGAAGTGGCTGTGGTTTTAAGGTGGTATGTGGTGAACATTTGTGGTAAGGAACAGGTGTGAGTCGAAGGCCCATGGTAATGGACAGATGCATGCCAAGTGGTCATGGTGTGGCATGGGTGTGTGCTATGCAGTTGTGTTACACTAAATTATACAGAAAAGTGATGGATGATGTAGGGCAAAACTGGTCGTGGGTTGCTTTCATTCCAGTTCAGGAAGGACCTGGCCAGGAAGTTTGGCCTGGGCTGTTCCCATTGGAGCAGGGTCAAGACTAATTTGCATATGGCTGGGTCCAAACTGATTGTGTGCAAAATAATGATGGATTGGGGAAACCGCGTTTACAACGCTGTGTTTAAAACAAAGTACTATTACAACGTGGCCGTTACAACGACCGCATTGTTAGTACGCAATACCTTTACATCGCAGGTCATTAGAAGAACTTGCTGTAGGGGGCGCTGAGGTATTGGATATGAAATCCAACACCTTCCCTGCTGTTGCGCAAACTGGAGTAGGAATAGTAAATAATACTATTACTAAGTCCAGCGCGCCCCCTACAGCAAGTCGTTGTAATGACTTGTGATGTAAGGGTATTGCGTACTACGACCGCGTTGTAATAGCATGCGATTTAACATGCTATATTCATGGATTGGGATGCCGCCCAAGTAATTACTAGTGGCTGAGACTAATTCAAGCATTCCATCCATCACTTTTTTCTATACTTTAATGAATGCATGTATGCAGAGAAGCCATGGTAAGAAATGGTTGTGTGTTGCAGGATCATGTTAAAAAAATAAGTATGGGAGAGTTGATTGACAATGAGGACATTGGTGTGTTCTCAGTGTCCATACAAGTGCGATCCGAGGAGTCATGTTAAGGAGTGTCTGTAATCGCAGTAGCCATAGCAAAGGAATGGGGCCTTGTACTCAGTGAAATAGTCATCATTGTGCTTGCTCTTGAAACATTGCTTTGATATGGTGTGTGGAGAGGTTTGCCTTCCACATTACTCATGACAGATTAATCAGAACGTTACACTGTGGATCGAAATAATAGCACTTCCAGTATTTATCCAGTGTACTTCACGTTTCTTCCCAGGGAATAATTCTGGTCTACGACATCACTGATGAAAAATCCTACGAAAATATTCAGAGCTGGATGAAGAGCATAAAAGAGGCAGGTGCCAGTTGTACTCTTAATATTTACCAGCATGGGGAGCAGGGAAAGGGATCTATTTGACAACTTCAGCCTTCCTGATATTGTATGGGTTGGATTGCGGTAGATTCTGGTGGCCTTTAGCGCACTTGTGGATGTGACCTTCCGGCTTTATTAGAAGTTGAGATTTGCATGGGTTTCAACTCTTTTCAGTGAACTTAAATTTGTGATCTCTGTTGAACCTTTTTGATTTAAGGTGTGTTTGGATTTCTGTGGGTCCTCCTGGATGTGACTTGGATTGGATTCTCGTGGATTTTTAACCTTTTGGCCCTCTGTTGGTCGCATCTTCTAATGTTTGAGCACTCTGGATCTAATGTGGACTGGGATTTTTGCTGTTTGAAATCTCCAGATCAGTAGTGAATTAAGATCTTGGTGGTATTTGATATCTAGACTTCATGGATCTGTTGTGCTGTAGTGTGTTGGACTTCCTCGATGAGCTCAGGGTTGAGAATTTTAAGTATCAACTGAGAACTGCTGAATGAGCTTTAGTTTGGGATCTGCATTGCATCATACTTCCTGGATCTGATGTGGGTTGGATCTTTGTGAGGTGAGACCTCCTGGGTTGCTGTGGTCAGAGGGGGGGGGGTCTAGAAGGGGTTTTGGTTCATCCACATTTGATGTGTGATGGGATCGCTAGTCTTTGGGGCCTGCTGGTTCTGCTTTGTATTGGGGCATCTGTAGAATTTAAGACCCTCTAGTTTGATGTGAATTTATTTCTCTGATACTGGATTGGCCATGAGGTGAGATTTTTTTAAGGGACTGACCTGAATTGGCTGGGGTCTCTCTGGGTGTTGATCTCTTGGATCTTTGGTGGTTTGTGACTTCTGTGGTTTGTATGGCGTCCATAGACTGATTTGTGTCTCTGTGGGGTTTGGGACCTCTTTGGTCTTTTGTGGGTTTGGACCTTTGTTGGGCTTTTGAACCTCCTGGACCTTACTAGAGTTGGGACTTTTGTGAGATTTGTAGGCATCCTGCATCTCCTGTGTTCAAGTTTCTTTGGGTTGGAACCTCCTGGATCTGTTATTGGTTGGAGTTGTGATCTAGTGGATCATCTCATTGGACTCTGTTGGGTTCAGGACTTCATGTCAGTTGGAACTGCTTGGATCAAATATGCATTGTGATCTTTGTGGGTTAGCACCCCCTGGGTCTTTTTTTTAATATAAATTAGGATATTTCTGAAGACCCCGTGGATCTCTTTGGGTTGGGAGGGCGGGGGTGTTCTTTGTGTGGAGGTGGGTATGTCTTTGGTCTGGTGTGGGTTTGGTATTTATGAAAGTTAGTGTCTCCGTGTAGACCAAATGAGAGAATTTACATCCACTGGAAGCAATAAGGGTTGAAGTCTCTCTTTTAGGGATTGAGACCTTCTTGGTTGGTATCTGTGAAAAGGGGAGGGGGGTTAACCATTGGATTAAGCATTGGTTATGGCCCTTGTGGATGTTAAGACCTACTGAAGCTGCTGTTCATTGGCATTTCCCTGGAAACGTAGGGGCATCCTGGTGGTTCTTCACGTTGTGGGTTTCCGCTCCCACTTTTTTGTGCTTTGATGGGGATGATACCAGCCTTTCAACTTTACATTATAAGGCGTTCATGCTGTATTTTTTTGTAGAATGCTTCGGCCGGGGTAGAGCGATTACTGTTGGGGAACAAATGCGATCGAGAGAACAAAAGGAAGGTCCCCAAGGAGCGTGCCGAGAAGGTGAGCACATGTGCTTGGGTTTTTTGTTGTTCGTGCATGCACCATAATGGGGGTGTGCATCAGTGTGCATGCTTGAGTCTGTGATCGTGTCCATGTTTGTCAGCATTACCATTTGCAGTGTTCAAAAATCAGGAGCAATTTAGGCAAATGTTCAAACTGCTGTTTAAATCCCACGGCAAAAGTTAGAAACAAAAATGTATTTATTTTTCTTAAAATGCAAATAAAGCTAGTTGCAGTTGTTAATCCAGAAAAGTAGAATGAGCTAAAGCTGAGTTAATCTCCATGCTGCTTGCAGGACACCAGTTCTAATCCGTAGAGATTATACAGCCTTTCACCCTTGCTTGGCCAATAAAATAAGCGCTGCTTGTGCCTACGATGAAACTAATGATGACTTAAGCGCCAATAGAGAAATTCAGTTTGTGAAGCCTGCAATGAAACTGGTAATTTGTTATCATTGTTGTTGTGTGTCTTCTTCCTTCATGCTGCACTTTACCAGTACCAAGGAGAATGAGCAGGTGAGCGCTCTTTGAGCGACAGTCAAAAAGGGATGCTCAAAGAATGAATCGTGGCTCGTGATGCTCTTGAATGGAAACTGAGAAAAATGATAAAATTGAGAGATGGGGGAGCGGATGCGGGTGTTGAGACAAGGTTTGTAGTCAAGGGACTTGTGTGAAGAATGCCTCTTCCTTGTCTTCTGTTCCCCCAACTTCTAAATTTGGAGTGCCCAGAAACCCATTAAGGCAATGGTAGTAATGTTGTGGTTGACCTGCCATCCCCTTGTTTGTCAGTCGATGTTTGCCTCAGGCTGCCAATATGTATCATCATGGGATGTCTTACGGATTGCAAGCACCAACCTGGTAATATACAGTTTAATTCTGGTTCTTTTGATTAATACTTTCATCCAGAATGATAAATTAGTGGCTTTTCTATTCCCTTAATCAAGTTTTGTTTGGCACTTTTGAAACCTGGTAGTAGCATGTCTGTGGGGTGCATGGATGCGTCTGTAGGAGTAGTGGAGTGTCCAAGATACTATTGGAGATATGGGTGTATGGATCCAGGCTCATGTACGTTTTTTAACACAACGCGACGTGGGAGGTGGTCCAACCTGCAAATGGGAGCCTTGAGGACGTTGAACGTACCTTGATTTTTCAGGACTTTGTAAGACTTGAGTTGGTTTTCCAGGGGAACAAGTGGGTTGGTCTGAAAAGCTGTGGGAAACATGGCTCGGTAGGACCTTGTAGTAAAGACCGAGGCTTCCAATGCTGAGGAGACGTGCATTAGTCTGAAGTGCTTGTAGATAATGTTGGTCAGTGTGCTGTGTCTGTGGGAGTTGTTGGGTGGTTGCCTCTGGTGCATATGGGGAAGTTTCACTCCTTTGTCTTAGACACAGGATGCTTTAACCTACCTGGAGGAGATGTGGGCTCTTCTGCGACTTATGTGCAAGACATAGTTCAGCCCACGTTACCTTTTGAAGACTTGGGTTGGTTTGATGTTCCTTTGGGAGAAAAGGGTGCATTGCTCCATTAATGAAACCTTCTCTTATGGCTCTATCCATTTTTTCTAGTTGGCGAAGGAGCACGGTATTCGTTTCTTTGAGACTAGCGCCAAATCCAGCACAAATGTAGAAGAGGTGAGTGCGCTCTGTCCAGCTTTTCCCAAGATGTACTAGTGCACCATAGGCTTCGCTACCCACCCACATGCATGCCGGTCATATGGCTTGAGGTCTTGGGTCACTAATGATGACATAGGGCCTTATTTAGATCTTAGATGGGTTACACCGTCACAACGATGAAGGATAGCCCATCTGCCGAAATATAAATCTCATTATATCCTATGGGATTTATATTTCCGCGGACGGGGATATCCTAACCCGCCCGCCAAGATCTAAATCAGGCCCATAGTCTTGAGCAGGGTTCTCCAAAGTCGGTCCTGGAGGGCCGGCTCCATGCCCGATTTTTAGCATATCCCCATTTAGATAAATGTAGTTATCTGGAAAAAAAAAAAGGCTTGGATCCGGCCCTCCAGTACCAACTTTGGAAACCCTGGTATTGAGAATGTAATGAACATAAGTAGTTATACTAATAAAACAATTACAATATCATAAATAAAACTGAAATCTTTCAAGATCAGACTAGTCCAGAAAAAAAGCCCCATCGATCCACATGTTTCCTGCTGAGCTTCTGCTGAGCTTGTTGCATGGCCATGTGGACCGCTGTTCCCAGTAAAGCTTTTATAAAGAGATACTTCATTGTCCCCAGGACCTCCCTGTGCCGCTTTTTAAGTGCTCGTGTATAGTTCTATGGACGATTGTGTTACCAACTGAGCTTCTTCGAAGGAGCTTTGCATTTGCCTGTGAATCCTTGTATGACTGGCAATTTCTATCGACAGCTATAATGAATGACTTTTGTGGCCAGAATTTTGGCACCTGGCAATACGCCTTTTGGTCCTCTCCAGTAAAGTGTTTCCCCTTAGTAATATGGACGCGTAGACTGCTGCAGTTAGAAATCCCTCCTGCCTATGTGTTGATTTGTGACCCACACGCCTCTCTTGAAGCAACGCCAACCCAGTTCCCCCTTCCCCATTTATTCTGGCTTTCCTCAAGGAAGTACCATAATTATGCTGTACTGTTGATTATGTTGTGAAGGAGAGGGATTGGCTGCCCTCTCTGTACTGTCGATGAACATGCTGATGGAGTATGAATAATACATTACGCTATGTAGTGCTAATGCGGCGTAGCTAGACCTACTGCCACCCGGGGCAGCCTCTAAGTTTGCCTCCGGGTGCAAGTAAGAGCGGGGGGGGGCCGTCTGACGGACGACTTCTTGCAGGGGGAGGGGGCAGCCAAAGGACGACTTGTTTTCGGGGGCAGGTGATGGTGGTAGTCGACAGCCACAACTTGCTCACCTCCGCTGCTCCCAAAAAGGGTGCTGCCCGGGGCGGACCGCCCACCCTAACTATGCCACTGTCCACATGGGGGCAACCAAGAGCTTTGTGTATGAAGGTTTACCTCTGGCTGCTCAGGGGACTATCTTCAGTTGTCTGGTGACCAAGTCTTTCTCTCTTCTCCACAGGCTTTCAATGCACTTGCTCACGACATCTTATTGAAAATTAGCAGAAAAGTGGTAAGTTCTCACCTGTAGGATTAAACTAATGGTCGGTACTAACGCTCCTAGGTTTCGTTTTCCTGCTGTGACTGATGTTGGATCAAGAGTGTCTGAATCAGGAGCCCAGGCCGTGCTGGAGCAGGTGGTATACATGGTGGTACAAATAATTATAGCTGCATCCACAACTCCCCTTATGTGAGCCCCTTGTTCCACCTATTCTTGCCTTGTTCCAACCACACTGGCATACAGCCAGTCCAGTAACCGGTCTGCTTGCTTACTGCTTCTAAACTTGCGAAAGAACAGCTACACAAACTTGTTTTTTTAACAACAAAAAATTGGGGCTGGCAAAGTGCTTGCTGTCACTCTGACAGTACCTGCGTGAGTGAGTAACCTTTTTTTGCTTAATATGGTAGTAATGACTCTTAATTTAGTTTGACTTAAAACTTGGAGTTTCGCCTTTCTATGTTTCACTGCGGAAGCCTGAACTGCTTATGTGTAAAACTCTGCTTTGGTTTTCTCTGCCGAATATTTTACATTTGTATTCCTGTTTTTTCCTTCAGGGTGACCCCGCAAACCTGCATCAATCCCTTAACACAACCCTTACTTCCGTATTGTGTTTAAAATCTGATGTAGATTCCAGGGGGAGAGCCCTGTTGTCATTGCCCTTCTCCATTTGCAACATTTTAATCCATTCCTCTTCAAACTCTTCTCATATTATCAAGTCTTTCCCTGCTTCTTTGCCCCTTCATTTTGCAGGGGTCCCACTGGCAGCTTTAGTCCCCCTGCTGTTTCTCGCTCTCTCTGATTATGCAGTGTGGATGTGATGCTGACCTATGAAATCGATATGGGGCTAGTGATGATGAGCATGGAGAGCTCGCCGGAGAGTGGAAGGATGGTTTTGATGTGGGGCTGGGAGGGCAGTTTGGGAGTTGTTTGCGGAAGGCAAGGTGGTAGTGCAGGACAGGCCTCTGTCAGTGTCAATGAGCAGTTCCGGATTACCAAAGAGGCAAAGTAGGCACCGGCCTACGGGCCCCACTCCTTTTAGGGGCCCGGCGACAACGGATCAAAATAATATTGATTTGATCTTGAAAGAAAATTACAATTCAGCTTTCTTAAATATTGTTTTCAAAACATAAAAAAAAATGAATCAACTCAAAGAAACGAAAACTTTACATTAAAGACTATAGAGAAAATACTGTATTAATGTAATGTACCCATTAACAACTTAAACTACATGAACCAGAGACATCAGATTCACATAACAGCTTGTCTCTTAAAAGTTCATCTTCTGGCAACTGTCAGTTTGTAAAAAAAAATCGGTGCATTGGTATTAGGAGATAATTTGCGAAGGTGGAGGGCACGAAATTTCGACTACCTAGGGGCCTCCACGGGGTTTAATCCGGCACTGTCAATGAGTTATGCAGGTGATGGCCGACATAGTATTCATGGATGAGAAGAAAATCTGACATCTGAGGACCTCTAGAGTTGGTTTAAGCAGATGTTGCAGACATCTGTGTGCCTACAACAGCCTTCTGGTCAAAAGCATCTGCGGGGGCGCTTCAGCCCTCATCCCCTGCAGGTTGCCAAAAGAAGTACTCTGAATGGAATTGGTATTTACAGCGCAACAAAGCAGAGCTTGGAATCTACAGCTATTTCGAGTTATCCCACATTGTGGGCCCGTAGCTCATCCATGGGATACAAACATCCTGACCAACAAATTCCTGCGTTAGACCAACCCCGCACGACGTCCTGGGCTCCGAATGCCAAACCCGGATTAAGAAGCACAAAGCAGCTGGTTGGAGAATAAAAACAGACAAATGGTTTCTCTAAGAGCAGGGCTCTGTATTTCAAAAAGCCACAATAATTACAGAGCACCAATAAGTAGACGAACTACTGCTTACTAGTTGCAGCCACACAAGAAGGCTATCAAGCCAAGTACAAAATAGCTACAAAATGTCTCTTCTCCAACATCAACCAAGATCACAACAAAAGAGCAGGGACGCGCTTCAGTTGATTTCCCTACAAAGGGCAGAAAAAGTAAAGGCGCAAGAAGTAGATTTCTAGCCCTCAATCATCTAGATACCACAAACCCCTGTGCCCTAAATTGTCAGCCTCTCACAGAAGGACAGCTCTAGCTTCCTGGAGTGGTGACGCGTTTAGGTCTGTGACTAGGGAGAACGACATCCGCTTCTGCCAAGTGCCACTGCACATGCTTAACCATCGAGTTGGCACCTGTGGCAGAACGCCTCACTCTTCTTCCTGCATGGCATCCATTTTGTCCCCCTCACCGATAGTCAATTTTATCGGGAGCACCGAGCACAATATTCACCACTTTTTTGTACCATATCCATTTATGTATCTAAATATTTGTTTGTTGTCCAGCTCCTCCTCTGCATTCATTGCATTAGTAATGTTGTTACTAAACACATTTTCATTTTGAGTATTAAGAGTCCGTAGATAACCATTGTTACGTAGATGTTGACCCAGGTTCCTACTAAGAATATTGGTTGTCCTTTCTCTTCTTACCATTGATGAAAATTACTAGCAAATCCTATCTACTTCTTCATTCTCCCCCGTTGGGGAAAATCCAGAAACCCTCCTCCCTATCCGGCCTCTTAAAAAAAGATGCAGCAAATCTACCACGCAACAGTACCTGTGACTTGCTGGGAGCAGAATACACTGCTACCTGCCCAGCAACAGATTATACCTGCTGAGGATGTCTGGCCGGTGACTGATAACATGGATCCGCCACCGGCGATTCAGCTGACGAAGATACAGCTGCCATGAGTGTCTGAAGCTATACCTTATGGAAGTTACAACCAACCTGACCGGAAGTGGGATGTTGCCCATCTTGCATAAATTAAGCGTACAGGCAAAGCTCTGCCTCAGAGCAAGAGCGATAAGTATCTGTAATCGGGAGCTGCCCTCTGTCCGTCTCCTTATGTCTAGTACTGTGATCGAGGTTCTGCAATGGTCTTCCTGCCCAAGAGGAGGCCCGGCCAGCCTGAGGTTAGAGGAGCTACTCTAGCCTGAGCAGAAGCCTTCCAATGCCTTTTCTCCAGAGACTCTCCAGTGCGCCTGTTTGGCTCTTGAGCAGACCCTCAGGATAGATCTGCCTCCCCGATGAACGCTCATCTGCACCATAAAGTGAACCCTTCCTTTGCCATCCGTAAGGCATCCAGAGCCTTGGACTTGGAGTCGGATGAGTGTCGACAAGCCACCCCGGGGCTTGCTTACCACGCCGTGAAAAGATCCAACTGGGAATTGGCCCCAGCCACGTGGATCCTGAGTTTGCAACTGTTGCACACCCAGGTGTGGATTGCTGTTATTTTTGTTTTGGGTAGTGGCCAAACGCTCACTCCGTTTAATTATGACATTCGGAACTGGAACTACACAATCCCGATTTCAGTGAACTGCGAGTATCACAACCATCCACTCTGCAGCGTTACTGAAACAACCCAGTTATAAGTATACTGTTTTGAGTGAGGCTCGGTGAAGAATTTGGCAGTTGTGCCTTTTGACTTTTTTACTTATGCGTTCTGTTCACAGTAATGTCAATTTCTGCACTGGCTCTTGAACAGGTGGAGCTAAAGTCTTCTGACTACCACGGAGTTACTTCTGCTAAAGTATTAACCCTGACTGACGGAGATATATGTAAATGTAGATATGTTTTGTGTGTGTGTGAGATTGTTGTCCGGTGTTTAAATCTGCTTTCATTCCATCTCAGCAGAGTGGCCCTTAAAACTCGTGCATCGGGTGTGGGGCGAAGCCTATAGCACTTACGGATGCAAAACTTAGCACGCAGCACTCCCAAGTGGACCAGCATGCCCGCGGCTTATAGCGGATGTCAATGGCACACACTGTTGATGAGCAGCATGTCATATCTCATGGTGCCCCCATCATGCATAAACTCTAAACCCCACCACATATGGCCACCTCTTCAGAGCTGTGGATGAGGCCCTCCGGCCTTGGGCCCCCACTGGTCTTTGAGGTGGGTCATTCCTTCACCAACTTTCAGGCATGCCACAAACATTCCAGAGTTCATACATCCGAAGTAAAACCGATTTTAAAAAGGAAAGCCTCTCAAGCAGAGATGAGCACCCGCAATCACTTAAAAAAAAAAAAAAAAAAAAGATAGACTTTTCCCACAGTGTACGTCTGCTAAGACAGTCCAACCATCTTTTTTTGCTTTGCCCTACCTGTAGTCCCTTTATTATTGGCAAGAAATGTCCCAAAGGGTGTTCAGTTCTTGATCTATTGTGTAATGGTTTAATGCGTGTTTAGACGGTGTGTTAAGATTGCCTTGACTGCAATTAGCTTAGGACCTAGAATAGATCCTTGATAGGTGAAGTGTACCTCAGGCAACGCCTTTTATTTGATGCATCAGTATACCATAATGTTTGTCGGTTTTCCTTTTCTATATGTCTTTTTCATGTTAGCAGCTTTTCATTGATGACACCGTTTTCACCTTTAGGCTCGGTACACCATGCAGACCGCATGGCCCACACTGAATCAAGAAGTTTTTTTTTTTTTTTTTTAAACTATGAGTGATTTAAATTCCAACACCTGAATTAAGATGACTGCATTTGCAGACTCTCTGCCTTGAAATAGAACAGGTTTGGTAAATTAAGGGTGAAACGTGTCGGCGTCTAAAGGCTATTGACAGGGAAAATAAATAAAATTTTGAAAAGTTAACCAAACTGGCTTTAAAGAATAATCTTTTCTGCATTATTTGTATATGGGATGTTTACTTGACTCAGTCAAAGGTGTAGCCCGTTCTGTGCTTCACGTATAGACTATTGGGTGTTATCCGAAAGGTTAAACTACAAATATCATGGAGGAAAAGTGGTGAAATCGCTAATGTCTCGAAGACCTGGGCCCCAATCCCAGATTCGGCTTTAGGCCAAATAATTGTGCGATTCGTGGCAAATAGGTTGTCCTTCACGAGCTCTATATTGTAAATATATACACAGATTTACATTTCATTATATTTTAGTGATTTAAGAAGGAAATGTGGGATCTCCAAATTGAATCCATTACCCTCATTCCTTGCCGCTCGCTTCCTCCATGACCCACCAAACTTATTACTGTTCCATGTACAACACCTCATGTTTGAGATGTGCCTCCTGTAAGAAAAATATTCTCAGTAAAGCACTTCAATGCTCCTTGCACTCAAAATGAATAAATGAGAAATACGAGAATGAGAACAAAAACAGAACTGGAAGAGCCTTTCAAGTTAAACATAGCTCAGACAAGATTTCTTTAGTAAGCACAATGTAAAAATAAATATTGTTTGTGGCAGAATCTGTGCAAGTGACCTAACGTATACTATTTTGTGTACAAATAGTCTATAAATAATCACAGCAGTTCATTTGTATTGGTATCAATGTGTTGCTGTTTCCTTGGTTTAGAAAGAAGTGTATTGATCATATGTATCTTTTCTTGCAGGGTCATGGCCCGAAAGGCCAGCTGGATTTGAAGAATTCTGGCAAGGCGAGCAGCAGTAGTAAATGTACGTTGGTCTGAGCCGGCTGCCGGGTAGCATGAAGCAGAAAGAGACTGGTGCTACAAGTGCGCCTTGAAATCGGGCATGGAGCTCCACAATTGCCCCGTCTGTGAAGGCTCTAGCACACCCCTTCCTCTCACCCATGTCATTCCAGGTGGAAAGGTTGGTCGCAAAGACCCAGTTCCTCTCCATTGACATCCAGTCACAGTAGCTTTCGGCCTCGTCTATGATTGCTGTAAGCGGCTCTCGTCGCCTTGCCTTCTCAATGGTAAAGCATCAGCTTGTTGCACCAAGTCGAACGAGAAGTTGATGGGAACAGGAGACAATAACCCCAGTGACTCCTCTTGAGTTGGAAATCCATTCACCCTATCAGGAATGCCAACTTTGAGACTCTACTGGAAGTTAATTTGTCCATCCAGGAGCACCAAACTGCAAGTTATCGCTCGAATTTCATTTTGACTCAACACTGGAAGTTAATTTCTTCTGTTCAGGGTGCCAGCATTGACTCTCCACTGGAATACATTCCTTTTCACGAAAGCATCAACTTTGGCACGCTTCGAGAAGTACATTCCTCCTGTTACAAGAACCAACTTTGAACTTTTGCTGTAAAATTCATTCCTTCACTAAGGAACACTAACTTGGGCTCTCCAGTGAATGTTTATCCCTTCTGTTGGAAATGCCAGCTTGACTCTACTCTGGGGTTCATGCCTGCTGTCATGGTGCACAAATTGTGATGAGCTTTCGCTAATAACTGATACCCACCGATGGGGTGGGAAAGCCGGCTCTTTGCCCTCTTTGAAAGTCCATATCTCCATTTATAATATTTTGACATTTTGTTGGAAATGCCACCTTTCAGCATCTGTTATGACCCCTCCACGGTGATGCCAGCGGTGATAATCTTCAACTCTTAATCTCCATAAGGACGGTCTCTATAGCACAAGATGGTGTCTGCCTTTAGGAGGAGCTTTCCTTTAGAACTTAACTGTTTTCTTTCTTGGGACCAAAATACTTTAGTGTCTTCCAATTTCATGGTGGCTACTTGACTAGGATGATGGGCTAGGCCAGAGGGCTGGGCTTGTCCAAGTGCTGGATCTCTTGGGCAGTGGAATGGGGTGGGGGTGCTGGTGGGAGGTAGGGTGTGATGTTCACTTCGTGGTTTAGCAGCAAGAAAAAGTTAGGCACCTCTCTTCGACGAGCCCCTGTATCTCGAGTCAGATTGGTCAGTAGGATAATCGGTGGGTTTAGAGCTGTGGCAGAGTTGGAACAGTCTGACATTGGACAGACTCTGCCTCAGCTCTTCCTGTAGCACCTTTCTGGTGGGATATCTCCTGACTCTTATTTATCGGATCAGGATATGTTTTATCCCATCGCTTTTAGTAGCAATCCCCTTAGCCAGGGATGCTTTGGACCAGAGCGCTTTCAGGGCTCACATGTAAGGCTGCCGACTATTTAAGTATGTTTCCTTGTAGCTAATTGTCTTGGAAACAAAGCCTTACATCCCTATGCCCATGCTGCCAGCCTGGCATATTGGCTGTATCTGCTCTAACCAAGTGTGTGGTGGTTTTCAGAAATACCCGGGAAGACATTCAATTGGAAATAAATCTGGCAGGGCTATAAGCAGCAAAATTCCAATTTTTGTTGAAATAAAATAAATGCTGGCCTTAATATAAAAGCACTGGACCTCTCTTGGTGAAATACTGCAAGAGGAAGGCAGATCCAGGGTTTGATAATCCACTGCTCAAAATGCCATGTGATGGCCACTGTTGGTTTGAATTTAAAGTCTGATCCCTTCCACGTGCCATGATACACTAGACAGGATGAGGAAAGCAAGAGCATTTCTCGTGCCGCTCCTATCGAGGCCAGCTTTCAAGCACTTAACACTTTACACCTTTCAGTGTGAGTGACTGAGCAAGACTGACTGACAAGATCACGACAGGTGACCCTTAGGAGAAAGAGGGACAGTTGATCCCCCAAGTGTGCACTAAGGGTATTGGATTCCAGTGCAGGACATTGGTTCAAACCCCGGGTGGGCTCAGTATATTGTTCTCAAAGGTTGGGGCTTGAGCCGCAGAGCAAAGAGTTTGGTACAAATGGAATCTGAGGTCTTAAGGGATGAGAAGTGGACACTGCCAAGCAAAGCGAATCTGCGATAAGCGATTCGGAAAATTCTCTGGGCTTTCAATGCACTAGCAACAAGTAATCCGATTACATTCCTGCCTCTAATGGTTACAGGTGGGAGATTACTCTGGTGCACCGTAATCCAGGTCTGGAAGGTGATTTCTTTTTAATTCTCAAGGGAAAAGGTCCCATCTGTTACTTTACTTTTTTAATTTGTCTCATGAACACTCTGGAAAGACTTGGGTTGCCAGGGTCGCATCACAACTCATCTTCCGCTCACCAGCTTGTTGTACAACAGCCCTTCACCCTAAAATGCGCCCTAAAAATTGTTGCCATTTCTTTGGGATAGGCGTTTCGTATTTTGCTTTCCTTCATGATACCAATTTGATTAGTTGTGTTGCACTGAGCTGGTATTGTTCGGATGTCATTTTACTAGCGCAGACCACCCATGACCAGTGTAGAGAGAGTGAGAGGAGCTCTCCTGCTTTCATCTATTAGAGACTTGTAAAGCAAAAAAGAAATATTCACCAGAAATGGGGATTTTTGCCCCACATTAGGTGAACTTGGGGGTTCTTGAAGGCCATGTTTAAGGCTTTGGATCTAAAAGTATTACCACAGTCCTGTATGGTGTTATATAGACTTTACCCAAAGTAGATGCGGAAGGCCCAGGACATAGCTGCCAACAAGCCAGGTGTCATTGAGCCGACCTCAACCACTTCATTTTTGGGCTTTTCTACCTAATTTAATGCATGGTGTGCTTTGTAGACCCATGTGCACGTTGCAAAAGGCTAATGTGTTATAAGTTGTTTTTGTGTTGCGTGTAGCTGCCCCTTCTTTGGCACTACGCACTCTGGCCCAGTCCGGGTACTCGGGTTGCCATGTTTCCTTGTCTGGGAGCCTGCTTGTACCCTTTCCTTGCCCTAGCGCCATCTCTGCAGGCGGTTGGGGGTGGAGCCTGCAGGGGTGTGACTGAAGAGTGTGTTTAATGAAAGTATGAGGAAAAAGAGGACCGTTGTCAATATTCCTTTGAACCCCGAGCTGGCTTGTGACTATTCCTTATCCAGGAGTTCGTCTCAAAGCAGTTCCTTGCCCAGGAGAATGTTTCCTGGTGTTGTCGTCCACCTGCCTTGTCTTGAAAAGTGGGAGGGCGTGTCCACCTGCAGCCGGAAACCGGAAGTGAGCAAGGATGAGACCCACATGACATGGGTGTGCGTCTCAGTTGTCCAAAGCAGGGATAAGAGAAGCCAGGGAAAGTCTTCTGGTCTCCTGCGCCATGGCTGTCTCGCCCTGTAGGGCATGTGCTCTTATGTTACACCCGTGTATATGAGTATACTTAACCGGCGCCATTTTAGCACATAATTGTTAAGTAGCAAACAACATTATTTTTGCTGTGTGCTCTAGAAGTTGCCAACATTATGTAAGAATGGAGGGACTACCAGGCCAAGAAGCAGCGGGTGAGGGGGTATACCTCTCCAGGTTGTAGTGTGAGCGCATGGCCTCGATACACTACATTACAATGACCTTCTCTCCGTATGGGACCGTTGCACTGTCACTAACACTATGTTGTCGGTTGGTCATTTATATTTTTCCCGCACGGAAAACACTAAGTAATGATCGGGTAAAGATGCGATCTGGGAGCCGCTCGCTTAATCTTGGCTTCCCCTTCTGCCCAAACGGTGTGATTCTAGACAAGCACTTTCGCTCCATTTGTCTGAGCATCCTTATCTGCTGACACTGGGAGGGTGTAGAAATCCCCAAGTATCAAGCGCTTTGTAAAGTGGACATTTATATGCGAGGCAGGGCCTCTTAAATTACTACTGTTAAGGAAATGTCCTGGCCGCCTACCACAAGTACGTTCTCTGTAGGAGATACGCTACAATGTGCTGACAGATAATTTAATACTCTCAGTGGAACATTACTTTTTTTTTTTTTGTTCATGTTTTGTGAATTATTTCTTTGCGTGGGTCATAACTGTTGTGAAAAACGGAACCGCCTCCACCAATGTTTAAGTTGGAAACTCTATTTTAAAAGATCGAGTTTCCTGCTCCCCAGAGAGGACTGTGACTGGGATCAGGAAGAGACCTTTTTTGTTTTTGTTTTTGTGGTCGGGAAGTGTTATGATATCACTGCGTTGGAATGTAACCGGACCAGGGGGGCATTGTAACTGCTGGGGCGTATGTCATTGCCATTCATAGAAACCTAATGTGATGGCAGGCAGACAACAAAGAGCAGGCAGGCCCATCCTGTCTGCCCGTTCCTTGCCTGCTTTTCACTCAGAGCCTGCCTGGTCTCCGGTTTTATCTTCGGGACTTCCATTGCTTCCATCTTGTGTAATGTGAAATAGGGCTGGACTTTGTTCTGTATGCTTACCCCTGTAGCGGAAAAGATAGTTCAGTGGGTTGAATGCCTGTTGCAGAGAGCTGTTTAACTTGCAGGCCACAAGCTTTACTTTCTAAGATTGTCTCCGGTTTCATCCTTCTGAGATCGATTGCGTGAGAACAGTAGAGTGGGTTGAATAAAACATGCTATTTTAGCTCTGAGGAAAAATTCCTCGCATATTTTCTAGACTTGTTTTTATTCCTCCAGTCCTGTTTAAAATGAGGTACAGCCAGACTAAATTCCTTGCACATCGTTCCTTTTCTGCAACAAAAGATAAGGTTATAGTTTTTGGATAGATTTTAACTTGAATGAGCTATTTTCAGGAGATCCTTGTGCCTCCCTAACACATGTAATCTGTGATGTCAATGTTCAGTTGAGCACAGCAAAGGGTTGCCCAAGATCACAGTGTGGACGTCCAAACTGGATTTCGTACAGCACTTTTTTATTCCTATTTGAGATGATGAATGTGCGACTGACATAGTGTCGTCATGTTTTAAAGGTGCTTTGGGATATCAGTGGGGGGGACAATGTACCTAAATGTCAAAATGTCACTTTCCCATGTCTGAATGTGCAGCCAACTTATGAACACATTGTTGCAGGAACCATCTACTGTGCCTTCAAACAACCTTATGGTGGCTTAATACACAAGGGAAAAAAATGAAATAAAAAAGGACCCAAATGCGTGATGTTTACAAGCAAAGGAAACACTCCTTTTACCTTCTGGGCCCGTGAATCTGCTTCACATATGTTCAAAGCGCCTTGAGACACTGACTTGCAACCACTAAAACATGTGCCTGATTCCATTTCATTTTTGGGTGGGATTGCCTGTATCTGACACACTGTTTGTAAGTGTCCAAGTTTGCCCTCACTTTGTGGGGGAATGGGCACCTGGAAATATTTTCAGTATTTTTGAAGTAAACTTCTATAAAAGTTATCTTGTGTGTTGTCTGTGCTTCCGTAGGAACTTCCACAAGAGGGTCTGAATGGTGTCTCTTTCTTGCGTTTTAAACTATGTAAGATTCCACTGTTGAATAAAAGTGGGTAAAAAAGTGTTCACACTGATGTTGCCCACTAAAGTAAATTGTATTGTATTGTAATTGCATATATATAGCGCTTACTACCCCTGACGAGGCGTCGAAGCGATTTTTCGGCGAGTAGCACGCTACTCCGGAACCCATAAAGGATTAGTGTTGAAATAGTATATTGAAATATAAAAGTAATTTGAGTGGTGGATATGTTAGTGACAAATCCACTAAATTATTTGCTTCAGTTGTCCCATTTTTATTATTCTTTTACACAGGTAGCCACATATGGCAAAAGCTCTTCGTGACCCGCATGCATGGTTTTCCCAAAGACAGTTGGAACCACATGTATGCTGTTTAGACACACTGAGTGAACCACATGGATGGTGGTTATACAGCGTTTTTTATGTAGACTGCAGGACCTGAGTGCATGCAGGCCTTTGTACTTACTGACAGTACCACATACAGGGCCCCAGATTTACTGAACTTTCATACAACTCTGCAAGGGAGCGTGCTGTGCCACGTTGTGTGAAAGGGAGAGACCATAATTACACCGTATTTACCAAGGTATGGCTCACTTCTGCTCTGTCCTGGCACTGACGCACTTGTGGCTGCCTAGCGTCAACGTAGATACCTTTGTCATGCCACAGGGTGCCTGCTTTGTAGTCGGGATAGTTTGTGTGCAGGAAAGGATACCTTCCAGCACAAAAACTATTCTTGGAGGCGTATTCCTCTTTGCATGTGTGCTGCAGAATGCAGTACACATGCAAAGTAAAAATGTAACGAGGAGAAATGCAGATATTTCTACTTGTTACACCAAGGTAGGGTAGTTGCACCATTTCCTGACAAGGGTAAATCTGAGTTTGCGTCAAAATACATGGGTGGATGCATACCCATGCCCATACTCCACCCATGTAAGGCCTCCTGATGCAGGATAATGAAAGATGTATCTCTTAGTGTGTGAAAAGCGATGCAAGGCCACACAAATATCAATTTGCGTGGCTTCGTAAATGTCATTTAACCAGATGTAACGTACGTGTGCTCATCCACTCAATGATGAAATTTGCTGTGCTTTATATATTCCCGTTTACAAGGTGAAACGTGATGTCCACACTATTATTGGCTATCTTGCAGTTTGGCCACAGTAATGAGTTTACCAATAGATGTACCATATCTGCCACCAACCACTTGGTTACATGTGGTTTGGCTTTTGGAATGGGATCATGATTGAGACCAATCACTTGTTTACAGCGTTCGGGTTATGCCAACACTAGCACGCAGGCACCCACAGGCGGAAACATGGCCGCCAAACGTATGCACTTATAAAATATAGGCACAGGACGCATGCGCGGCAGATTCACTGCACGTCTTTCCAGAAACGGGGAGGAGAGCTGAAGGCAATCGCGCTCTCCTCCCGTGGACCGCTGACCCTCCCTCTAGAATAACGCCCACCTAGCAGGGAGGCAGTATCTCAAGAGCGGATCTCTTCCTAGGTAACGCCTTTAACGAGGCAACCAGGCACGATCCCACCGAGACACCGGACCTGGTCCAGGTGTCATCAATTGATTCCCAATTAACAAACATTTAGACAAGCCAGGGGCACTATAAAAGACCGCTCCATTCCCACCATTATTCACCGACGGGGATGCGAAGCGGACAACTGTAGGAAACACGGCGGAAGGCGCTGAAATAGACAGTAAGAGTGTGTGTGTTGTGGACGGATGTAAGAGTATACTTAAACGCGTTGGTGCATTTTTAACCCTTACCATTGGAACGCACCAGTTTTTAACATGCATCTGTGTATGCTTTTTTCTCCCTACCATGGACCTGATTTATCAACTCCAGGCTGTGATTTTGTGTCTCTCTTTCCAGGATGTCATAGTAGGGCCTTCCTCCCTCGACCTCCCATGGAGTAAGTAGGATAGTGACCTAGGGTAAGTAGTGAGAGACATTTCTTCTCTCCTTTAAAAGTGTTGACACGTATGACTGACACGTGTTTTTCACTTAGAAACCACCACGCGCGCTTTAAAGTGTGGTGAAGTATGTAATGTAACATTACAGCAGAAACCCTCATATTCTGTATGTATTTGTTTTTCTTTTTCTACAGGCATTTCTTTTGAGTACTACACTAGTGGGGAGAGTTATATCTTCATAAACCCCTCCATTTCCTCTAGTGGTTGATCTTTATGTATATATAAAGACGGAGCCCTCTAACATATTTGGTCCTGATGAATGCTATGTACCCTCCGGGGACCCTTAGCAGAAACATGTTGACCACATTTAGCACGGTGAGGGGATAATTAGTTCCCATATCACCGCTCAATTCTTTTAATACCATACAGCTGCCCATTCAATTAAATTTGTTTTTTTGACAACTGTAATGGTTTTTAAATCACTTTTCACTATTCACGGGCCCCCACTTAGTTTAGAAGTGCATCCCTGTTTCCAGGTGTATGCCCGCCCTCTATCAAACGAAGTTTTTAGAGGGCGAGGATGGCCTATGATGAAGCATGGCACCAGGTGGTGTGTGAGGCCAGTCCTTCACTTTTTGTGAGATGCCCCCACTTGACACCCATCTCTAAAAATCCTGTAGCAATCCCAACTAGGGACAGCCCCATCTGTGTTTGCATTTCGTGTTGGAGGCCGGCTAGGCCCTGTGCCTCTAGTTCCCATCCCTAGTCAACAACTAGGGCTAGTGTGTTTGTCTTCCCCCTTCATCCCTTCACTGTTGTGCCCCCTCCACCTCCCCCCCCCCCCACCAAGCACACTGCCTCTCTGTCAGCTGGATAATGGCAGTGCCATTTCGAAAGGGGACAGAGCACCTGCAACATGCACCACAGCCCCGCTGCCCCAACCCTGTCTCGGAAAGAAAGTAAAAGACACTTGCATAGCCCACTGAGAGCTTGGGTCAGAGTGCACACAACATGTGATGCCTCATGTGTTATAACAACACCTGATTGAGTTTTGTTAAGAATGGCTAGTTTTGTTTTTATAAAAAAAAACACTTTTTGTTTGAAACTTTTTGTTTGAAACAATTGTTCCTTCTGGGGGTTCAGGTGGGAGTGTGACTGCATCCCTACTCCCCTTCCCACCTACCCCCACCCCCTCCCCAGAGCGCGGGATAGCCTATGTGGGCTTTCCTCAAGCCAGCACAACAAACCCGCATAGCAGAGGAATACCAAAGGCATCAGTGGGGAAAGGGTGGGTGTGAAAATAAAGGAGGGTTTTGGATTCCAGATCCAGGCAGAAGTGCGACCTGGAATGCACGACCCCTTTTTTATGACTTCATGGCCCTCCTGGGGGTTGCGCCCCACAGATTGAAGACCCTTGATACAGATTGAACCTGAGCCATATGTATTGTGTTAATACAGGTTACCCGAACCACCGATAGCGCATCATTTATATATATCGGTTGCGCAAACCACCCACAGTGTTTTTCAGACTGCTTGAAAATCCTTTAGCGCGTTTTGAAGCATGACCCTAGTCCATACAACCTTTTTTGTAACAAGAGTTACTTTTCTTCGATGAAAATCATCTGAAGCTACTAATATTACTGTAGTAATTGTGATCACATCAGACAAGATTACATTAGTGCCACCGTATGCAAGGTTATCAGCAACGATTATTTGGGTGCATCGGCAGGGTTGCCAGCAGTAATCCAAAAATGCCATTATTAATGTGGAATGCCTCTACATGTGTACACATCAGCCACAGTTGCAGTTCCCCTTACACCAAGGTAATAGACCTACCCATGATTTATTGCTAAATATCGGCTTTAAATATAATTTGGAAATGCAATCATTTTTCATCGAAAATCAGCTTGCGCGTCCTGAAAATACACATTTTCATCTCAAATACAGTTTTTAAAAATTTGTTATATACATATTGATTAAAACCTGGCAAAAACCTCTAATTTAGTAGGCTGGGCTGCACATAGGAGAGCTATTTACAAGTAGCTGGAGAGCTACTTGCAGGTAGCTGGAGAGCTACCAGTAGCTCACTAATTATTCGTTGGAGAAGCCTGGTCTAGACTCATATGTGTTGCCGAATTCTACCATCTAGTGGTTGAGTCGGCTGTCGACCATAGGCAGTATCGCTAGGAGTCTATACAACTCATGATAACTTAAATCCACACTGCACCACCAACTTCATAATTATTTTGTCCTCTATTGGATCTGTAAACTTTCATATTTTCGGGAGTTTAGGTATTAGAGCGTCAGGAAACTTAAATTCCTTTACCAGAAACAGTGTACAGGTTGAAGTTGGTTTTACTACAGTAGCGATATCGAGGAAGGACTAAAGGCCTGGCCACCAGCTGGTTTTGTTTTTTATATATTATCAAAGGCTTGGACATCAGATGATATTTAATTATCTTTTCAGTGGCCTTCAACTGCTCAATGTCTCTAGTCTTAAAGAATGTTTGTTTTCATTTTTTTTTTTTTTTTTTTTTTAGATTTTTGGGTTGTTTGGTCACAGGCAGAACTCAAGTTAAACTTTGCCTTAAGGGCAAGTGCCCTTTTTTTTTTCTTTTTTAGAGTAGACAAATATATGGTTTGTAACGTATGTCCTTCACTGGATTATGACTCCATGTTGGGTCAAAAAGGATTAAAAACCAGCAAGATACACAAAAACAACCATAGAGAAAGAATGATTAGAGTTGAAAAGAACTGGGATAGATTCGAGCACCAAGAAACTCTTCTAAGACATCACTTAACTTGGAAAGAATTACTAGTAAGTTTAACGTTGAAAAGCCAACAATACTTTATAAAATTGTAACAGAGAATGACGATTCTCCAATTATTATGCAGAGAGAATCTTGATTTCATTAAAGACAGATGGAGGCTAACATTATGCAAATACTTTTATTTGCTGCCCAAACATTCAGCCCTTTAAAGAATGTTAATACATCATAAAACAAAGAATGTTCATAACACCATAAGTAGGCAGTGCACACTCCCATCTTCCTCTTAGGCTGCGATGACACTAAAGATTGGACACATCGTGGCATTCCGTTTGCTCCTAAGAATTGTTATCTAAGTACCAAAGGAAAAAAACACTGTATAGTAAAGACTTAAAGGAAGGCTATACTGAAGCAGTAATAGTAAAGTAATGAACAAGTTCAGAGAACATTACATTAGAAGTAAAAATATACATATCATAGAAAACAATTTCAGTGAGCATTACATTAACTTAAGAAAAAAGTAGTAATACCAAGTCCATACTCCTCAGGGAGAGGAGGTTGGGATAATGTTAGCCTCCATCTGTCTTTAATGAAATCAAGATTCTCTCTGCATAATAATTGGAGAATTGTCATTTCATTACAAGACCGGAGGCTACCATTATGCATGTTCAAAGCCATGTAAGGCTACACTGCTAACATGCTCTATTGGTCTCAAATAATCAGCAGCTTTAAGTATTTCAGGTAAGGATCCTCCTGCCCAGAATACTTTACTAGCCATTGCACCCCTAGAAGAATGAGTCCCAAATCTAGAGATATCCACACCTGCTTCATGCATAATCAGACGGACCCATCTGGCTAAGGTGGCTGTAGAAACAGGTCTATATAGACTAACCTATGATAGGAGAATTTTACTCTCATAAGTCTTCATACAATTAACAACACACAATTTTTCACAGTCATAAAAAAGGGGTAGAAAATAGATTCTGACATGGTTTTGGTTCATTTCCAAATATCGAAATGGACACCTTCAGAGGAATAAAATCTATTGGAAAGTTCTAATGTTTTAATGTCTGAGACCCTTCTAAAGGAGATTAGACACAGAAGTGTCACTAGTTTCATGGAGATTTGTTTAAGGGAGAGTTAAGGGTTATTAGGCCAGGAAGAGTTTAAAAATTAAGTTGACATCCCATAAGGATTTGTAACATGCTTTAGGGGGTCTTAGTCTAACTCCTTTCATAACTCTTTTGATTAGGGGATTGCTATTAATTGCATGATTATTAATCAAGGCATGACCTGATGAGATTGCCGATCTGTAACAATTGATGGTTCTATAAGAGGCCTGACTCAAAGAGATGAGCTAGATAGTTGGCTATCTGTTGTAAAGAGCTTTGTACGGGATCCAGATCCCTTTCCATTCACCAACAACTCAATTTCCTCCAAACAACTCTATATCTCTTTCTAGTTCCTGGTGCCCATGAATCTTCCAGAAGGCTTTTAGCCTCTCCCGAAAGGTCAGAATATCTCCCAGAACCCCTGAAATCTTCCAAACAAGAAGGTTCATCTTTCCTTCTAAGACCAAAGGATGTTCCTCTCCGTCCGGACCTTGGAGTAGACCTAAGGATGATGGGATCAGGCGTGGAAAATCCACAGCCAGTTCCATTACCCCGGGAAACCAAACTTGGGATCTCCAGATGGGGGTTACTAGAATGATGGAGCATGACTCCAGTCTCACTTTCCACAAGTCTATGAATCATTGAGAAGGGGGGAAATGCGTAACCCTTGATCTTTTCCCAGGGTTGGAGAAAGGCATCTACCGCTGTTGCGTTGGGATCCGGTCCAACTGAAATACGCTCCAACTTGGTAAGTTAGTCTGCTCCTAAAAAGGTCTATCTGAACTGGACCCCATAACTTCTGAATTAGTGCAAAGGCCTCTGGATTCAACTTCCAATCGCTGGAATCGTGGAAGAAATGAGAATTCCAGTCTGCCCTGATATTTTGAATTCCCGGAATAAATTCCGCTCTGAGTGTAATCTTTTGATCCCAACAAAAATACCACATCTGTTTTGCTATATCTGAAAGAGTCTTGGATTTCGCACCCCCCATACGGTTTATATATGAGACAGCAGAGAAACTGTCCAAGCGGCTCAAGGTGTTGGAGTTCTTAAGTAATTTTTGGAAACTCATAAGGGCATTTAGACCCGCCTACATCTCAAGGCAGTTTATGTGTAGGGATTGTTCCTTTAATGACCACCTCCCCACGGTTTCTAGATTGTTTAGGCGGGCTCCCCAGCCGCAGTTGCTCGCATCTGACTCTAGGATAAAGTCTAGAATGTTACCGAAAATGGCCTTCCTGTTCCATGCTTGGAGGTTCTTTAGCCACCAGAGTAGATCCTCTTGTGCGTCATCCGAAAGGGGAACTGAGTCCTCGTACCATAAACCCTTTCTCAGAACTAGTGCTTTTAGTCTTTGGAGACCCCTGTAATGAAGGGGACCGGGAGAAATTGCTTGGATAGAAGACGACAAAAGACCTAAGACCCTGGCTAGGTCTTTTAAACGTATTGCCTCTTTTGTTAGGACAGAGGATACCTGTTTCTTTATCTTGGTTAATTTTTTTGTGAGGAAGAATCGGAGTGGATAGGATAGTATTTACCTGGAATCCAAGGAATTCCATCTCTTGAGTCGGTATCATGATAGGCTCTATATTTATGATGAATCCTAGATTCTGTAAAAGGTCTACTGCCTGTTGTAAGTGTTTTTGAACCTCTGTTTTGTCTTGAGACATAATGAGAATGTCGTCTAGGTAAATAATTAGACAAACTCCTCTCTCCCTGAGGTTGCTCACTACTGGGCGAAGGACTTTGGTAAAACACCAAGGGGCTAAAGACAGGCCAAATGGAAGACAAAGGAACGGATAAGAGTTCCTTTCCAAGTAAAACAAAGATACTTCTAACAGTCCTTGTCCATGGGTATTGTAAAATATGCATCTTTGAGATCCAATTTCATCAGCCAGTCCCTGGCCTGTAGAATGTCTCTCAGAAGATGGATCCCTTCCATCTTGAAATGTCTGTAAGTTAAGAACTTGTTTAAATATTTTAGGTTTATGACAGGACGCCAACCCTTGTCCTTCTTTTTGACTAGGAAAATTGTACTTATAAAACCTTTTGAGATCTCGGTTAAAGGCACATTCACAGGGGCTCCCTTGTCTAACATCTGGGAAATCTCTAGATCTGTTAGTTTTGAATTATCTGAGGCTAGAACCATCTTTCTTGGTCTCTTGAGTTGAAATGGACATTTCCAAAATTCTATTTTGAAGCCAACTATAGTTTCTAGAACCCAAGGGTCTTGTGTATTCCTTGACCAATTGTGTGCAAAGTGTTTCCTCCTCCCTCCCACCTTTGTATGGGAACATGAAGTCGGGCTTACCTTTATAGCCTTGATTCGAAGATCTGGGTCTCCCGCCACGGGATCCTGAGCTTCTCCTCTCTTTGGGGTAGAAATTTGAATTTGGGCGAAAGCCTCTGTTGAAGTGAGAGGGGCCTTGGGGGAAGAACTGGGACCTATAGGCGGTACGGCTGACAGCCATTCCCCTCCTGTCAGCCCTTCCAAAAGTGGGCGTCCACTAAAAACTCTGCATATGCTAGACTGTGCTTTGCTAAAAGCAGTAAAGGTGGAGACATACTTCTCCAAAGATTTCACAAAGTTGTCTCCGAATAGGAGTCCTTTGGTATTGCCCATGTCCTCCCTAGAGGACAAATCGGCTAGTTTAGGGTTCATCCTTAAAAGAACCGCTTTTCGACGTTCCGTAATTAGATTTGCGTTGGCATTACCTAAAAAAAAAAAATAACACGTTGTGACCAGCCCCTCAGAAGATCAATATTGACTAGAATGTTATTGGCCCTTGCCTCTTCCGTCATGTCCAGAATCCTGGTTAACGGCCCGAGGATATCAAGGAGTTTGTCCTGACACTGTTTCAGGCATTTCTCTATCCCTTTCCTAGGATCCTTCCCGAATTTAAACAGAAATGTTATCAATTCTGGATCGAGATTGGGGGTGTTGCACACCTTATCCTCCGTGGAGGGTCTTGGACACTCATTGCGCAGAAGGTTGCGAGTCTCTCTGTCCAGAGATTTCCTCACTCATTGAGTTAAATATTTGTTAACGTGGTCCATTGGCCACCATTCTGAGCTGTGGGGATGTCTGATAGACGTAGGGTTGAAAATTTCCCTGCCGAGGGGGTCCTTAACGGATGAAGAAGTGGAAGGTTGTTCCAGATCTCGGTCAAGATTTTCAAGGGTATCTTGAGGATCGAAAATACATTCGTCCATGACCAACTCCTCAAATTCTAGGGATACAGATTGTGAATTAAAGGTATCTTCAAAATCATTTGTACCATGAAGGTTACTTCTTTCGCTAATGCTGCTACGGGCAACTTTTCTCAATGTCCCAATATGTCGGGTTTTATCTTTTGTGCTGCTATGAGCACCATTATCTATTGTTGCGCGAGGGCTACCAAAATCATTAGCGCAGGTGGATGCTTCCTCCAAGTGTTTCCTCTTGTGGGAAACCTTCCCCCCTCTTCAGGGGTCCAGAGGTAGTAGGGGACTCTCCGTCGGAGAGAGAGAGAAGTAAAACTCCTCAACGGGGGACACCCTCTTCCTCTTGGCTAATGTGGCATCCACTGCCTCCTTAACGGAAGAACTAAGCTCTTCCTCAAGGAACCTCTTAAGGCTCTCTCCCATAAGCGCCTCCTGAGGTGGCTGTTGGGGATTATTAATGTCCATTCTAAAAAGATTGAAATAAACAAAAATGCCCTCAAGGCTTACTCACAGTGATAAGGCGGAAGAGGGACTCTTTAAAAGGGATTTCTTTCCCCTTATAATTCAAATCGGGGATATTCTCTCCCTTTAATCCTCTTTTCTTTTTTAAATAAATGACAATTACAGGTTGAGCCCACTGGGTGGCGTCGTGTTGAAGGAAATATGCCAGGAAAGCACAGTTTCTAATGAAGAGGCGTCCGACTTTCAGCAGGCACCGTTACGAGCTCGAGCGGTGAGCCGTAGTCATGGTAACGTGCCTGCTGTGACGGAGATCTCCTTCAGTGCTGTAAGGCTTTGCGTCACTAAGAGCGCGTGTGCTGGTAAGCTGTAACCAGGAAGAAGTCTCTCCCGCGTCTCCTAGGAGGTAGCTAGGAGACACATGCGAGTTAAATTACGCTAGCGTGATTCCTTCGGTTCCGGCTTGTTTGTTTTTTAAAATGAAGCCGGAATCTGTCGCCCTGTCTATATTAATGCGGCCAGCGGGGAGCTACGCAGCATGGGCAAAACAGTAATGATAAAGCCGGTAAGCGGTGCGCAATCAAATACGTTTCTTGTCATTAGCCGAAAACGTAGTAACAGCATAAATGGTATAAAAGAACAAGCATTGGCATAGCCAATAGGTCTCGCCTTTGGGACCTTATAAGTGTTTAGCCATGCAACAGTTGATGTTGTTGTACCAAGGATATTGTGCTGCATAACTAAATACTTATAAGGTCCCAAAAGCGAGACCTATTGGCTATGCCAAAGCTTGTTTTTGTTTTCTTTTAAGCAAGAATGTTGCTTTTAAAAAACTGGTGATTTCTTCGGGAGTTTGGCAATGAATTGTTAACCCGAGAATGCATTTATCCACGGAGGTTCCTACTGCATGACAGTAGGCACTTTTTTTGAGTCGCTTTATAAGGCAGAGAAAAGTGGGCAGCGCAGGGAGGAGGGCGCAGCAACCCCACTGGCTTGCTGGATCAGGGGGCCTATTCATAGGTGTGGGGGAGGCATGTCCCCACGTATTCAAATTAGCTGTGAAAGCGCTACGTGATATCCAGCACGGATAATGAAGATTTCTTGCCGAAGTACTTGAGCCTGCATTAATCTTTAAGCTATCACCCGATACTTCATTACATTCAAGGAGAGACGGACACCGTCAGGAAACAAAGGGGACAGTAACTAAAAGCTCTGCTAACACTGTGTGGAATCCATAAAACCGTCCGGGGTGGAGAGGCGCGCCCGTGAGAAGCGCTCTCTGGTGAGGGAGGGGGAGGAAAGCCGGGGATGCGAGGAATGCCAGTAACGATGGTGTGCAGCTGTGCGCGTGCACACCATCGTGAATGCAAGCTGGAGGCCAACACGCTCTCTGGTGAGGGAGGGGGAGGAGGCGGGTGAGGGAGGGGTTGGAAAGCCGGGGATGCGAGGAATGACAGCGACCCAGATGGCAGCTGTGCGCGTGCACGCCATCGTGAACGCAAGCTGGTCGCCAGCAAAAGCCACTGCTGTTTGCACTTCCAAAACCCGCTTACTAAAACTCTTGCCGAGACAGCGCTAAGCGCTGGCTCAGGTGAGACCTAAAAATCGCCTATGGCAATGAAAATAAGGCAAAAGACTAAACCAGGCATCTACCTGTTCCCGCCATAAATTGGACAGTTAGAATCTGTTACAGGAAAGAAAGGTTAATACAAGTATTAACTGAAGCTCATGTCAAAGACAAGTTGTCTATAATATTATATAAAAAAAAAACAATAAAATAGCGATAGTGCCCCGATTGAAGAGAGATACTTAGCTGTGTCAGGAGCAGCGAATAAAAGCGGAAGATGGGAGTGGGTCTTATGGTGTTATGAACATTCTTTGTTTTATGATGTATTAACATTCTTTAAAGGGCTGCATGTTTGGGCAGCAAATAAAAGTATTTGCATAATGGTAGCCTCCGGTCTTGTAATGTAATTTAACATAACAGAAACAAGCATTTGCAATGCAATTGGTCTTGCATTTGTCAAAGTTAGTGCTATTGAAGTTGTAAATGACAATGTTTTGTACTTATTTTTTTGTTTGCAGTGGAGTGATTATTTAAACACAAAAGTTCACACTATACCATATTATAAGTTTTCTCAGCAACTGTACAGTAAAGCTATGGCTGTTACAGTGGCATAGCAAGGTGGCGGCGGCCGGAGTTTTGGGGGGGGGCGCCCCCCCGCCTCCCCCCCTCACTGTTACTTGTGGCCGCTGTGGGGCGGCAAATGCAGGGGCCCGCATGGGCGGCAAAAGGTCTAGCTACGCCACTGCTATGTTAACGTATACTAACTGGGCAAAGTACACACATTGCAGACTGGAAAATATGTGTTTATAATTTTAAAGCTATATGGACAGAACACATACAACTTTGTCTAGGAAACATACACATGACAACCATGAAGACACAATGCATGTTCTGTTTACTAGGTAATTAAGGTAAGTAAGCAGATTTAGGGGGATGACTGAGAAGGTAACGCAAACATCGTCAAAGTATTTTTGAACAGTAGATTTATTTAATAATGCAGCTTCTATTAATGTTGGCTGGTACGCTCAAAATAAGTTTATAACTCAAAACGTATAACGACTGAACACTAATGGAGGAACACATGATTAACATAATCCATTCCCCCTGAGTCAGCAACAAAAACACCCCACCATGACCAGAATGCACATTTTGCTTTACTCAGTGAATGAAAAGGAATAAATGCATACTATTGCTGTTAATAGCTACAATGTGCATTTACTTCCAAATGCCCTGTAAAGCGAAACTCCTCTCGTGCTTCCCAGGATATGATAGAGGTGCAGCAGGCCCTCCGCACCCCTTAAGGTTGTAGTTCTGTTCCTAAACAATGGGGCTTTACTTGCTTGCATTAAGATCCAAAGAACCCTAGGATAACGTGAACTGCTCATGATGAGCTGTCCTGGGGGCACTCTAATATATAGCACAAGAGGATAATCATGCAGTCTGGAGCTCCTTTCCATACCATTGCTCACTTTACCACTGGATTCAAGCTAGCCTGGCTGATGAGGGCTGTTAGCCCGAAACCGGTCCCAGGATGCTTGTTTTCGGTTCAGGGAAGACATGGCTTGGCAGTTCGGGCTGGACTGTTCCCATGAGGCACAGGGTCAAGACTGATTTGCATGTAGCTGTGTCTGAACTGGGGTGGCAAAGTGAGCTAAAGAACGACGATGGATTCAACCCAGATCTGTGACTGGGGGTGAGTGTCTGAAAAGTTTCAGTGCTCCGTCCATCATCTCCTTGTGTTTGCTTTGTTCGTCCCAAATTGGCAGGGTATGCCCAGACATGGGTCCCTTGCTCACTTTGCCACTGGATTCAAGCTAGCCTGGCTGATGAGGGCTGTTAGCCCGAAACCGGGCCCAGGATGCTGGTTTCTGGTTCAGGGAAGACATAGCTTGGCAGTTCGGGCTGGACTGTTCCCATGAGGCACAGGGTCAAGACTGATTTGCATGTAGCTGTGTCTGAACTGGGATGGCAAAGTGAGCTAAAGAACGACGATGGATTCAACCCAGATCTGTGACTGGGGGTGAGTGTCTGAAAAGTTTCAGCACTCCGTCCATCATCTCCTTGTGTTTGCTCCTTTCCATACCACCAGTTCCTGAAGGGAGCATTTGAAAAGTTAGAAGCAGGTAAGCATTCCTTACCGTCTATCCTGTTGAATTCAGACGGTGACCGAGCCAGCAGGTGCCGGATGTAACCCGTCCCTTTAAGCTGTAAACAACAAAGAACCGATGTCCAAAGGTTCACTGACTGCTAGCAGTACATTTTACTTTGATTGACCCAACAGGACGCCCAAAAGTCTAACTGGGTGACTTGCAGACTAGCAAGCTCACGCAACCCTGAGAGCTATGACCCCGGATGCGCTAGGGTACTTAAGGATTGTGAGAGAAGAAATTCATTCACGGTTAGCAGCAACATTCACAAGAATCGGGTATGTTTAATAAAGTAATTAATAATCTCAGACCCCTACTTCTCTATCGGAAAGGGTGTTGCCATAAATGACCTCATCTTCTACACCAAACGTCATGCTCAATGGCGGAAGGCCATTTACTCTCTGCTCAAGATCTCCACTTCCCTGAAAACGCCACAGGGTCTTAGATTGATAGTTGCGCCCTCCTCGGATTACAGAGCTGAAGCCACCATCTCCCTCTACAAAAATGGAACCATCCTTATACAAGCCTCAGACCGCAATCTAGCGTTATTTGACACATTTTTCCACACCATCTTGAATACAGTGGCTAACGTCAATTCCGCCCCCCGCGGAAGGGCGGGACCCCCAGTGGTCCCCCAGTCCTCGCAAACTCCATCCTCTACCTCGCCACCACCACCACCCTCTGATCCCACATCTGCTTTGAAGGGCCCCCTTCTACCTACCCTAACTCTTATTAACTACTCCCCTGCAATGCACACAATGAACGAGCTGCGACAGCACAGTCATCACGCTAATCCTCCTGCTCCCCCCGCACTGTTAGCTAGCCCTAACTCCCCTAGCTCCATTGCGTACAGCACCGCCCTGATTCTCCCCAAGACACCTTCCTCCAGCCCAACACACAATCCCATCAGGCTCCCACCGGCCCCAGGGGTCTCTATCCATCAGTCCCCGCCTCCCCTATCCTACCCGTCCTTCAGAGCTTGCAGCTCCATTTCCCAGAATCCCTTCCCTTGGGGCACATTCAGTCGTCTACCGCCCTACTTTCCCCCGACCTCACTAGCTCCTCCCCATCCCTCCCAGCGTGCAGCTCCATTTCCCAGAATCTCGTCCCGCTGGGCACATTCAGTCGCCACCCGCCCTACTTTACCCCAACTTCACTAGCTCTCTCCCGCTCCAGGGTCCCCTGGACATAGCCTCCCAATCCCATCCACACACCTCACTGGAAGGCCGTCTGAGCGAGATAGCACTCTGCCTACAACAACTTAAGACAGAGGTCCGTAGTCTACTACATATCACTGAGGCTTTGTCTGCTAACTCCAGATTAAGCTGCGCCACCACGAAAAATCACCATCTCCGCTTGCTCCCTGATTGAGGGTGTACCGGGCTCCCTTCCCCCCCTACTCTCGGAGGTCACCTTCTCACGTCACCCACATACCTCATAGGTGGGCCTCCGCTCTGCTCCCTAACGACCCTGCTCGCCCCTCCAGATGCAGAGCCTCCCTGTCTGATACGGATATTCATTCTCTCCTACATTCTTATGTTCCAGCACATCCCCCCACCATAGCAAACTTGCAACAAATTGAATCCATCCCCACGGATCCCTTTAGGGAACCTAGGCCAAACACCAGAACCTTAAATGAGAACAACCTCAGGAGAGTCACCACCACTCTACCTGCACCAACAGACACCATCATTAGTCTCAAATGCGTGCTCCTAAATTATAGATCGGCAGCTAAACACGCTGCGGACATTGCCGACCTCACCCTGGCGCAGGATCTTGACCTTGTAATGTTGACGGAAACCTGGCTAAATGACTCAGCTGCCTCCATCCTGGACCTTTTAATGCCTCCCAACTATGATATCATTAGGTTGGACAGATCCTTTGGTCAAGGTGGAGGCATTGCATGTTTACATCGTAGCAATCTTACAGTGAAAGTACTACAGACTGACCTCCTGCCGTCCTATGAATGCCTATGCATTGAAGTGACTGGTGGCAACAATCACTCCTGCAAACTGCACACGTTTTACCACCCCCCTCACAACAACCTTCCCTTCACAGAACAGATCATGGACATTATCTCGGCCAAAGCAGACTTCCATGGCTCTCAGATCTTCCTGGGAAATTTCAACCTTCATTGGAACAATGTAAATGATGTGGTGGTCAATAGCCTTAAATCCTTCCTACTTGACCTCAACCTAATCAAATCTGTGACAGCCCCACTCAAAGGAGCTACCTTAGATCTTGTCATTGGTAAGCCCAACTCCATCCTCCCGGACTCGATCCTCCCATGTGATTGGACAGACCACTATTGCATCACCTTCCGTATCCTGAAATCGGTAAGAACAAGTAAAGCCCAGCCCAAGAACCCAAAACAGTTGAAAAGATGCCTACGGAACATCAACCCGCAACATCTGACTGCGCTCTGCGATAACATCCTGCCCCCCCCCCCCGAACATGTCTGATGTCCACGACCTTACGGCCCACTATAACCACGCAATGCTGAACGTACTAGACTCGGTTGCACCACTACAGCTTAAAAGAATGTCCTCTAAACTCTCCAAACCATGGTATACTGATGGTCTCAATTCCGAAAGACGAAACCTAAGACTTGCCGAAAGGCTGTGGCGGTCCTATCCCTCCCTTGAGCATCTTTACCACCTAAGATCCCTGAGAAGCATGATAAACACATCAGATGCTCGAAGGCCACCTTTTTCAGAACTCAGCTAGACCAAGCAAAAAACCATCCAAAAAAACTGTTCGAACTCATCAAGTCCCAAGCCAATAGTCATCCGACCTCTGCATCACTGGGTCAAGGAACATTGCCTAATTGCAAGATTTCTTCACAGATAAGACTAATAAGATTGAAACTGAATTACGATCTGCCCGTGACCACCTGTCGATCAGTCCACTGACCTCCCTCTGTCCACCTGGTGTGGATATCATTGTCCTTGCGCAACCCTACCTCCCCAAAAACAATGCATCCTGGAGTCTGTTCCAAACCTTGGATGAATGCACTATACGCAAAACGCTGTCGACTCTGAAACCTTCCAACCACTACAATGACCAGCTGCCCTCGAACCTTTTCCCGGAAGTTAGATCCTCCTTACTAACATTGTGGACTACGATCGTCAATGCTTCACTTCGGCAAGGCTATTCCAGATTGCCTAAAATCGGGTCAAGTCACCCCGATTCTAAAGAAACCAACTGCTGATCCCACGGACCTTCATAACTTTCGCCCATCTCCAACATCCCCACCTTGGCAAAGCTCCTGGAGAAATGTGTGCTTGCCCAACTCTGCAACCACATCGACCATTTCCAACTCCTGGACCAATGCCAATCTGGTTTCCGCCTGGGCCATAGCACAGAGTCGGCTCTAACGCACATTGTCGATGATGCGTTAAGAATGCTGGACCACAATGAGTCGTGCCTACTGATCCTTCTTGACGTTTCGTCAGCATTTGATTCTGTCAAACACGATAACCTAATTGACCTCCTGGAACACAGGATGGGGCTGTCTGGGCCTGTGCTTAACTGGTTCTCTTCGTTCCTCCTGAATAGATCCCAAAGCTTCAAGGTGAACCAATCCCTGTCCCATCCTGCACCGG
This sequence comes from Calotriton arnoldi, assembly GCA_963921515.1. NCBI lineage: Eukaryota > Metazoa > Chordata > Amphibia > Caudata > Salamandridae > Calotriton > Calotriton arnoldi. The sequence goes on along the minus strand of CAWUFW010000228.1, from coordinate 4,966,506 downwards.
TTACGCTGGGGTTCCCCAAGGTTCAGCACTCTCTCCCATGCTCTTTAACTTGTTCATGGAGCCTCTAACAGAAATTCTGAAATCCTCCAGCATTCACTATCACATGTATGCGGACGATACTCAACTATACCTGAAGATCGCCTCCCCTGAGGACATTCAGTCCCTCAACTCAGTCCTGATGGAAACTTAAAGCTGGCTGACACGAAACCATCTGAAACTAAATGCTCTAAAAACAGAATTCCTTCTAATCTCACCCCACAAGCAATCTCCAGTCATTGAACAATGGTTGAATCAGCTTACTGCAGACCTCACCTCGTGGACTCTGCATCCTCGCTTGGTATTATATTAGACAAAAGTCTGAACATGCAAAAGCACATCAGTTCCCTCACCAAAGGAGCGAACTTCCAACTCAGCATCCTAAGGAAGCTCAAACCCTTTCTCCCTGCTCATGACCTAAAGGTTGCAGTGCAAGCATTGGTGATCGCAAAGCTGGACTATGGCAATGCAACGCTTTGTGGCTTGCCCAGAGTGAAAACTGCTCCTCTTAGGGTGGCCCTCATTTCTGCTGCTAGGCTCTTAACTGGCACTAAAAAATACAACCACATCTCTCTGAACCTGCTGGCCCTGAAATGGCTCCCATACGAAGCTCGGATACAGCTGAAAATTGCATGCATGGCACACAAAGCCATCCACTTCAAGACCCCGATGTACCTCGCTCAGAAACTGGAGCTCTCATGTGGTTCAAGAGCCTCCAGAAGTGCCAGCACCCTCTTACTCAAACCACAAAAATTCAAGAAAAAAAAGACCTATAATCGAGCATTCTCAGGTATGGCGCCAAGGATCTGGAACTCTCTTCACCCCCCCCCCACCCCAAGTCAGGGTGATCCCTTCCATTGTCCTCTTCAAAATAGAAGTTAAAGGGCTCTTGATGAAGAAATATCTGCCTCAGTCCGACTTCCCCACTTGACTTTGGGGCTATAGACGCTGTTTTGTGGCCCAGCGGCTTGGCTCACGAGAATGTTGGACATTTTAAGACTATGTACTTTTTCGCTATGTTGAATATTTGTTTGCATGTACCCGTCCTGCTGCATAATCTGTAAAGCGCTCTGATACCCTCGGTGGTCATGTTCGCGCTATATAAAAGTTTCTAAATAAATAAATGTGTACATGGGTTGCTACAGATGCAGCTGGGTCTTACCACCAAAATATGTTTAAAAAAAATGGTTCGTACAGTATTGGTTGAACTGTGTAGTGAAGCAAATGTGCAATGTTGATGCCACGGCTTAGGGCATTACTTTTGTAGCAATGGCGGCATACTGCGCTTTAGCTTCAAATGTTTAAAGCTAAAGCGCGGCGTGCAGCAATTGCCACAAAAGTAAATAAATAGAAAAATAAGGTGTGTGGCCAGTCTATTTTTTAAAATATTTGTTTACTTTTGTAGCAATAGTGGCACACTCCGCTTTAGCTTAAGATGTTCAAATCTAAAGTGTGGCATACAGCAATGACCACAAAAGTAAATAAATGTAAACAAAATGCGCCATCCTCCCGCCTTGATTTTTCTATTTATTGACTTTTGTAGCAATTGCAGCACGCTGCGCTTTAGCTTCAGATGTTTAAAGCTAAAGCGCAACATGCTGCGATTGCTACAAAAGTGAATAAATGGGAATAAAAAAGGCATGCGGCCGCTGTACCTATTTCTATTTATTTATAAGCTAAAGCACAGCGTGGCCAGTGAGGGCGGGTTGCAAAAGCCGGATAGCATGTAATGCCTGCTTTAGCAATACATTAATTAAGTAAATAGTGCTCACTAACTGCTAATGAAACCTAGAGAGTAAAGACACATGTAAGAGGGGCTGTCCTTATGGGAGGTAACAACAGAAGAAAGGGAGGTACTAAGGAGGGACTCCTAAGCCTATTCACAAATCGAAAACCATCATTTACAAAGGACAGTGAGAGGAGCCAATTGAAAAGATGGGTGGACAATGGGCAGAACGTCAAGTCTATACCTGAGTACAGCATGTCTCGAAGAGACAGCGCAAACGCTTCCTAGACGAGGCCTAAAAAACATTTTGAGGAGTCCCCGAAATCCTTTATGTTCACACAGAAGAGAAGCAAGTAGAGATCTAGGGAAGGGGCAGAGGAGGAAGTTGTTCAAAGCCATTTCTCCTCTCTCCCCACACCACAAGGAGCTCTGGTATATACAGGAGTCTGAGGATGTAGAGCGAATGTTAGAAGGAACCTGAGAGATGATTAGATACTATCGGGGAGGCAAGTAAACTGACTACAACAAAGCATCATGAGGCCAAAGGGAAAATATATAACCTAGTGTCTTTCCAATAGCCTCCAACAACATCCACCAGGTGTAAAGGATATTCTCCAGCGGTGAAGTAAGTATCCAGTTAGTGAGATCTGGGAAGGCGTCTGTTGAGATGGGAATGTCCCCTGCATAGCATACAAGGGTGCTCCCGCCCCGTAGTGCCCAACTGTACGTGAAACTGGTCTCATGACGCTTTATTTTCCCCCCAGCGTCGAACTAATCTAGTCTGTGCACAGAGGCCCAAGCCTGTCCCTGACAGTACGAGGTTATGGATCTGTCCAGTGACCTGGAGGGACACACCAAGCTGGCCTTCACAGTGAACTGTGGACAACTTTCCCGGGACATTACATAAAGCAGAGGTGGGAGCGTACCATGTTTAATAGTGTTACCAGACCTTTTGATTTGGTTCAGTAATTGCATGGCCTACTGACGCTTTCATGTAAAATTCTGGTATGTGAAATCCAACCCCTTGCGCTGACATCCTTTGTTTATGTGAAGTGCGTATGCGTGTACAGTGAGCCTGTGATCCATATATGGTAGTTGGACTTCCTTAGACCGTGGATTGCAGGCATTTCTATTGGTGGAACTTTAAAGACACAGACAGCACAGTGAAGAAGATGGAGACAGGGCTACCTTAGAGAATTCCATGAAGACTTTATTAGCAAGGGTCTGCTGATTAGCTGGGGGCATTACCAGAAGCCACTACATAATTCCGAAGGAGCTGTGGAGATCCCTGTAGAAGCCTGCCTGCTGAAAGAGGGAGGAAGTATGCCTGGCCTTGCAGGAGGAAAGTCTGTCCATGAAGTAAAGACCTAGCTTGTTCCTGCAGTGGGAAGCACCCAGACGAAGTAGGCCAACTTGAGAGAACACTCCGTGCTGAGAGAGGTCCCTGGTCTCAGTTTGTTAAAACTGTGCTTAAGACTGTGCCAGAAGCATGCAACTGTGAAATAAACCTGCAGCAGGGTAAAGTGACCAGAGCTGCTGCTACTAGAGAACCAATGCATTGCCAAAAGGGGAAGCCTCATACTGGCCTGGTGGCTGCAACTCCCTTGTTGCTGTCAGCCTGGAAACTGCAACATTAGCCTGCTGACATACTGGTTAGCAATGAACCTAGAGGGCCAACGATGCTGAGGTCTGGTGCTGCCATTACAGTCTGCCTGGGCCAAGGCCACGTATATAGTCCTACACACTCCCACCGCCCAGGCGAACAAGCCCTGGAGGCGTCCACTCCATATTGGCAGGAATGCCTTCCACTCCCCTGTTCATAGCCTGGAAGGCCTATAACAAATACAGGGAACTGCAGGCCTAGCTGTGCCTGGGGAACGAGGGTCACTGACTTGCTTATCTGGGGAACCGCTGTGCTCCCCGAGACTGTGTGAACTTAAAATCATCTTAAAGGCTTTGAACTGAGTTGACGACCAAACCCAAGAGAGCTTTTGCTAGTCTGCACTCAGGCCTAATCCTTGCCTGTGCCCCAGTATATGGGACAGTAATAGTGGTAGGTATCCCCGACCTCAGCAGGAGAGATGAAGATTGCTGGGGAAATGGAGGGGAGTGTAGCACCTCACGATGAGCACAACTTATAACAACCGTTTTTAGTGGACTGATTGAATTATGTAGCACTAATCTTGCTGTGAGATTAAAAGTAGTTTTTCTTCAAAAAGGAAAGCGACACCCTCCAAGTGAAGATGAGTTGAGAGTTACGAGTTACGAGTTAAGACAACTCGAAAAATGCTTTAGAGTTAAATTATTTGTGTGTTTGGTGTTCGCTTTCAAGAGGGAAAAACAGATTTTTTTTGTATGGTGTTGCCCATTTTTAGGTTTCGCTTGCGCTGTGCTTCTGAAATCTATTGTTTTGAATCTAAATCGTAAAAGGGGCTTACATCCCGTCCCCTCACTTTCCTGGCTTTTCATTGGTTCCTGTGCTTGCCATTTACTTTCCCTCCATTTCTATTGGCTGTAGCATATTTTCCTGCATTTACTAATGCTTGTTCCTCTTCTGCTTCTCTTATCAGTTTCCTGTAGCCAAAATACTAATAACATCCGCTTTGGTAGAACTATTTTTTTCATAAAGTTTGCCTCTTTCTGCTTTTGTCTTGCAGCAGATTTATATAGCTCAACTTATCACCCTGGAGAAATTAAATGATTTGCCCAGAATCACAGGATGTTGCACCACCGAAACTCGAACCGGGATCCCCAGCTCTCGAGTCTGCAGCTCTGGTTTTACTGGCCTCTGTGCTTGAAATGGGTTAGGCACTGCCCACCTGCACTTCTTTCATTTAAAATGGAGAGTAGCAGCACTTCGTTCCCGGCCTTGTTTTTTTTTGTAGATCGCTGCGCTTGGTGACCTATTGTATTCTGGAAAAAAAAGCCTAAAAAGGGGCTTTTAGCCTGCCAATTACCTACCATTCGTTTATATCATTATCACTCTTCTTTACTGCCTTTTAATTCGCCAGCGTGTCCCAGACATCCGTTGCTTTGTGTGGTGCAAGAATGATGTACAAATTGATTACTCTTAATCAGTGGCCATCCACAGATCGCACTGTGATTGAGGTACTATTTGTTTTTCTTTTTTCAGCCATGTTCATATAGCGTGAACTTGACCTGACCCAAAGGTATTGGAGATCTTTACTTGATCACGTTATTACACAAGGTCAAATTCATTTTTTTTCTAGACACTGGAATTTTTGCTCTGCTTGTTGAACTTTAAAATGTGCTTTTGGGGGCAGAGTTGAGGGAATTTGTACTTGACAGCAATTGTGCAAGGACGACTGGGTGCATTGGTTTTGTCCTTCTCTCCACTACACTCTACTTCACTCTATGCCACTTAATTTCACTCTACGGCACTCCATGCCACTTAACTCCACTCTACATTACTGTACTCTATGCCACAACATTGTAATCCACTCTGCGCCTCTCCACACCACTCCACTCCACTCTACACCACTCTATGCCTCGCCACTCTACGACACTATGATACTCCACCCCACAACACTCCACTTCACTCTACACCACTTTACTCCACTCTATGCCACTTCACTCTACCGCACTCCACTCTGTAACACACCACTCTTCTGCACTCCATGCTACAATAGTCCACTCCACTTCAAGCCACAACTCTCCTCTACGCCACTCCTGTTTATGCCATGCCATGCCACTCTGTGCTACTCCACGCCATGACACTGTACTCCACTCTGTTACTCCACTCTACGTCACTCAGCGGCACTTTGTTCCACACTATACCTCTCCACGGCACTCCATTCTATGCCACAACACACTGCTCCATCCTACTCCACTTCAATCAAAGACACTCCACCCCCCTTTATACTACTCCACACCACAACAATATACTCAAATTCGACAATCAATAACATTCCACTCTATGCCACTCCACACTACTCCATGCTCCAACACTTTACTCCACTCTACGCCACTTCACTTTGACATTTCACGTTACGCCACTCCACTCTACGCCACAATGACACTCTAGGCCACTCCATCCTACTCAACTGTATGCTACTCCAATCTACGGAACTTCAATTCACGCCACTCTAATCCACCCTATGCAACTCTACGTCACTCCACTCTGACACTGTACTCCACGCCACTCTCCTCTACGCCACTAACCTTTAGCCGTGCTGAACAGCAGACACACTAGTGTACAACATTGCTAAAGCACATTGCTAACGCCATTAGCTCTCGCATAGGTGGGACCTATTGGCTTTGCCAATGCATGTTTTGATGCGAGTGTATGGGCACCTCTCAGTAGCAAACCAGTACTATAACATATACTTAGGCACTTCTAAATCATGACAGTTTAAAAGTTATATACAAGATATTGCATGACAAAAAAAAAGGTCAATAAAATGTTGCATTACAAAAAAGATGGTCAATATACGTTGCACGATGTTATTAATATGAGAATAAAACTGGGTTGTATGTACAGACTGACAAGGTAGGTGATCACACTTTACTAGCCATATATAAGGGGACATATCAGACCTCAGTCATGACATAATGTAGCACCTCTTCTGAAGAGACACAGTGCCGAGCCCACTGTTGCTCAAATGCTGGCAAATGCTCAGTGCAGGAGGCCCGCTTCAAATAATTTCAATAACAGCAAGTTTGTGGATGGGTGGGTTAAATATGTGTCAGAGATGGGGTTTCCTACAACCCCAGAGACTTGCCCCCATGTTTTATTTGCTTAAACTTCAGTTGAAAGACTAGCAGGCTGTGGTGAGACCTGGGGTTTTTGATCATGGACTAGTGGGGAATCAGAAAAAAATGGCAGTTTTGGCATTTTGTAAGCATGCGTGAGTGTGTAGAGACACATGCATACACACGTCACCACATGTGCATGCCTAAAAAATGGAATGGCCGCTGCAGTTGCATCACAGCCTTTTTTTCCCCTCACTTTTGTTTTTCTTTTGCTTGTGCTGCACAGCATCTTGCTGATGTGGTAATCATCGCCCAAAGGCATTGGCAAAGCCAATAGTCCCCAAAGGCGGGACCTATTGGCTTTGCAAATGCTTGTTAATTCTGCTGAATGATTGCCATTAGTATTGAGGAAGTGATTCCCATCTGTTTTCTATAGCATTCTGTCAAATGTAAAGCATTAACATTTACAATGATATCTGGAAATTATATTTGACCCCAGCATCACAACTGACCTGTGAGCCAACTCACTATTGCTTATGAACCTATAATGATAGTAATTAAATCAGTGTTTATTTCTAAGCCATAAAGAGATTGGAACAACAAATACAAGTCCCATCGCTGAACATATAGATATCCTGCCATACAAATACTCATATACATTTTATTTGGGCCGCTACATCGGACAGCATATTGTTCAATTAATTTTTGGAGTGCCATTCAGTTTGATAGCAAGAAACAGTTACCTAATTGTCTTATCCAGTTTTGATACAACTGCTTCACTGCCCTTCTTGGGAGCAGTGTGTTTCTTCTCAGCCTTTCTGCAGCACAGGCCTTGTACTCCTTGATGTACCCACACAATTAGGCTAGAATCGTCCTCCTCAAATTTTGATTTAGAAAGAATATACGTACATCGAGGGGGAACAAAACTGGATGAGCCTTTAACTCCCATTTTAGACTAGGATCACATTCGTAGGTCTCCTCTACACTGTTTTACCACGCCTTGGTGTCTGTCCAAAGTGTTACTAAGTTATCAAAAGAAGATAACCAGCAATTTTATAAAACACCTCAATAAACAAATTAATCTTCAAAGGCTTAAAGGGGTCCAGACTGTCTTAAGCTTGAAGTAGATTTAGGCTTCAACACTCTTTCTTCTCCAAAACCTGTGCTCTTCCTCTTCTCTTCCCTCCACTTCCGGATAGTGACACAGCTGAGGGTAAGGAGCAGACACACCCACTCCCAAAGGGAGGAAACTGTGAGGGGAGGTGTCTTTGTCCTGTGAGTGCGCAGAATTGCATAACAACCCGTTTGTGGTTGGTGCCACAATTTGAGAAACTGTTTGGCTTGGTGTTTAAGTGCACAGTTTTAATTATGTAAAAAAAGCCTCGCTGGGCATGAACATAAGCAAGAACAAACAATATGCTATTCATGTGCTTGGGCATGGTGTGGTGGCACGATAACAGCAGTTTCTTTGCTTTGGAGTAAATGCATTGTATAAACTATGTAAAAATGCCTTGGGCTCCAGGTGACCGATCATGTGCTACAAAGAAATTGAAAAACATTGCAAAATATTTAAAAGAAGGCACTTTAACAAAACAGCTGCAAAGTCACCTGTAGGTTTGTGATTTATTCAGTCACGTTAGGGGGAACTGAATATTATCTTAGTACAAGTACCCGGGAAAATGTTAATTTTTTGATATACAAACCAAACTGCAAGCCAGGCATGCGTCAGGAAGTGAATTTTCTATCTTACAAAAATATGCAAAGGTATTTCTTTTCACAAACAGGATTAAGCGCCCACTGCTCAGATGTATGTGCAACCTGTAGACACACTCGTTCATCACAGCATGGCCAAATTGATCCTTTAATTCTCCAGCAGACGAGAAAGGGAGCAGCGTTAAATTATGTTTAACATTTAATTTGGATAACACCAACATGTATAATTTACAGCGCACTGCAATGAAATGGCAAAACTACTGCAGCGAAATCAATATTAAAAAGTTATCGTGTTTGTAGATTCATGGTGACTGTTATAAATAGATTACTCCAACTTTAACGCAGCTACAGAAATAATTTGCAATTAGGTGCTTTCTGCCTAGTGACCATTACTACAGTTCACTGTCTAAGGTAACGTATAAGTTCTTGACTTGGTGGATAAGAGTAGGGCATCCATCATGTCCTCACAGTCGACTGTAGACTCACCTCAGTCTTCACAAGGGGGCTTCAAACTTCCAGTGAAGCATGTACCTGCCCAAGCTTATTTATGGATTCCTCTCAGTTGCTCTTAATCTGAAGCATAATTTGAATATATTATCTGCAATGAGGTGAGAGCTAAAATCAAAAAAAGAAGAGAGACCTTGGCAACAGGTACATGTAGACAAGTTAATGTTAACTGGATTTATAAAGCGCACGAATACCCGGGGGTGTCTTGGTGCTGAGAACACAGTAAGCCCGCTCTAGCGTCTAATTCTGGAACAACCAGGTTTTTAGTCCTTTCCTGAAGGTGGAGAGGGAGCTCGCACTTCTGAGCTCACTCGGAAGAGTGTTCCAGAGTTTAGAGGTGCCATAGTGAAAGCTGCGGCCACCCCAGTGCGATGTTCGAATTCTGGGCACTGTCAAGAGTCTGGCCCCTGTAGAACAGAGATGTCTGGTTGGTTCATACCAGACAAAGAGGTTTTGCAGAAAGGAAGGACCTGTGTGGTTCAGTGCTTTATAAGCCAGACACAGAGTCTTGAATTTAATGCGTTGTGACACAGGAAGCCAGTGCAGGTTGCGGATCTCTTTAGATACAGATTTGCACCTAGGGATGTTGACCAGTAATCGTGCTGCTGAATTTTGAACCATCTGAAGCTTTTTTAAACACTGTTTCTGTATGTTCAAGTAAAGCCCGTTACAGTAATCCAGTTTAGACTGGATTAGCGATGTTACCATAGTTTTTCTAGTGTTCGCGGGGATATAGGGAAAGATCTTCCTTATTTTCTTGATAAGAAAGTGGGAAGCGGAGACAGTTGCATTTGTCTGCTGAGAAAGCGATAGTTTGCTGTCAAACCATACTCCAAGGTTCTTAGCCTTGACCGCTGGTTTTGGTGATTCTCCCATGTCTGCCGGCCACCACAGATTGCCCCAGTTTGGCTGCATATTACCAAAAATCAGGACCTCTGTTTTTTCAGAGTTGAGTTTGAGACAATGTGTACTTATCCATCTGTTTATGGTACACATACAGTTCTGAAATTGTTGAGTAGGAGGAACCTGATTTTTATATGCAGCCACCACTATCTGGGTGTCGTCGGCATAAGACGTCAGACTAAACCCAAAGTCCCGAATCAGAAGAGCCAGTTCGGAGATGTAGACATTAAAAAGGGAAGGGCTCAAGGAGGAGCCCTGTGGTACTCCACACGGGAGGGTATAAGGCTCTGAATGATACCCATCAACCAAAACTGTTAATCTCCTGTCCTTAAGAAAGGAGGACAGTAGGGCTAATGCGGTACCCCTGACCCCCAGACACTCCAGCCGCTGTTCCAAGAGAGAGTGGTCAACAGGATCAAAGGCGGCTGACAGATCGAGGAGCACAAGGGCAGCTGTGCCTCCTTCATCCATCACCGCTCTGATCTCTTCGGTAGCTTTAATCAGTGCCGTTTCCGTGCTGTGTTCTTGGCGGAAACCAAACTGGGAGTGATCAAGCAAGTTATTTTCACAAATAAATTGGGTTAATTGAATATTCATGATTTTGTCAATTATTTTGGCTAGCAACGGCAACCGGGCTATGGGTCGATAATTATTCGGGTTAGCCGCATCCAGGTTGGGTTTTTTTTAGCAACAGAAGGATGGAGGTATCTTTCCACCTGGAGGGAAAACTGCCAGAGTCAAACATAGAATTAAAGATTTCTGTGAGCCCGGGAGTCACCAGATCTGCTATTTCTATCAGAAATGCCGGCGGGCATGGGTCAGAGGAGATCCCGACTTTGCTTCTTTTATATGTTTCTCCACTGCTTCAGATGAAGTGGGGGAGAAGCTGAGCAGGGTATTATTTTCAGGGTTTGTCGGTAGAGTGGTGGGGAGGTGAACTGATGTGTCCTCAAAGATCTTAAAAATGTCCAGGACTTTGTTTCTAAAAGCAGCTGCAATGTCGTCACAGAACTTTTGATTGCCCTTGATCCCTGTATTTTTGGGTATGGTAAGTTTATTTACTACTGCAAATAGTGCTTTAGAGGAATTTTTTGCATTCTCAATCTGACTGGTGAAATAATCCCTCTTTCCTGATATCAGTGAATTTTTATATTGTGTTAGGGCAGTTCTGTACGCTTTTCTCTCAGGTGAATGATAATTTGCTCGCCAACACCTTTCTAGTCGACGACATTTTTGCTTTTCTTTCCATAGTGCGTCAGAAAACCAGGGGGCAGAGGGGGTTTTCCTGTTCCCTGAAGATTTCTTTGTGGGTACTGATGCAGTTAGAGAAGTGAGCAAATGAAAAAAACCTTATGGAAATCCATGTCCGTGGAATTTCCTGTGATGTGACAGGAGGCAACTATACTGCAAACATGTGCTGTAAAATTAAAGAGCCTTCTGATTCCCAAGCCAGGAAAGTACATAGATGTTAGCATGAGAGTAGTACCTGTTGGTCAATGGCCTTTAATCATTATCAGAAGACATTAAGATCCTGCTTGTAGGGGGGCGCTAGAGGGCGCCTGGCAAGATGGCTGCAGCCTGATGTAGCTCTGCCCGGCGGAGCTGATATCCGACAAAATCCGCCACATAAATGCTCCATCGCAGATGGGAAACTGAACGACCTGTGAGGTGATGCATTCCTGCACCCACCGGCGGTATTGTGGCATAGTACCACCCTTGGCTGCGTGAGATTCGGCAGCGAGGCAATCGGCCGGTGTGTGGACAACAGGATGACGGAGAGCAGCGCAATCCGGAGGCCTGAGGGGTTAGTGCTCTGTAACCCGGATCGGAGACACATCTAATGGATGCTGCGGGAGGCTGCCGGTACTGATCCTCTCCGTCCCGCTGGCTTTGGAGCTTCGGAGGCGCTGTGAGAGCTGGGACCCGATCTGGAGGCCCCGACTGAGCCGCGAACGGTTCCCAGGAAAGCGGTTGAACTGCCCAGTCCAGCTGAGTGCACCGGACAGCCCCCGAGGACGACTGGAGACACCAGGGAGAGCCCCGTGGCGCCGGCCTGAGGTGAGCGGGGCGTGGCTTGGCCTGGTCCGTAGCCGGGAGGTGGGTGTGGGCCAAAGTGCGGGGCCGCGGCCTGCGAGCTAAGGGCGGGTTGCCTGAGCGTCGGGCGCGGGCTTTCCCCCTGGCCTAACGAATGCTGGATCCCTGCGAGGCCTTACACATCAGGCCTAATTACCGATGGGTTAGAGGCTGGCGTAGTCCTCTGACCTGGCACCCCTGCATAGTGCACTGGGGCCCACGGATCGTGCAGCATCTGCCCTGAGCGCTCGCTGAGCCTTACGGAGACTGGCCTGGCGCTGCGGTGTACCCTGGCTGGTCCCGCGCCGGAGAACTGCTGCATGAGTCACTATCTAAACTAGGGCCATGCATGGATACCTACGCTAAATCTGCTACAGGGCGTGCGGTGTGTGAGGCACAAACTGATGCGGGGGTGCACCTGCCGCCATGGGATTGACTGGGGGAGAGGCCCCGTGTGACGGACCGTGTACTGCTTTGAGGCATTTCCCACGTGCTGGCGGAGGTGAGCGCTACTATTTTGTCTGACCACACTGTAAGGTTCGCCGTGCCCTAGCTCGCCTTACTACCCCAGCCCAGGATCAGAGATGGGGAAGACTGACAGATCACAAACACGTCTCACGTTTGAGGTGCGTAAGTCATATAAGGCGCAGCAAAAGGCGGCCTCAGACTCGGAGGCGGATGGTCAGAACGAGGGCCCTTCCACGTTGGAAACTACACTGGTGGCCATGCAGAAGAGCTTACAAGCTATAGAGGGAAATATGTCTGCCATCAATCAAAGACTAGACCATATGTCGTCACAGTTCGAAAAACAGAACACGAGGATGGGTGAGCTGGAACAAAGGGTATCCACGACGGAAGATGGTCTAAGTGAGGTTGCCGACAAGACATTGAATATGGACAAAATCCTGGCGCTCAATCAAGCGAAGAACGAAGACTTGGAGGCGAGGTCGCGACGCAATAATATTCGAATCACGGGGCTTCCTGAGTCCACCAATACTGGCAAGATGGAGACCTACATTGAGGCGCTTCTGAAAGACATTTTTGGGACTGACCGGCTGTCCACCATGTTTATAGTTGAGCGGGCGCATCAGTCCTTGGCAGCGAGACCTGTGCCTGGCGCCCCACCCCGCCCCATTATTGTGCAGATTTTAAATTACAGGGACCGCGACGCCATTTTGAGACTGGCCAGGGAAAAGGGCTCAATTGTCCATCAGGGGAATTCATTGTCATTCTTCCCTGACTTTACTGTTGTGGTGCAGGCGGCCAGGCGAGAGTTCGGGACCGTGAAGAAACTCCTACAGTCTGAAGGTATCCCTTATGCCATGCTGTACCCTGCCCGGTTGAGGATTGGACAGGAGGGCGCCTTCAAAATCTTCACCACCCCTAAGGCAGCAATGGAGCATGCCAAAAAACTGAAACGGCGGCACGGCGACTCCCAGGCTGTACTGGAACAGGAGGAACAGTAATTTGTTCATTTGGGAACAGTTTATATGCTCTAGTATTGTCTAACTGCTTTCTTACATAAGTTGATTGTTTTAAGGTTGCACCATGTTGTTCTAAGTGGCCTTCAGTACCGAAGAACGGGGTTCACTGAGCCAAATGTGATTGCTGCCGTGGGTCCCCACACTTTCAGTCCATGTACTTGAGCTGAGGGAGTTTATGGTGGGAGTGTTTAATGTGCCGACCACCGTCCTGGTGCGCGGAACGAGCTAACGTCCGTTGGAGGGCGGAGGTGTAATATGTTGTTCCATCTAAATGTGTATATTCTGGCACAGATAACAATTTTGCTCTGCCACCTCCTACTTGTAGGAAGCTAGTGGCGCTCTGATGCTCCCCACATGGGAGTTCCCCATTCTTTTCTAGATGTTGGTTCTCTATGTTGGGATGGGTGGTTTCGGGATGGGGATGGCTTTAGCAAGTTGGGTTCGCGGAAGTGGTGGGGTGGAGGGGGGAGTGGGGACGGCACTTTTTTATGGCACTGATTTAGAACCCTGGAAATGGTACACTGTTCTTGATTGCCTCATCGACTCGGGTAGACTGATGGGTACAGGTGGTAACATGAAGTTTGTCACTTGGAACGTACGTGGCTTAAATAACCCCAAGAAAATTCGCTCAATGCTTGCCCAGTTGGATAGATTGGACGTCCGGGTAGCCTTCCTGCAGGAGACGCACCTCACCAAGCTAGCTGAGCAGAGGGTTGGTCTCAGATGGGCGGGAGTCAGGGTCGCCTCCTCCTACACCTCCTACTCGCGTGGGGTGATGATTCTCATCAGGAAAGCGGTCCCTTTTACGGTCTTTAGTTCTGAGACGGATGATCAAGGAAGAGTGGCTATTGTGCATGGTACACTTGGTGGTGTGGGGGTACTACTTGTTAATGTGTATGGCCCGAATGTGGATGACCATTCCTTTTTTGCGGATATTTGGCGCCGAATTGCAAAGTTTCTCTCAGCCGAAGTTATATGGGGGGGGGGATTTTAATACGTGCCTGGACCCAGCGGCAGATAGGGTGGGCAGCGGTGAGGCTAGGCGCAGACAGTCAGCAGACGCGCTGCTGGGCCTATTGGATGCTGGGAATCTGTTCGATGTCTGGCGCATGCGCAATCCCGAGGCTCGTGAAAGCACTTTCATATCCACTGTCCATGGCACGTGGTCCCCCCTGGACTACTGGCTCGTTTCTGAAGCCGTATGCACCTGGGCGGTTGATGTCCAACATTTAGCTAAGACTCTCTCCGATCACTCCCCTGTGCTGCTCGAGCTGGGGGTGAGAGGCCCCCGTTTGCGTGGCGTTTACAGCAAACCTCACCGACCGATCCGGTGTTTAAGGGCACAGTTGGCGAGTCGATTCGCAATTATTTCAGGGAGAATGCTGGCACAGTGGAAAGCGCGGGGGTCCTATGGGAGGCAATTAATGCCACGATTCGAGGGGTGTGTATTGGCGCGCAGGATGGGGTCCTGAAAGACTTACGCCGCAGATTTAATAAGCTAGCTGCTGAGATATCTGAGCTGGAGCATGACTATGAAAAGCACCATGCTCCAGAGAAGCTTGCAAAGATTCGGGATCTGGTCTCGAAACACAATGAAACCGTAGATCAAGAGAAGGTACATCGATCTCGACGAAGTAAGGCCCAGTATTATGGGGAGGGAGGGCGACCCAGCCGTTCCCTGGCGCAGAAGCTAGCTGAGCCCAGAGGGCAGGAATTTATCACCGAACTGCAAGACAGAGATGGGGTAACGCATTACGGAACCCCAGAGATTAGCAAGGTGGTGCTCGATTTTTATTCGGATCTTTACTGTGGGCGTCCTGGAGTGCCGGCTGACGACATCAACCGTTATTTGGACGATATAGCTTTGGGTTGGTTATCAGTCAATCAGCGTGAATATCTCACGCAGCCCTTTGATGTCGAGGAGGTTAAACTTGCTATCATGTCACTCCCTACCTGCAAAGCTGCGGGCATGGATGGACTCCCGAGCGAGTTATACAAAACCTACGCCGAGGATCTAGCCCCTAGATTGCTGGACGTCTTTGCGGAGGTGTATGATACAGGAAGGCTCCCTCCCACCCTTAGTGAAGCCTTAATTGTGACGCTTCTGAAGCCGGATAAGGCCGCAGATGTATGCGATTCATACCGTCCCCTGTCCATCATTAATATAGACGCCAAAATATTGGCAAAGATGATAGCCAGTAGGCTCCAGCCCCTGGTTCCCAATCTGGTTCTCCCGGACCAGTCGGGCTTTGTGCCCGGTCGATCGACGCATAATTTGCGTACAGTGTTCGCCACACTGCACTATTTTGATGAGGATTTCCAAGCAGTAGCGGTGCTACTTGACGCCGCTAAGGCGTTTGACTCTCTGCAGTGGGGGTATATGTTCGCGGTGCTGTTGCGTATGGGCTTTCCACCCTTTTTTCTCAAATGGGTCCAACTTCTCTATGCCGCTCCGATGGCGCGGATCCGCGTGAATGGGTGGGTATCAGAGGGACGAGGCAGGGTTGCCCTCTGTCGCCGATCCTTTTTGTGTTGGCGCTAGAGCCCCTGGCCTGCAAGCTGCGTCAGCTGCACGGGACGGCGGCGTTGCGGTTTCGTCAGCGGCCGCTGATAGCCTTACTATATGCTGATGACATGCTGTTATACGTTCGCGAGCCAGCTCAGTACCTACCGGAATTGCTCCGAGAATATATAAAGTTTGAACGATACTCAGGTCTGAGCATCAATTACGCGAAATCTACGGTATTCCCCTTAACCGCTGGTACCCGAGTAATAGTGCTAGATTTCCCTTTAACTTGGTCCACTGATCCGGTAAGATATTTAGGTATCTGGCTGCATTGAGACCCGGAAGTGGTAATTTCATCGAATTTTGGCAAGGTCATCTCTAAGATCACCGATCAGGCTGCTAGATGGGCTAAACTACCACTTTCCTTAGCGGATAGAATAGCGGTTCTCAAAATGGCAGTACTGCCAAAACTGCTGTACTTGTTCGTCAACATTCTGATTCGACTGAACGTCGCCTTATTCAATACATTGCAGTCAGCCCTGTTGTCGTTTGTCTGGGGGGGCAAGAAACCTAGATGCAGCTGGAACCTGCTGGTGCAACCCTGTGAGCGTGGAGGATTTGAAGCACCAGATATGAGGCTCTACTATTTGTGCCCAGGTGCAGTTTGCGCACTATTGGTTCTTCCCGCGGCGGTTTCAACCACACGTTGCTGTGGAGGCGGATTCAGTGCTGCCGGTGCCGTTGGTAGCGGCGGCCCGGTCCGGGGGAATGGGCGGGCCACGCACTGAAATTAACCCTGTTCAATGTACGGCGTGGGCTTGGAAAGCTCTTGGTAGGAGGGCGAAATTGGATTCGCTGTATGCCCCCGCCCTGCTGCTAGCGGCGCACCCGCTTATCTCGGCCGCACAGGAGCAGGCCACGGTAGGTGTGCTGAGAACAGTGGGAATTGCCAGGCTGGGAGACCTCTATAAAAACGGCCAGTTTCGGCCACTAACGGAGATACAAACTGGACGGGAATATAATATGATGCTGGGGTTCACTTATGTACGCGTGAGGCAAGCTATTCGAGAGATCTATCCTGATTTTCCAGCTGAGCCGAGGACTTTACTGGCACTGCAGGCGGTGCTAGCAGATGAATCGCGTAAGGGCCTCATAACAAGGTTGTATAATACATCTTTGAGGGAACTGGACGCCGTAGACACTCCTTCCTATAACAAATGGCACACAGAACTGGGGGCCACATTTACACTGGAGGTCTGGAAGTTTTGCTGCGTACTTACAAGTCGCTTGACGGCGAACTGCAACCTCCGCATTATCCACTTTAAATATCTTCACCAGCTATACTACACGCAAATTTGGCCGACGGGAGAATGCTCGCTGCGTGCGATGCGGTCAGGACGATGCGGATTTTCTGCATTTAGCATGGCGCTGCGCAGGTATATATGCGTTTTGGCTCCGGGTTACCAAAGTGCTCACGGATGTGGTTCTTGAGGAGGTGGTGTGCGAGCCGGATGTATGCCTTCTGGGATGGGTGAAATGCTTGAAACCATGCAACCGCAGACTGGTGGGGGTTTCTCTTCTAATGGCCAAGCGAACGGTGGCACAATGCTGGGGTGCCAAAGCTATACCGACAGTAAAGAAATGGGTGCGTGAGTTACTGTACTGCAGGGAACAACTGGAGATATATGCCGAGGAGCTACCGGAGGCTTCTCGCCCTAGGGATTTTTGGGCTCCTCTTGCGGGGTATCTGCTTGGACATCCAGACTTACAGGAGACAGTGTAAATTTTATTTGGTTGCTTGGGGGGACATGGAAACGGCCACATTATCGGTATAATCAGAGTCTAGAGTGTGCGTTACATTGGGTTCAAAGATATCATCTATGTGCCGGGGTGGGGAGGGTGGAGCGCTGGATATGATTTGGGGTGTTGTTCTTCTTTGGAAAAATTGGAAATTAAGGCTTGAGTTGATTACTACTGCATTTAAAATGTTATTCCCGGGTTACGGGCTCTGTAATATTTTTTTTTGCAAGCTGATCAATAAAAAGAAATAAAACACAAGATCCTGCTTGTAATGAAGGAGGTCACTGGAGAAGAT
Organism: Calotriton arnoldi; assembly: GCA_963921515.1. NCBI lineage: Eukaryota > Metazoa > Chordata > Amphibia > Caudata > Salamandridae > Calotriton > Calotriton arnoldi. The sequence goes on along the minus strand of CAWUFW010000228.1, from coordinate 4,948,750 downwards.
GGTGCCATTGTGGAAGTTATCCAACATCATAAATGCTAGATATCATGAGAGCAGTGTATAGAGAAGGCGAAGGAGGCTCGATGAGACTGGAAGTGTTTGAGGCATGTGTGGCTGTAGATACACATACTTCGCATAAGTCCGCCATCTAGTGTGGGCTCAGATGATTGCAAGTCGTTTTTGTTCGAAAAAGTTTTTTCGAGTCACAAGGCTATGTGATTCCTCCTCTCGTAATATTGTGCATGGGCATCGACTCCATTATTAGACTGTTTTTTCAGCCCACTGGTTCAGATATACTCTCTTGCACGCTGGTTCAAGATAGTCTCGAGTTCCCTTCGGTTCACCAGTAGATCCTCTATCTCCACGGTATTGTCTCAATCACGTAGTTCTTCCGTCTCGAGCACAGAAACAATCCTCTGCGTCAAATCTCTCGACTCCCCTCAGTGGCCTTCGGGCCACTCCGGGTTGGGGCTTTTCACATCGATCATCTCTAACCGAAAAGTGTGCTGCTAATGGAACGCACTCCGTTCCGCTTTTGTCTGAACTACCATTCCAAATACCCCCACACTGGCCAACACTCGGTCTGTAACTTGTGCCTCTCGCACGATCATCGAAAAGATACCTGTGAGGCCTGCAGGGACTGACGTGCGCGGCGTCTAGAAATGCAGTGCAGGGTCTACACACCTGATATCTTCAGCCAGTCGGAAGAGGAGGAAGAAGAGACCTCGGCAGCCGTGGTGGAGTCCATCTCTCTACAAGACTCCAGCTCCGAGTCCCACACCGAACAACATCCAGTTCACCTGGAGTCTTCCGAAGATAGCTGGACCAGGAGTGCACATGCCCCTGATTAGAAGCCCAAGAAATTGGCTCCAACAGATGAAACTGCTCATGGTCCGCCACGGCAGAAAAGCCATGGCGCGCATTAATCTATTGATTCGGATGCCCCGCCCTTGTGCTCATGCCTACAGCAGGGACCTTCACTTCAAAATCTGCCTTGGAACTAACGCAACGAACCAAAGCCTCAGTAACGAAACCTAAATCGCACAGCTCTTCGGCTCTGACCACTCCGGCACCAAAAGCAAAACGGGCACTGGCACCGAAATGTTGTACCTTTGGACCGAAAAAAAACACCTGAGCCGATTCTCGAGACAATGCAAGAGTGGCTCGATCTGAGGCAAAAAACCATTACAAATTCAGGCCCGTGCAAAGGAAATTGTTCTACAACTGGCAACGCCTCCACCAACTGTCTATTGATGACGCCATTAATCCCCCTATTCAGCCTCCAAAGAAGAACAGGAAGGATATGGCCACACGCCCTTTACATATGCCTATCCCTACCTCTCCCACTCCACCATCACCACCCCCTACCTCCACCTGCTTCACCACAACAGAGTGAGGAGGGCAAGATTACACCTCACACACATTCACCCATTAGGGACAAGACTGATGACAGAGGAGAGGACACACATCATAGGGACCCTTGGGATGCCTGTGATATAAACCCAGAGGGGGATACAAACCCAGACCTCTACCCCGCACACCCATCCCCACCAGACGATGCTTCAGCTTACCAAGATTTAATAGCCAGAGCTGCAGCATACCACCAGGTGCCCTTGCACAAAGACCCTATCGAGGATGACTTCCTCTTTGAGACCCTCACTACTGCACAACGAGGCTCACAATATTTGCCAATGCTTTAGGGCGTTCTATGTCACGCTGATAACATTTTCAAAGATCCAGTGAGAACACTAATTATAACACCAAGGGTCGACAAAAAATACAAGGCAGCACCATCTGACCCAATTTACATTAGAGGCCAGTTAACACCGACTCATTAGTGGTGGCCAATGCAAGGAAAAGAGCTAACTCCCAGACAACAGGAGATGCAGCTTCCCCACATTGATTGATGCATCAGGAAAACAGGTTGCTGCCCAGTCTGCTAATCACTGGCGAATTGCCAAAAGCCTTATTAGCACGCTATGACAGGGCACACTGGGACAAAATAGAGGGGCTCCTCCAGCATCTCCCAGAGGAGTATAAAAAGCTGAGGTATGAATTAGTTAATGAGGGTAAACTAAGTACAAATAATTCTATCAAATGTGCTCTAGACTCTGCTGACACTGCAGCAAGAGGCATAAACAGAAGTGTTCTCCTGCGCAGACACGCTTGGCTCCGTGTCTCTGGGTTTAAAACTGAGGTCCAGCAAGCGGTCCTTAAGCACCATCTTTTTGGCCGGCAAGTAGATGCAGCCCTGGAACAGAATGAAAAAGGACACTGATGTTGCAAAATCTATGGGTGTCCTCCAGTCTGTAAAATCGTTCGTCCTCTGTCAACACAACCAATATGTAAACCAAATACACGTTAAGAACCACCGGATTACACAGGTTGCATGGATCATTGATTATCCCGGTCTAACAGCAGAAGAGTGAGGTTTTGATACGCTGCACAATCCAGGTGTTGGAAGCTTGGAATTACACAAGGTATAACCTGTGTAGGGACAAAGAAATTTGGTCCTCAACCCTATCCAGTATCAACTTGGGACGCTATTTTTTCTGAAATTAGTACACTGAGGAGTACTGAGGATACTACATCTACGTCCTTAATAAAGCTTAATGAAAGTAGAAAGTGGAGAATCCAGTGATTTATATAAGGACTCCCTTTGAAATATTTGAAGATGTTAGTGTGGATCTATACACCATAGGATAACCGATTAGGAGAGAGACTTCTAATTTTTGTCTTGAAAAAGATGGTTTTATAAATCATATCCATCGAAACGCGTCGACGCTCCAAGATCCATGCAACCCGTGTAATCCGGTGGTCTGCTGATCTTTGATGATTCACGTATAAACAGCGACCCCTGATAGCAATAATATATTAGAAATAACGGGTGTGGAATTTAAATGACAAATCTGAATGTCTTTTAGTTTTATTTGTCTTCTCTTATGCTGCTATTTTTCTCTATTGCTGCTATTTTTTGATCACTGTTTTTGATGAATTGTTGTACTGATTATGGTTTTAATATGTGATGGTTTTAGTAAAAAAAGATGACTTTTTAATTACACATTCTTTCGTCCCTCCTTTTTTTTATATACAATTGAAAGATAAAATTCTTTTGTGCATATATGTATTAATAAATTGAATTTTTTACAATTGTTTTTATGATTGATGTGATTTTATTGGTGGGTACTTGCTATTGGACAAAATAATACACCCAGAGTAATTGAGTGTGATATCTCACCTTTATGTGAGATTGGATGGTGTTCTTAACGTGTATTTGGTTTACATATTGGTTGTGTTGACAGAGGACAAACGATTTTACAGTTTTGGAGAACCCTAGTCCTTTGGTTGCAAAGGGTCCCTCTCTTTGTTTTATATATGTCCTCCAGTCTCCCTCCTTTCGTGGGTCCTTTCATTGCCCCAACTTCAAACAGGGTGCCAAATCTGTATCAACAGACACCTCACAGTTCTCATATACAAACCAAGGTCAAACATCAACCTCTAGAGGCTTCTACAGAGGTACTTATAGATGAAATATTTTCAAAGGCAGCAGATGAGGGAAATGCTACCCATACCGCAAACACTACCTCCAAACAATGACTCCCTCAACATTCCCCCGACCATCTAACACCTGTCGGGGGACGTCTACAACAATTTTTCCCAGAATGGCAATTCATTACAAGAGATCAATGGGTGTTGGACATTATCCAACATGGTTAATGTCTGGAGCTCATCACAACTCCCCCTAATATTCCACACTGCAAGCACAAACTTTCCATACAACAACAAGCTCTGCTCAAACAAGTGATAACAGCTCTCTTACTCAAAGGAACAATAAGCCAGCCCAACCTCAACATCAAGGAACAGGAGTATATTCACTATACTTTCTCATTCCCAAAAAAAGACGCCTCACTTCTACCCATTCTTGACCTAAGGCCCCTAAATCACTACATTCTGTCGGAACACTTCCACATGGTCACCGTTCAGGAAGTAATACCACTGCTACAAAAAGGCGACTTCATATCTGCATTAGACCTATAGGATGCCTACTTTCATGTACCCATCCATCCCGCTCGTCGCAAATACCTACAGCTTGTCTTCCAAGTACAACACTATCAATTCAAAGTGCTTCCCTTCGGACTCGCCACCGCCCCCGGGTATTCACAAAATGCCTAGCAGTAGTAGCAGTACATCTGCGCAGAGAAAACATTCACGTATTTCCTTACTTGGACGACAGGCTTAGAAAACCCAACAGCTCCCACATTTGCAACCAAAATACACAAAAGACAATCACTCTACTACATCGTCTAGAGTTTATCATCAACGTGCAAAACTCGCACCTGCAACCTTTACAAATTCAACCTTATTTAGGGGCCATGCTAAATGCACACTTGGGGTAAGCATACCCAAATACAGCCACAATACAAAACATTCAAACACTAGCCCAACAGTTTCAAACAGGGCTCCAAGTCACAGTCAGGACAGTCATGCGCCTTTTAAGCATGATGGCATCCTGCATTGCAATAGTCCCACATGCCTGCTTACATATGAGACCACTGCAAGAATGCCTCTCACTTCAGAATCCGTCACAGGGTCAAATACATTATCTAGTGTTGGTAGAAAGCCGCATACATCACTCTCTGCAGTGGTGGAACTCACAAAACCTGTCCAGGTGCCGGCCGTTTCTAGACCCAGTTCCCCACGCCATTCTTACAGCTTTTCTGAAAGGGTTGGGTGGCTCATGTTCAAAATCTGACAGTTCAGGGTGTATGGGATCCCAAACACAAGGGTCTCCATATCAGTTACCTAGAGCTTCAAGCTGTTCACCCAGCATTTTTTTTATTTTTTTATTTAAAGAGTTTTATATAGCGTGGACAAGACCACAGGGGGTATCAGAGCGCTTTACAGAAAGGTAGTTACATAGTTACAAGGGTACTTTTGAAATCGTTACTAGCTTACCTAATAAACAAGGTTGTACTGAACTGGACGGACAACATGACAAGCATGTACTATTTACAGAAAGAGGGAGGGACCCACTCTCTACAGTTATCCCACCTAGCCCAGACCATCTGGCGCTTAGCTTTGCATCACAACATTAATCTCCTAGCAGGATATGCACCAGGGACAAGCAATCAAGTTGTAAACCTCCTCAGCAGGACGCAGCAACAAGTCCACGGATAGGAACTCCACCCCAAAGTCCTCCTACCATACCTTCACAAGTGGGGGTTCCCACAAATAGACCTGTTTGCAACCCCACAAAACGCAAAATGCCCAGACTGCGCATCCAGGTTCCCACACCCACTATACAAGGGCAATGCTCTATGGATGAACTGGTCAGGGATATTTGCCTATGCTTTTCCACCTCCCACTACGTCCGTTTGTGATCAGGAAGCTAAGGCTAACCTCCCTCATCCTAGTACTTATAGCTCCAATCTGGGCTCGTCCAGCATGGTTCACCACACTACTGGAACTCTAACAAGTTCCACACGAGAAATTTACCCTCAACCTGGGCCTTCTCACACAGAACCATGGCGAAATCCAAAATCCCAATCCCAAAGAAATGAACCTTACCATATGGCTACTGAAGTCACAGAATTTGGGTATCTAAACCTTCCTCAGCAGTGCATGGATATTCTAAAAGAAGCTCGAAAGCCTACATCCTGAAAGTGCTACGTTGTCAAATGGAAACGATTTGTCCTCTATTGCCAGCGTCAAAAAGTAAACCCATTAGATGCACCAGTACAAACCATCATTTGTTATCTCCTGCATCTCCAAAACACAGGTTTAGTCTACACTTCAATACGCTTACACCTTGCAGCCTATCTACAAAACAGACAACGTATATCTTTATTTGAAATACCAGTCATTAAAGCATTTATGGAAGGACTTAAAAGACTAATTCCATCCAAACTTCCACCAGCACCAGCTTGGAATCTTAACATTAAACTAACAAGGCTCACAGGGCCACCATTTGAGCCACTACATTCCTGCCAACTCCTATACTTATCTTGGAAGGTAGCATTTTTAATAGCTATCACTTCACTCGGATGCGTCAGTGAGCTCCAGGCACTAACTTTAAAGAAACCATTCTTCCAACTCCACAGAAACAAAATAGTGCTCAGAGCAAACCCAAAGTAGTCTCTGCTTTCCATATTAACCAGTCAATTGAATTTCCTGTCTTCTTTCCGTAACCTGAAACAGTTGCAATAAGCGCTCTTCATACTCTAGATGTAAAAAGAGCTTCAATGTGCTATATCAACAGAACCAAAACATTTAGGAAAACCAAGCAATGATTTGTTGCTTTTTCACCTCCTCACACTGGAAACCCAATCTCAAAACTTGGGATTTCTAGATGGATAGTCAAATGCATTCACACTTGTTATGCTAAAGGTAAAAGACATTTACATGTTCCCCTTAATGATCAATCAACTTGCAAAATAGGAGCCTCTATGGCATTCCTATAGAACATACAGATTGCTGACATTTGCAAAGCAGCAACATGGTCCACACCATAGACTTTCAAAAAGCATTACTGTGTGGATGTATTAGCACATCAACAATCCAGTGTTGGACAAGCAGTGCTACGTACTCTTTTTCAAACAACTGCTACCCCCACAGGTTAGCCACCGCTTTGGGAGAGGGACTGCTTTACAGTCTATGCTAAGCATGTGTATCTCTACACATACCTCGAACGGATTATGTTACTTACCCTGTAAACATCTGTTCTTGGCATGTAATGCTGTAGATTCACATTCGCCCATCCTCCTCCCCGGACGCCTGTGTAGGTCTCATTTACTTTTATATTGACTTTCATTTACCTTATTTGTATGGACATCACATTACTAACACTTACTCTAACTCCATTCTCTCCCGCCTGCGGCAAACATTCTAACTATGGAGCCCATGCGCAATATCACTGAGAAAAGGAGTCACATAGCCTTGTGACTCAAAAAAACTTCTTCGAACAAAAACAACTTACAATCATCCGAGCCCAACACTAGATGGCGGTCTTATGCTAAGCATGTGAATCTACAGCACTACATGCCAAGAACAGATGCTTACAGGGTAAGTAACATAATCCTTATTCACAAGTAAGTGTCCCCAGCAGTGGAGAGCGAACCACCCAGAGGAGCAGCTAACCTCCAATTGACTGAGACTGTAAAGAAAAACAATTCTAGAATATGGCCTCGTGGAAGAGAAACGAGACATAACAGAAACAGTAGGGAAAGATTTATTAAAAACACTGCTACTATACTTATACAGAAAACACAACTATGGGCAATACTTTTACAGAAATATAATAATACACATGAAACTCTGAAAATACAACACAGTGATGCCCTCTACTGAACAGAATAGAACATAAGCAGTCTGAGGTTAGCTCTGCATGCAATGTTTTCTATAATACATGACTAAACAGCCCAGTTATTACTTAGGTGAAATCAACAATAGTTGCATTAAATCTTCTCCATAAAGGTTGACTTAAAAAAGTTAGAAGGTACTATACTACCCAACACGCAATCCGATTGGTCTAAGTTATTTGATGGACGAAGGCAACATAGCCATTGAGTCTAGTTATGAAACCCACCTAGTTGATAAGGTACCAACTTTGGATTTCCACAAAGACCTGAAATTGTGTGTGTGTTTCACTGTGTGCGATCTTCATAAGATTCTTGTTTATTAAACCTTGCAGTTCACCACCTGGCACCTGTCAAAATGAAATAAAGCCTTTTTGTATTATCAAAATATAATCTAAGGGATAAAGTACCCCCTGCTGTACATTATAAGAATATTGCAAGTCACAGAGAAGTTCCATAACTATATAGAGGAACGAATCCGAAGGCTAAGTTCCTTTATAAGGTTATGGAATACCGAGGTGACTTGCAATATCCTAACATACTCTTTCTCAATGTCAGCAACATTTTAGCCCCTCAAGGGTATGGGTGCCATGCAGAATGCCACCTGCTTGGGTGCCGTGTGATACGGAACCTGCCAGTCTGTAATGCCACAATTTGTTTGATGCTATCTGAAATACCAGAAGGCAGTCAATATAACAGCTGCGTGTGAAACGAGCAAGTGTAACGTAAGAAAAGAATATCCAGCGCCAGTAAACGTTAGAAATGCCATATGCCTTCGAGAAATGCCTGCCCTTTTCCGCTCCGTATGCCAGGGGCGCTCGAAGTAGCTGTGCAGCAGGTGCTGCAGGACCACCAAACCTGCAGGCCGTTCTTAAAGATAGCAAGGATTTTCAGTCTTCTTTTCTCGCAGCATTAGCTGTTTGTTCACATATGGTGTAAGTTAAATGGAAATAAAAGGACAAGAGAAAAACAAACCACTGCGCATTCCCTTTCCATGTATATCTAAATGTATGTTATGTGTATTGAAATAGATAGTGTTTGCTAGAAGGGACCAATGAAAGTAATAGCTAGTTTTTAAAGTTTAGAAATATTCATACGAGGCTCTTATGGGTGTTTCAATTGCACAACGTGGTGGCAGCCGAGTTTTGAAATGGTGTGAAAAACAAACCAATACACATTTATCTTACCCCTGTGTGCACGCATGGCTAAAACCCACTTTGATTTACTATTGGGCTCTTTTAAATAACTCTTTTATTATACTAATTGACTCAATTCAAAAATGTGTATTTGATCATGCAATAGACAATCACAAAAAATACACATTTATATGAACACAATATTAAGAAAATGACTCAATTTATCAGATCTATTTGGGCCAAGGATGAGACAAAATTCATCCAAATAATTCTCCAGGATTGTTTACAACTGGACAATAGTCTATCCCCTGGATCAAATATGTTACGGATTTATATAATGAACTATTTAAGATTAAGATCCATGAAAATCCAGCACATGCGATAGGTTTGTCTAAACAGGAAATAAAGGGTATATTCCGGGCCACAAAAATAAGATCCGTAAGAGAACAGTTGGGAAGCAAACTACATTTTTGTTTTACAAAACAATTGTAGACAGTGTCGGTTTTCAAGGCTATTTGTCTTTAGTCACTAAACCTTCGCATCGCTTTGTATTAATAAGGTTGAGACTAGGAATTGTCCATCATTTAGTTGCCTTTCCCGAAATGAAAATGCGACCTGTAACCCTATGCCCATGCGATGAGTATTCCAAACAGAGCACTATGCACTTTCTACTTTTTTGTGATTTTTATCGGAATTTTAGAAGTTTCTACGTAAAGCCATTGTTCAAGAAACACAATGTAAGAACAACTAATGCTGCTATGAACCTACTAATTGCACTAAATGATACAGAGATATGTTTTTATGTTGCGTTATTCATTTTAAAATCAATTTATGTGAGAAAAAGCATTTTGATTCCCAACTGATTTTATTGTGATAATTAATTGGATAGTTTTATGTGTAGCTATACATGTTTTTTAGTAATAAGATTTAATTGTCTGTATATACGTTTGTTGCTTTTTTGGTTGTTGTACATACCGAATAAAGCTTGCTGAACCGAACCGACTCAATTTATGCATATATTTAAGACCAAAGCATAATTGAACTACATATTTAAAAACTGTATTGGACTACTATCTCATTCACCTATTTAATTCCAGCAAAACACGCGCCACATTTAAATCTGCTCATTTGTGCACCTACTTAATCAGTAACACCAGTATTTTTTCAACCTTTAACTTATAGCTGATGCCCCTGGACAGCACCCCCGTCAGTAAATTGTTCCAGCACAACCGGCCCCGCCCCATGAAAGTAAGCAGCAGCCCAAAAAGTTGTTGCCACATCCAGAACAGCCGGCGACAGTAGCCTGCCCGGGCGAGACAAGCTGTCCTTTCCCTCCCGGTCTGTGCCTAAAATCACTACATCACTTCGGACTTACACAATCCCTGCCCTGCGAGCCCGACTGGGTGGCAAAGCGGCTGACTGACGGAGAACTGCTGCACCAGAGGCACGTGCACACTCCACAGCCAATCAGCACCTTTTAGAATTTTGTGCTGCGCGCTTCGATTGGCTGAGGTGTCCGCCGTTCTCCTTCCTAGATCCCTGTATGTATTAACAGTACTTCCGACAACTCAGCATGTGCTTGCGTGAAGAGTAGTTGTTATGCGACCCGGAAGAGATAACATTACGGACCACTGACGTCAGTTTAAAGAGCATTAACGGGCTACTGGCATCAGTCTGCATTCCCGGTCGGTGGATTGAGTATTGAATAGGTGGCCTCTTTACACTTTGACTGGTCTCCAAATCTATTGGCTTCATGACGCAATGATGAAGTGGAGCTAGCCGGCGTTTCACAGTTGAAACCATATTAAGCAGGTTTGGTTTTATAGTATTAAGAGTTTGTTTTTCCTGTATCCTGAGGCTTTCGTCGTAAGCGTAATGGAATCAGTTTGTGTTTACAGGCCTCGGAAGTTAGTCTGCGATTGTTAAGCTCTACAAAGTATTACGCAATATATTAAAACATGACTTCGATATCTTCCTTGTTTCACATGCTTCCTTTGTGCAGTGCATTTTTTTGTTTGTTTACAGTGTCACTGTGCGGAGTCTTTTTCCTTAATTAGATCTTATATCTCGCAGGTTACTTTCAAGACGTTTTAATATCACACCCTAGGTGCATGATGGTAGAACGCTTTTTCTCAGATTAATACAACACGAGCAGTGTTTTCCTTTATGGGAGGTTTGCGTATATTGACCTGCTTGTGTATGCAGATTGTAGATGTGATCTGTATTTGTTTTGGAAGAACCCCTCCCCCCCCCCTTGACCTCTTTGTAAAGACTTCCTGTATGAGGAAAGTCTATATGCTTTCATTTTAAGAATGTTTAAGAAAAACTTCTGTTTTAGGGAATTTTATTACGCCGATACCACCCTTCTTTAATTGTGCAACATTGCATGTAAAGTAGGTCTGTATTCATTTTGTAAAACCCGACTAAATAGTTTTTCTTACACTGTTTGTAACTGTGTAATGTTATAACACCTCATATATGACCTCATTACAACCGGATTGCAAATCCGCACGAACTCCTGTTTGTGCCACATTCAGGGATCAGGGTTTAACAGTAATGAGCATGTATCAGAATTGATGTACTTTTAACAGTCATTTGTTTCGGGGTGTGCCATTTATCTTGGTTCTCATTCCAAACCACTGTATTGATTATAGTGCTTTGCTATGTCCTCCACTCTTTTGGTTCAGCTGTTGAATAACCTCGCCAATTTCAATTTTAGAGATGCAATCAGGCAATTTTGAAGGAGGGCAGGGTCAGCATCTCTCTTTCTCCAAGGACTGTGTTCTTTACATATTGTTGTGTTCCTTTATCTTTCCAATGTTCCAGCGCTTTCACCCACCGTCCTTTCTGTAACTGCATTTTCATTCAAATGCTCTAGCACCAACATTCCTACACCAGAGTTTGCCAGATGTTCAGTTGAGGACGTAGTGGTTGGTGGTGCCAGTTTTCTTAATCTTGAATAAGCATATTGGAAACACCGATTCATGTTTATATAGTTGTATCAGGGTGTTGTTTGGTGATATTTGCAGAAAGATTGGTTATGACTTGAAAGTAAAATATCCAGTCAGTTGAATCCTCAAAGTCAGATCTTGTCCTTCAGTCACCAAAGAGCAACCCTACTGCATTAATTAGCCAAATATATGACGTGAAGTTTACCTCATTTTACGCATTTTCTATTAATGTGGTCACTGAATGACTGATTCAGGCTTGGGGAAATTCCACTTGGTAAAATGTTATCGAATTGCAAGAATTTGTTTCTGTAGTAACCAAGCTGACACAAGAGATTGTAGGTTGGCTATTTAATGGCTACATGGAATAGCAGAGGCAGGAGGACCAGCTCTGCTAACAGCTCCAACACGAATGCACTAGCTTCAAACAGTTGCTTGGATACAACATTCTGGAGTATTAACATCATCACAGGTTTAAAGGTGAACAGCATAATGTAATATGCACAATACAACATATCTTCTCTTCTTCCAAAACAAACAAAAGAGAGAACAACAAAAACAAAAAAATATATATTTTTAAAAACTACGACCTGTATCTAGCAGGTCTAACAATGTTTCTGGAACTTTTCCTTGAACAAGTTTGGTCAATACAAGGAGGAATAAGTCCCTCTGAGCATGAGGTGACATCTCTTACTCGAACCTTCACCACCCTGTTGAGGTTCCACCAATGACCACCCTCAACCATAACTGCATTTCCAAGAATTTTGAGAACCTTGACCGGTTGACTGAACTTACTGTCACCCTTCTTAGTATGAACAGCAGTTTTGATCTTGATCAAGTCCCCCACTTCAAGCGGAGCTACTTTAACACTCCTTCTGGAATCAAACCATAGCTTCTGTTTGGTTTGTGAAACAGTCATATTTTCACACGCCAAGGACATCAGCTGAGCATCATCCGACTCAGACCTGACCCATTTGCTCATCCATGCAGGCCTGAAACTAGTGTTGGGCTTCCGTCCCCTCAAAAGTTCAAAGGGAGAGATCTTTGTGGCGGAGTGAGGTGTAGTTCTGTAGAACCAAAGCATGGCATCCAGTGCCCTGCCAATATCATGACTGCCAGCTCTGGCCCACTTAATACACTCCCCCACTACCCGAGTCATTCTTTCAACTAAACTATTAGTTTGTGGGTGGTAGAGGGAGCTTTTGTGGTGTTTGACACCAGACTCAAAGAGAAAGGACTCAAATTCAGCACTGGTGAACTGCTTCCCATTGTCCGAGACCAGAGTCTCAGGAAAACCCTCTCTCAGCCACACATTTTTTAGAAACTCCACAATGGTTTTGGTGTTGGCCTCTTTTACCATCTTAACCTCTGGCCATTTAGACGTGTAATCCATGAGGACCAAAATGAAACGGAATCCTCCTGGCAGAACCTCAAAAGGCCCCACGACATAGATACCCAGTTTTAACCATGGACCTTTGGGGCATTCAATAGGCATCAATGGGGGAACAGACACTTTAAAACTCTTGTCAGCCACACCGCAGACACAGCAATTGGTAACAACTAGATCAATTTCAGCATCCATCCCTGGCCACCAATATGTGTCCCTGATGCGCCTCTTGGTGAGTGTGGAACCAAGATGACCCTCGTGGGCTCTTTCAATAATGGTTTTACGGAAAACACCAGGGGGTACAAACTTGTCCGCCCGAAGAAGCAAACCATCTTCAATGGAGAGCTCACCTTCAACCTTCCAGAAAGGCTGAAGGGAGGTTGGAAGTACCTTTTCTCTGGGCCACCCACTTCTGATGAAAGCACAGAATTCCTGTATAACACAATCAGATTCCATCGCTTGCACCCAATCAGTTTCAGAGCCCAGATTCAAATCAGGCAAGTCCAATACAGCCACTAGACAGTCATCACAATCTTCACTCGAGAATTTGTCAAGATTGAGATCATCATTTTCACTCGATTTGACGGGGAAACGGGATAAAAAATCTGCCCTTCCATTCTTACCACCGGAAATGTGTTTCACCTCAAACTGATATTGAAGAAGTCTTGTTACCATACGCATAATTCTAGGGGAACTGCACTTGCTCATACCCCCACCCAGAATGCTCACTAAGGGTTTATGATCAGTCAGAAGCAAGAACCGCTTACCCCAGATATATGGCCTAAACTTCTCAATGGCCCATGCACAAGCCAACAGCTCCTTTTCAATGACTGAGTACTGGAGCTCGGGAGTTCTCAACACTCTGGAGGCAAAACACACTGTGTTCTCACAATTATTGTCCAACTGAGTTAATGTGGCACCAATGCCCACTTGACTGGCGTCGACAGTGACACAACATGGTAGACTCTGGTCAAAAGGTTTCAACGCGGGACTGTCCCTCAGAGCAGACTTTACAAACTTGAGAGCCAATACACATTCATTTCACCACTCAAACTTGACTCCTTTTTTTAAGTAGATTACTTATGGGACGTACAATGGATGCAAAATTTGGAATAAACTGTGTAGTACTCGCATAGACCCAGTAATAACTTGACACCCGCTTTGTCCTCTGGTTCAGGAGCATCAACAATGGCTTGTAGTAACCCTGGTCGAGGACTGACCCCATCATGAGAAATCACATATCCCAAGTATTCAACTTTGGAGCACAGAAATTTACACTTCTCTTTCAACACAACACCCCGTTTTTTGAACAGTGTTAGAACTTTTTCCAGGACCGAATCATGAGATGTGACATCCTTACCAAAAATGAGAACGTCATCTTGAAATGCAAGGACGCCATCAATGTCCCTAAGTATATTGCTCATTATTCTCTGGAAGACAGAGGCCGCTGACGCAAGCCCAAATGGCATTCGACAGTAGCAAAATTTTCCCAGGGGTGAGACAAAAGCGGTCAGATGGCGTGATTCAGGATCCAGTTCCACCTGGTTGATAAGCACTGGCTAAATCAAGTTTAGTGAAAAAGCGTGCTCCCTTGGTGGAAGAAAAGAGATCATTAATTTTTGGCAGGGGATGGGAATCTACCCATATCTCTTTATTGAGGGATCTCAAATTGACACAGACACAGAGATTTCCTCCCCTTTTTCTGGCTACGACCAAAGGAGAAAGCCATAATGAAGTCTGTGGGTTCTATGATCCCTTTAGTACACAGACTCTTTAATTCTTTTTCTAAATCCTCCCTGACACTGAATGGCACTCCTCTAAGTTTGTGTTTGATTGGAAGAGCACCATCTTTAACTATAATCTTGTGCCTGAATCCCTTGATTTCCCCCAGATTCTTGTTAAAAACTTAAGGGTACTTGTTTTTCCATACAAGACTTGCATCTTCGCAATCAACAACCAAAACCTGCTCTTTGGCTCCAGGTTTAAGTATCATGCCAAACAGGCCCTGGTGAAACCAACCCAATATGTTGAGTCCCTTCACTGCAACATACATTTTTCCCTTGATTCTCCTGCCTTTAAATGACATTTCATCCTCAAAGAAACCCATTAAATCTATCTTCCGCCCTTCATACGAGACAGGAGAGCGATCAGGTGGAGAAAGAGCCTGAGAACCATCCCATGTTTCTTCAAACAATTTTTGAGTGATCATTGTGATCTTTGCTCCTGAGTCAACTAACAATTTCACAGTATGATCCCCAACCCCAATGTCCACAATGGGATCAATGCACGAAGAAGGATCACCCATAACAACCTCTTGACAGGAAACCGGTTCGTACAGCTCTACATCATCCGAGGTCCTATCAACAGAAATCACTTCAGGGTCAGACTCGTAATCAGATTCAACTGTACAAACAGTTGGTTTTCTGACATTTCTTTTTTGTAAACCAGCTTTTGCAAAATGACCCATCTTTTTCCAGTAATTGCACATGACATTGCTAGCAGGACAACGGGAACCCTTGACGTGGTGGATTACCACACCTGATGCACGTTTTAACATCATTAACTCTAGTAAAATTGGCTAGATCGGACTTGGGCTTAGAAGATTGATTAACAGATTTACTAGACTTTGCACAATACTTTACAGGATTATTGGTATTGATCACATTAACAGAATCTAAAGGTTTGTCATCAAGTTCTTTCAATGAGACTATGGATATTTCTATGCTTTTAGCAATTTTGATAGTCTCATCTAGAGATGGATCAGACAAACTCAATAGTTTTTGTCGTATGTTCTTGTCTTTGCACTGACAGACGAACTGGTCTCTGATGAGTTGATCTGTAAAGTTTTCAAACTTGCAGTCAGCTGCTAGTTTGCATAAAGAGGAAACATACGTGTCCACATCTTCTCCTTCAGCTTGCTTTCTTTTAAAGAATTTGTGTCTTAAGACCATAATGCTTGGTTGTTTGTCAAATCTGGTTTCCTCATATTCATCAACGCCGTTAAGTTGTTCTTGAGAGAGAGAGGTGGTAAATGTTTGTAGATAGACCTTCCTTCGAATCCCAGAGAGTGAAGAAGGCATTTTTTTCCTTTCTGCACCGAAAAGTAAGGCACCAATGGCACCCAGGTACATTTCGAAGGCATCATACCATATTTCCCACCTGACTGGAGGATCACCTGGAGAGTCGAGAAAGGAAGGTGGTGGATTGACGGACTGCATAGTACACAATTCTGCTAAGGTTGGTATATTTGAGAAGGAAATCGTGGAAATAACAGTAGCACAACAATACACTGTGTAGAAAGCAAACAGAGTGTATAGACGAGAATGCTTCACAATAGAAATTAGTTAAAAGTTTGTAGAGGTGTGTGCATCACCGCAGAAGTTTAATGGAAACACACTGTTAATTGGAGAAAGCAAACTTTTGAAGCAAGAACTGTGGAGCTTATCACCATGGGTGTGTGTATCACCGTGAATACACAATTGATGAACAAGTTGAAGCGTAAATATATGTGTACTTGAATAAACACGCTGTTGTGCCCTTTGAATATAGAAAATGAAACAATAACTGTGGGTGTGTATATCACCGTGAATACACAAATGAAAAACGAGTTGCAGCGTAAATATGTTAGAAGAAACACGCTGTTGGAGTGCTGAAATATACAACTAAAGAGGTGTGCGTATCGCCAAGTACGCTGCTGCAGATACACTTGACCTTGTAGCCGATTTCACGAAGCAGTAACAGGTGTGTGTATCATCAATGAAATAATCGAGGTACACATGACATGTGCAGCAAGAAATGTGAGGCTTCCAGACGTTAAAATATAGCCGCAACGTTATGTTTAGATCAGGATGGCTCTTTGAGTAAAGAAGTGTTTCCCAACTCCTTAAGATGGCCGCTGCGTGGCGTGGTCACGACGTGAAGAGGAGATTGGAAACAGACGGAGTAGCAGCTGGAGGTGGAAGACAATGGACGCCTGAGTAGAGCGTGCACGTGATGAAGAGAACGAGCAGGCTGGAGGCACGAGCAGGCTGCGCGAGGCCAATGCAGAAGCTGGAGGTAGGAGACAATTGACGCACGAGCAAAGCGTGGAGTGCAGGGTGAACAAGCAGGCTGAGGGCACAAGCAGGCTGCGCGAGGCCAATGACAGTTGCTCGTAGGATTGAAAATAAACACTTAATCCTCTGGGTAGAAATAAGTTTTAAAGGAGATGATTGCGCAGGCAAACGCAGCTAGATAGGTGCAAAATACCTTGAAAGCAAAAGTCCAGCGGTGGTATTTCAGTGTTGAAACTCAGCAAAACTCCATCACCACGGCAGGAGCAAGGTCGGGAAACATCAGATCAGCTGCGTGGGTTCATCCATGTAGCCACAGATCGTCGCCACAATTTTGTAGTAACCAAGCTGACACAAGAAATTGTAGGTTGGTTATTTAATGGCTACATGGATAGCAGAGGCATGAGGACCTGCTCTGCTAACAGCTCCAACAAGAATGCACTAGCTTCAAACAGTTGCTAGGATACAACATTCTGGAGTATTAACATCATCACAGGTTTAACGGTGAACAGCATAATGTAATATGCACAATACAACAGTGTCCTTTTTGGTTTTTCCCCCCAGACTAGGGGTACCTTAGCAGAGACAGTTGTTTACTTCATTTTGTTCTGTCTACTTTATGATAAAGTAAGGAAACACTGTCTCCTCTCTTAAGTGGTCCCAGTGGGAGAAGAGCATGTGATCAAGTTCATCTAGGCTACGTGACTGATAGCCTGGTTGGTATGTTTGCCATGGCCAATTGTCTCCAGTCTGCAGAGAACACTTATTCATAGTGATTTAGATCAAGATAGTGTTGTAGATCGCTCATTCTTGTAATCGATAAAACAACTTGGGCGCAAGCTCTATTTATTTTTTTGATGATTTTCCTTGAAGATGTTTTATTATTTGAGCATGGATTATCTGTTTTACCAGATCATTTTTAATCGAATTATGTTTCTGTATTTTACTTTGGTCAATAATTTATCCTGCATTTTTGTAGAGTATTTGAATTGCACGATTCTGAAATACGTTATTGTTGGATTTTCTAATTTTCAACCATTGTAGATCCTTTGTTTCACTTATATTTATGAGTGTGTCAGGCAATGTTTGGTCTCATTTTCTGTGATTTAAAAAAAAAAAAAAAATATTTAAAATTATCACCAACAGCAGTTTGCCGATGGTGGAGCCCCATGTCTCTGTTTTTTTCAGGGCATATATTTGCCCCTATTGTTTCCGTTTGGCCATCAAGCTTTTTCAAGGTGTCAATACTGAATGCTATTTTAGGTTACGCCAATTGCATAAGGATAGATAAGAGCAGCTTCACACAAAATCAGGGCTCTTTGAAACTATTCTTACAACAACAAAGATATTCTAGTAGATTACAGATCTGTTCCTGGCTATATTAATGATATTCCACTCTTGGTATTTCTCAGTATAGAAGCCCTGGAAAAAGATGAAAGATAACATTTGAGCTGACTTTCAGAGGAATAAGATGCAAGTGACCTATTTTATCCAGCAATACAATCATTGAATAAAGAAATCTAATCTTCCGTGGGATTATTAGTGCTGTATCAGACTGTCTTTTCATTTAAATGAGGATCTATCATTCAACGAAGTCTTCAGTACCTTACAGCCTTGCGTGTTTTTTACTTTATTTTTCCTCAAAGGAGTTCTGGCTCCTCGTCCTTTTGTTTACAGCCCTGTGGGTATTCCATTTGATCTGAAAGTTGTTTGTTTTAATTGATTATTTATCTTTGTAAAGTCTATCGCTAAACACATTTTATTTCTTTTACTAATATTCTTAAATCTACAGAAGATGTCAGAGTATTCTTCTTTTAAGGCAGTTTCTTTGAGAGACCCCTAATATTGTGTAGTAATTAGAATTCTAAGCTTAAAATGGAGAACAATTTTGCCTTTCTTTGCAGTTGCATTTTAAGTCATTGTGTTAGTGATTTACCTAATATAGGTTTCAGCATCTCTGCTTTGTTTTTAATGGTGCAGTCCAATGCCTTTTTTTGACAGTGCTGTGACCATTTAGAACAAATCCGTTTATTCGAGTCTCTGTGTCTATCTACTCTTTGGAGTATTCTTGTTGTTAGCTGTGTGCTTCTTGCCCATTGGTAAGTTTACTCCCCCCAATAGCGACAGTAAATTAATTTTAGGGGTGCTAATGGAAATGGAATGACATCAGCTCTAATGGGAGTGTAGCAAGGGTGCATTTCTTCAGGCAGGAATTTACACCTCTTACATTTCCGTTTGCAGAAATGAATACCATGTGCAAGTACTCTGTGAATATGCAACCATCACAGCTTCCCAGATGTACTTATAGAAATCTTTCCGAATTCCACCAAAGTCAAAGAGTTATTCTAAATGTAAGTGTAAGCTTATGTGAGTACGTTTTGTGAATCGGACCAGAAGGGCCTAAGTGGTCCATCTTATTTCTCTGTAAGTACAGCACAGTTTATTTGGGATCATATAGGTTGTTCTGAGATCTGACAAAGAATCTTTTGTCCATGGGTGTCGGACACAATACCATCAATCATTCAGCTGTGAAGTGGACTCTTAAATTTAAAAGTACCCGCAACAACTCCCTTCTGATCTGGAAATTCAACTTTGTAGGCCCAGTGTTTTGAGATGTATAGCTTTTTTGTGGTTATTGTTTGCAGTCTTATGCCATGGTTTTGTGGGCAGGTATTGTTTTCCTGCATGCGCCTATATGCATATTTTGGGTGAAGTTAGTCTTCGGTAGTTCGTGCGTTTTAAACTCCCTCACAAGAACACATTCTACTTTTATAAGACGAGCTTCATATTCTATTATTTGGACAGTGTTTTGATCACAATGTGAATGCATGTGTATTTGGGATATAGAAGTTTCACCAATTGATATTTTTGTGGTTATAGTGCTTTAGCTTAGTCAGTGATTTGTTGGCAAATATTGTTTTCCCTTATGTGCTCACATGCATATTTTGGATGAATATTGTATTTGGCAGTTAGAACATTTGCGCTGCCACAATTTAGAATATTCCCCATTGATACAACAAGGAGAATTTCCTAATCTGTTATGTGGAAGGTCTGTTGATTATAAAGTGGATGTATGTGTGCATGTTTTTTATGCACTGTCAAATATGTGCCCATTGGTGCAGTTGTATTTTTCTTTCAGATTTTTCAAACCGTAGATGGCTTGCAACTATTTTAATTGATATTTAGTTAGTTTCTCTCTGAGATTCTGCCAGGGTTCTTTTTCCCAGCGTTCTTCCTTTAATTTTTCTGGGTGTCCAGCTAATGGTTTGTGTTCCTATGCCCGTTTCATAAAAGCTACTGTTGTCTTCATTTTATATAGTAGAACTAATAAATACATTATCAGAAGTTGTTTTATTTTTTTCCACAAACAATTGATTTATACTTTGTGAGTGGCTTGAACCGCTAATTGAAGGTGGCAGGAGTGGTTAGGCTTGCCTTGAATAAATAAGTGTGAAATACTGCCGGAGCACTCCGACTGTGTTTTCAGATCATTACATGGACAACCAAACTTGAAGGCGTCAATCAATAGAACTAATATGATAAAGGCTAACTTTTAATATCACAGTAAAAACATAGAAACAAAAATGCATCAATACCATACCCTAGCAACTTTAATAAACGATATACGCAACAGTAGCAGTAAATACAAAACTTCTTTCTGCATCCTAGTGTTTCTTCAATTTCCTTAATGTGTTGAGTATATTGTGGGAGCAGCTGAGGGCATTCTGTTAATCCTTCCATACTGAAATTGGTGCATTATCTTATTCCATCTCGACTGTATGGTCCGCAGCATCTCCACTGCAAGATCTAAAAGAATGGCTTTGGATTGTAAACTGTTTTAGTTTCACTCTGGGCTCCTCAGAAAAGGATCAGCAGGAGGTTGTGCTCCTGCAAGCAGGCTGCTTCCCTGTATATTAGATACATTATAAACCTTTTAAGGTTAAATATAGAGGGTTTTAAAATAGGGTGGGGTATCTCCAGCTCCCCGTGTCAGAATAGAGTAGGATATTTAATGCACCCTATAGATAATTCCAGATTCTGTAAATATTTCCTGAAATTTGCTTCAGGCTTGAAAGTAAGGCATAACAATTAGTTAATTATTTATCCCACTAAAATTCACATGTTTTTCTTCCCCTTGCAAATATCACCCAATTTTATGTGGAGAAATCTGTTTGGGCAAAACAACATATTGTGATAAATATCACACAACTCTAAATTTTGATCCTGGCGCGAACTCCTGTTTGTGTAGAGATTAGGGTGACCAACTGGCATGGGTGTGAATTCAGGACGGGGAGTGTAAAAATTCAGGACAAAGGGTCAAAATTCAGGACAAAAATTCAGGGTGGAGGGTCAAAATTCAGGACAATAATTCGGGACAAAGGGCAAGTTTAACCGACACTACAAATTAAGTTGTGCAATAGTATGTGAGTAAATATACAACAAACATAAGTACAAGTCAAAATAAGTGACATAGTGGCCTCCCCACTTTCAAGTCCTAGAAAATCCCATATTGCTCTGGGTGTTTTTTCTGGCCCATGGGAAAGGAAATAGAATTTTAGTGCTGCCCAGCACTTCAACAGTCGCGCAATGGCTGGGAACAATGTGAGCCACCGTGTTGGGACATGCCGAAACAAAGGCTGCCACTCTAGGTCCACAAAAGCGAAAAACCCTTTCAACTCCGCTGTCCGCTTTGCGGAAGAAGAGAAATGGCTGTAGACTTTTAGAACAAAGGATTCTACATCCATTAAAAGTCCATTAATAGCTTGTTTAGCACAGTTATGCAGGATATGGGCAGAACAGTTTGCAGGCAGAATGTCTCCATTTGCTCCCTTCAAAAGCTGGAACACAGAATGATGTTGTCCATAGTTGACACTTGCGTTGCCCCCACAGTATGCCGCGACGTGCTCCATTTTCAAACCATGGTTATTTAATTTTGTTGTGATCTGCTGTGCAATAGCTGTAGCAGTCTCTGCTGCATCCTCGTAGAAATCCAGCAGAGTGTAGGCCACACCGGAGGTGAAATTAAAGTGCTGCAACTAAAGTGGGTAGAGTTTAATGTTACCTTTGTTTGAGGCGTCACTGCAAACGGAAAAATATCCATCTTTTAAGTCTTCTTGTGCTTGCTGCAACGATAGAGGTGCAGGCACATTCACAGTGATGCTCAATGCCTTTGTGCGGCCACTAGATGCTTTCATCGCTATGGATGAGTCGGGATACATTACTTTGCTTAGCTTGATGCCACAATCCAGGGAGCGGTAGGAGATGTGATGCTTCAAAGCATGGTACACCTGAGTCACCTCTGCAGCTGTGACCTAAAATGTAAAAAAAGAATACACAAAGGTATAAGCACGCAAAGAAAATCTCCATTGGTGAAGAAAACAGTGGCCACAATGGGGCTTAGAACTGCAAATTTAAACTAAAGTGTCAGCTGGTAACCCAAAAGCAATTATGATGTGCTCTTAATATAAACAGAGTGAGAAAAGCGCGGTAAAGGCAACCTGACTTGGTAAACACTGCTGCACATTTAAAGAAAATAACAGAAAATTGTTAGATGGCTCGCCTATTCAGTTTGGGAGTCTTAGAGTGTGACAAAGCAAGAAGAGTGTACAAGAATTACATAAAACCTATGTCACATTATGATGAAGCAAGCAATGACTTACTTTGGATACTTCTGGCTGGAAGCTTGGTTGCAGGTAAGATGAAATTGTGGCCATCTTCGCCCTGCCGGAGGCATTTTTCTTATGCTGTGCTCAGCCTCATGGGTTTTGATATCACGCTCTCCTCCATGGGCAATGGAAAAGTCTTTATTGCAGAGGTTGCACCTGGCCTTGTACACATCTTCTGACACCTTGCGGATGTTGCGGTGTGAAAGTTCCCATTCTGGTCTGTACTTCACAAAGCACTTTTTTTGCTCATTTCTTGCGTGGCTCTAGCATGGAGTTTGCCTGCGATGTAGATGTTGCATCCGAATATATCTCGCTATCCGAAGTGAAGAATTCCTCTGCAGCACCTTCGCCTGACTCATTATCAGACATTGCGTTTTTTCCCTTAAAGTACTCTGTAAAATACACAACAGACTTGCTTGTATATTCATACTGTATTCAAGGAAGAAAATAAAACGTATCAGGCGCTTACTTTCCTCTCACTCACTGGACTGCCCCCTCACCCATCCTGGCCATAGTGGAATAGAAGGACTTCTATAAAGCCCAATAAGTCTTAAAGGCTCCGCCTAACTAGACCCAGTGTTAAGTTGAAAGCTCAAGTGAAAACACATGCATTAGGGTAAACTATATAAAAGGGTGCACTTACATTTAGCATGTACTACCCTATAAATCCCTAGTAGATTATAGGGTAGGGGTATTAAACCTACCTACAAGTCCCTAGTATATAATAGGGCCTACATTAGGGTAAACTATATAAAAGGGTGCACTTACATTTAGCATGACCTACCCTATAAATCCCTAGTAGATTATAGGGTAGGGGTATTAAACCTACCTACAAGTCCCTAGTATATAATAGGGCCTACATTAGGGTAAACTATATAAAAGGGTGCACTTACATTTAGCATGACCTACCCTATAAATCCCTAGTAGATTATAGGGTAGGTGTATTAAACCTACCTATAAGTCCCTAGTATACAATAGGGCCTGCATTAGGGTAAACTATATAAAAGGGTGCACTTACATTTGGCATGACCTACCCTATAAATCCCTAGTAGATGATAGGGTAGGGGTATTAAACCTACCTATAAGTCCCTAGTATATAATAGGGCCTGGCGGTTTAGAGGCCAGCAGCCCTTTCTGCACTTGCTTGTGTGCACTGTTGAGTGCCTGAGGCCGAAGTTCAACATGTCACCTCAACCAAAAATAACTCCACATACTGAGTGCCTAAAGTAATGCAACTTAGCACTCTAGTGAGCACAATGTAATGAGTTTGATACAGCCATGCTATGCTATATTGAACTCATTACATTGCACTGGACTAGAGTGCTGAGTTGCGTTACTTTAGGCACTCAGTATGTGGAGTTATTTTTGGTTGAGGTGACAACTTGTGCATGCTACTATCACGCAACATAATTAGGCCTAAACATAATACTGTGACCGGAGAGTCAGCCGTTTTTAGGCTGATCTGGTCACCGGAGACTGAGGCATAGGAGAATCACAGCATTTGTAAAACTGAAATGTTTAAACAAACTTAAACAAACGTGGGATAAGGAGTCAGAGGCGGACTTGCCTACAGGGACATTTTAAGTTGTCACCTTAATTGTGCCAATATCTTAAAATATTCTTAAATGAACGCAGTGTATTTATAAAACCTGCCCGAGTTCTGCATACATTGTCTGATCCTGGGCATGTGCAATTTCTTTTTGTTACTTAGTGCAGGTACAGGCAGTGCTTTTTAGGTCTCGCCTAGCGTTGCAGCGCGAATGCGCAGCCATCGCTTTGCGAGGCATGCAGTATACACTATAGTGTGGAAGCTTCATGGAAGCTCAGCCCACTCTCCGGCCCATCTTCTTCATTGGCTTAGGTTATAAATGCTGCCTTCCGATTGGTTTTAAGTTTGTTAGTCCCGCCCCATGACAGCCATGTCCGTCATTTGTATCCTTCCAGGGCTACTGGCCCCTTTACTCGAAACACTATTTTCTTCCCCGTGTCCCCCCACCCACGCCCCCTCCCGCAGTCCGATTTCTCTGCCCCCCTCTCGCTCGTGCCTTTTAGCCCGCCCGCACTCCCGTTTCAAATGCAATAGAACTCGCGTAAATGCGAGTTCTATTGCATTGCAAATGCTTGTTTTTAAAGTAGTGAGCATTAACATGCGCGCGGCGCTGCCTTACATCTGGCGCATGCGCCAAAAGTCTCCCACTCCACGAGGAAAAACAGGAAGTGATCTGGATAGGAGGGTGTTTGGTTTCCAGCGCTCGCGCACACCACTCGTTTAATATGCTGACTGCGAAAATGATGCTAGCCGATTAAGATTAAGGTCAACCTACGGCTAGGCTGCTGGCAGAAACAGAGGCTAACTTCAACCTGGGAACAAGATCCTGGCACTCTAAGAAAGTTGGCAAGTATGCTGCTATTACCGCCGCACCGCCACTTTACCCACCCAACCTTCCTTATGGAAGAGGAGGCAGCACAGCCTCTCCCGGCCGCAACCAGTTCTCAGCACACGGCTAAAAGTTTGGCGTGAGTTCCGTGACTGGCCCGTTTTAGGCCACTAGCCTGCCTAGTCACGCCCACTCAGAAGCCCACCTGTCAGCTATATAGTAAGACGGGTCAGACCGATACTGTCTCTGCACCTCGGAGGCACGCGTGGACGACACAGCTAATAAGCACATCGGAATTTCACACAGCGCATTAAGATTGGTTGAGGTGCCAAAAATTCTCCAATCCTAGGTCATAGTCTACATTTCGAGTCGCGCCCCCTCCCAGAAAATTTTCAGCCATGGGATTGGCCATGATACGACCCGGAAGTACTGGGGCGGACAGAGGTACAGCAGGATCTTGGAGGTCTCTACTAGCCAAAAGTGAGTCAATAGGCGAAGGGCATGTTTATTGTATAAATAAATAACTTCTACAATTATTCACAAAAGGTACTGTGTTTTTAGTTACTCGCTGGTCCAAGCATAGGCTAATTGGCTGTTTTGATTTATCCTTTCAAAAAAGGTGTTATACATATAGCCCCATGAGCGAATGGTCTATGGGTCGAGATTCTTCGGGGGTCATGGGGACACTGCCAGGGGGTGATATGCGCCACAGTTTATACCAACCTGGGGGAGCGAGAAAAGATCTGTTAACCCTTATTTTTTTCATAGCGCTAATTCGACAGAAGGTAATGGACTGCTTTACATGAGAACGCATTTGTTTATGGTAGGCACAGGGAGATTAAGGGATTTGCCCAGAATCGCAGAATGTTGAGCTGATGCCGAAACTTTAACCTGGTTCCCCAGCGCCAAAGTCGGCGGTTCTGGCCATTACGCCACATCCTCGCAATCGAGTCTCGGCATTGGCTCAACAACATTCTATGATTCTGGGCAGTTGTATTTTGGAGCGCTTTACACAGGCACCAGTTACCTTTACAAGGACACATCCTCTCTGGATGTTTATCCGCGTTTATATTATTTCGTAATGAGGCCTCTTAATGAAGAAAGCTGCTGAAAGTCTCCTTACACAAACATTCATTCTGTTCTTACCTGGTGAGCTCCCTGCTTTCCTTGTACTTATCCCTATCGCACCAGACCTACATTTTAAAGCGTCCCGATGCTTCATTTAGGCCAGAGGTCTTCAAACTTTTTGATGCCGAGACCCCCCTGTCAAAAATTTTAGGCATAAGGACCCCCTCCTGACCAAAATGTCTAGAACTTGGTACTCACCATCATCGACAACCAAAAGCGCCCCCAATTCCCACGGCAAATCATTTTACGGTGGGGAAATAGAATTAAACAGTGTTTAGCAAAACCAAAGGTTTGCGGGTGACTGTGGTTTGTGGTCTTTTGGGCTTCGTTATTTGTTTCGGTTTTTGGTAACCATCTTGGCCAAGTGAACAATAAATTCTGAAGGCCACGAGAAAATGCTAAGAGGCTGGCCGCCTGGGTGTCCAGTCACCTAGGCTATAATTATGTTCACGTGGTATAAGGACGGCCATGGGGTATGCCCTTGTGATTTGTGTGCTTGGGCTATACTCAAAGGTCATCTTGAAGCAGACTACCTATCCTCACGGTGCATCTCTTGTCCCTAGCAGGTGACCTATGACCTCTTTCACGTCAGTGCCCCTAGAAGTGCCCTTCTTTGCAGGCCATACGTTCAGTACAGTGGGAGGCTTAGTGTCCGGAAGGAGAATGACATCCATTGTGAACATGTGTGCCCATGCACTTGGTGCAGGACAACATGTTGCACGGTCAGACTGGCTCAACTGAGTCTTCGTCTTGGAAAGGCCTTTGCAGGGTGAGGGTCAGAAGAGAGGCTGTGAAAGGTAGCAAAATACACTCGTCATAAAACTGCATATTAAACTGCTGCTACAAGAATGAAAACAGAAAAAAACATGGAAAAAACCAACATTATAATGTCACAAAAATGCATATGAAACTGCTGCTACAAGAATGAAAACGGAAAGCACGCTGAAAATAAACATTTGAAAGTCATAAAAATTAACTGGAGCCTTTGCCCCAACCCTGGAGATTATTTTGAAGTACATTTCAGCTTCTAGGCCACATGTGAGACCTAGATGTTTGATCTGCACAAATCAATTTTAAAAAAGTTATAAATTTGAGTGCTTGATAAAATTTGCTGTGAGGAGGCCAGTAGAGAGATTCGGTAAGTAAATGTGGTTTATCCTAATCTGTTCCAAATTAAGACAATTTAGTGAGCAACATAATAGTACCATCATAACCCACACCGCTGCATTGCGGGGCTGCTTATTTGAGCTAAGACTGCACAACCAAATGTGTTTAATAATATTGGAGTTGTGTAGGCTTTACCATGTAATATTTTGATGCTGTAAAATTATTAGGCGTAGTCAATTATTGAAAAAATCTATTCTCCGTTCAGACAAATAACATGAGCATTGACACTCATTTAACCATGCTGCCTGAATCTTTCTCTGCAGTGATATTTAAACAAACGTAAAAGCAATGATGTTTCAGACATCAACTTTGTCATCTTCAGTAGTCCATTCACTGCACTTATCTTACAAACAAGTTAGTCTCTTAAAGCTTAGTTGAAAAGTAGAAAAATATATATGTATATCTCCATTTTGCTTAGTTAACATCTTTCCAAGCATTTCACTGTGAATGTCCATTGTCAGAAGCATCAAGCCCCACACGGATGCGCCCTGTTTAAAGACAAACATTCTCTCTTCCATTGTGTTTCTCTGGAGCAATAAATTAAATCGAGTGCGGAGTTCAGGCAGCATAAATAATTAGACACATGCAGGAAAGAAGAAAAACGGACAGAACACAGAAAATAAAAATTAACCGGAGCCTTTGCCCAAATCCCCTTATGGCTCAATCAGGGAAACAAATAAGGATCTGTGTGTGTGTGTGCGCGCCGGAAGTAACAAGGAGATCCTACTGAAGAGGCAGCAACGAGCCACAAAGCAGGACACGAGGTGAAAGCAGTGATGGCCAAGGAAGGCAGCAGACAGTGACGGCGTGGAATATTGCAGAACTCCCTCGAAGTGCAGGCTGCATTGCAAAGGTTCTGGTCCATCTTTATTGGACAAAGTTTGCGGGCATTTCCTGGTATGAATGCTGTAGTCTCTCTGATTGGAGGGCAGGTAAAGATGACATGCCTCATTATGATTGGCTTATTTTACCTAGTCCTCCAATCAGAGAGCCTCCTGAGATGCAAGTATTTCTAATCCAAAACGAAGAGAGGAAACGTTTTGGATTCGAGGCAGACGTGAAGCTGATGAATGCGCGACCCCCTTCTGATGACTCCACGGCCCCCCTGGGGGTCGCGCCCCATAGATTGAAGACCTCTGATTTAGGCACAAGGTGCTTTATAAATGTAACCAAGTAGCGAGGAAACAAAGTGCAAGTTCGTATTTTTTTAAATTACATTTGCTATTACAAAGGGCTTCAGTATGAGTGGTAAAGAAGGACACGCTTGAAGAGGGACGTGGTGGTGGTGGTATGGACGTTGTTTGTGGTAGGGTGACCAGACGTCCCGGATTTCCCGAGACAGTCACGGATTTCAGAGTACTGTCCCGAAGCTTTTCTTCATGTTAAGTACGTCTCGGTTTTTAGAACAAAGGTCAAGTCCTCCTGCAAACCAAAGCACTGTTGAAAGTTGTGCTCATGTTTCCAGAGTTTTTAAAGGCACGTCTAACGTTGGAAATAATGTATCTGCCTCTTTCAACCTGCACAGGAGGAGGCCGGCTGCATGCTCAGAGGAGACAGAGTGGGAGGAGGGCAGGGGGCTCAGGCTGGCGATCCTGCCATAGGCACGCATTTACATAGATAACATAGCAAATGTATATATATATATATATATATATATATATATATATATATATATACATATATACATATATACACACACATACATACAAGGTTTTAAGTGGGATGGAAAAACTAGGGGGTCTCGCAAAGGGGCGTGACCAATGTAATTAAGGGTCCGGCTTAAAAGCACCCAAGCTGAAAATCTATGCTTAGCTTCTCAGGTTGCTGTCCGACAGGCAATTTGGTACTTCTGTCATTACATCCAGGTATATAAATTCAGCAAGTAACATTACCCTTACAACAAGCCAGTACTATTGGCTTTGTCAATGGGTGTTAGTTGCATAACATGAATAAGCAATAGCCATGGCTTCGTAGTATAGCGTATTGAAAATGCTCCTGTTGTGAAATGATGACACTATAAAAGAACAATTCTCCTTGAAATTTACATGAAAGACAGTGAAGGGACCAGTCTCAGTACCTGCTTTTAGAACTGCCGGTGCTGAACACCGGCAAGACCAGGCCCACTTAAAGGGTGTGTGTGTGTGTGCGCGCGTATAAAAATCAGAACAGGCCAGAAATAGAAGTACAGGACTAAAAGATCAGAAGCCTTGAGAGCACTGACATTTACACTGACGAACAGCCATGAACACCCCTTTTTCCTTTTTGGTTTTGTACAAGTATTTATCCAGAGTGAGGGCAGACGGAGTCTTCGGACTGAGAAAAATAAATTTTCAGTCGAAGACCGCTTTAAGCAGAGACGCATGATTAGCGTTTGTATTTTTTAAACAATACAATGGCAATGCAGAGGAATGCAAAACGCAGTGAGGCGGCTATACGAATGTTTGAAGCCGATCAGGCCAATGAAGATACTGAACAATTGGGCGGAGCTATTACTGAAACGGTTACAAAGAACAAGAAACAATTGTGGGATACCCTTTGGAGAGCTCTCAAATCCGAACAAACAAAGTGGTGGGAGGCGACTACACTGCAAAAATACATAGACGTGGGAAGGGTCCCACGTGGTTTAAGGATTTTTATTACTCCAACATTCAACACCCCGGACCCCGAGCTAGTGGAGGAGTGGGCAGGTAACAGTCACAATTGTTCGACAATCATGCTGGGGTTGCTTGTCAAATATGCCAGGAAGGATTGTGACAGGCTGGCTATTGAAATTGAAGATTTGATAACACAATTGAAAACTTTGTGTACACCGGATGAATTTCAATCGGATATGAGTAGAATGGAAACAAAACTGGAAAAAATTGAAGATATAAAGGCCAAAAAACAACGAAAATTTTATAGAGATCAAGTCGACTACGACAAAGGCCAAATATTGACTTTTTCGAAAAGATATGATCATCTTCGGACTCAGAATCAAATACAAAAAGGGACTGGTAAACCTATTTTGAAGAAAGTCAAGATAGTTACATCAGGATCCAATGTGGAAAAAACTGGAGATCAAAGTGAAACTGGCGACAGTGATAACTATGAAAGTGATGTGTCAGTCATCTCTGAGAATTTGGGAACAAAAGACAAAATTTTAAACGAGTTTTCACTGATGGCACAGGGAAGAATGGTAATCCAACAAAAACAGAGTGCCGTCGGTTACAGAGGACGTGGACGAGGCGGGATAGGAGACGGAAAAGCTCCCGCAACATCACGAAGAGATGTAGACAGCCCAGTGGGAAGCAGAACCAGGGGTCAACAAAACCGAAAATGAAAGACAAAAGAACAGTTATCAATCTGTCAGGTCGGGACCTTAGCCCATTGGAGATTGAGGTTCTCTCTCTGGGCCTTTCTTTTTGTCCTACTACCAGTTTCAATTACACTCAAAGTCGTATAGATTTGTTCCAGTTTACTCGCAAACTTAGGCTGAGAAAATGGTTTGCAACAAAAGTTTTTGATCCCAATGTTAATATACAGCATAAACCAAGCAATATTATGATTGGGGATATCGAATTACTACACAGTATGAATGAGCTAGAAGGTGGGAATGAGTTCATTGATGACCCATATCTTAACCTGATTAATGACAACATCAAATTAGATCTGTGTCATAATAGCGGTTTTAAACCAAAATCCCTTTTTCTCCCACAAATCATTAATGATGCTATTGATGTTTTCGAAAAGGGAGTCACACTTGAGTTGAATAAAGTCAGTAAAAGGAAACATTGGGGTAGACAAAATATTAGTAATGAACACTATGCAGCTATCCAGTCCATCAAGAATGACACAAACATAGTTGTTAAAAAATCTGACAAAGGTGGCAACGTGGTGGTAATGTCCAAAGATATGTACCTCAAAGAAGGATATCGCCAACTTGAGGACAAGGAAAAGTACGAAACCACCACGAGAACCAAGTATGAACTAGCCAATAAGAAATATCAAGAGCAGTTGGGAGAGTGGAGGGAGCAAGGATTGCTTGAGTGGGAAGAATTCGAATTCTTGAAATGCAAATGTCCTAAACTTCCAGCCCTATACTTACTTCCAAAACTGCACAAAAATAGTACCAATCCTCCAGGTAGACCAATCGTGTCCTCACATGGCAGTTGTCTAGAGAACACATCGAGATATGTTGATTTTTATTTGCAGCCACTAGTTCAAGGATTACCGTCTTTATTAAAGACACAAGTGATTTTCTAAGAGTGATTGATCAAATAGAATGGGAAGAACATTTTTTACTAATGAGTCTTGATGTAACTAGCCTTTACACTTGTATCCCCCATGAGGCGGGGATCAAGGCTTGCCGTCATTTTCTTAGAAATCGATCTATATCGTACCTGTTCCATACAGAAATGATCATTGATATGATGTATATATGCTTAACGCAGAATTTCTTTCTTTTTGACAAACTAATTTATCGCCAGATTCTTGGAACTGCAATGGGGACCTGCTTCGCCCCCAGCTTTGCGGGGTTATACCTAGGCTGGTGGGAGGAGCAGGTGGTCAGCAAACTATCCTTTTATGAAGAACACGTCATCACATGGGTGAGATACATTGATGACATTTTCTGTGTCTGGAAAGGAAGTAGAGAACAAGCAAATGATTTTGTTGAAACACTTAATAACAACACGCTAAATCTAAAATTTAGTAGCCAGATTGAGAAGGAAACCATTAACTTTCTAGACCTGAAATTACAGGTCTTAGGAGGCCATTTGGAGAGCTATTTGTTCAGAAAAGAGACGGCTGGCAACAGCCTGCTCCATGCTGACAGTTGCCACCCCAGAAATTTAATACGCAGTATTCCCTTAGGTGAACTGCTACGTGCAAAAAGGAATTGCAGCAACATAGAAGGTTTTGAAATTGAAAAGAAAATCATGACCAAAAGATTTTTGGAAAGAGGATACACTCAAAGTGTCATCAATAATGCTTGCGTAGAAGTTGAAAAGAGAGATAGGAGTGAGCTTCTGAAAGTCAAAATGACTGAAACAGTGAAGACAAATAATGAAAATAAGATTAGGTTCATCACTACCTACTCTAACCAAGCACATGAAGTTAGAAAATGTCTGAACAAGTTTTGGAAGGTTTTATCAACTGATAAAGACATATCATTAGTGGTTGAAAGTTATCCACAGATCACGTACAGGAAAGCTGAATCCCTTAAAGATATTGTATGTCGAGCGACGATTGGTCCATCCAATAAAGTCCAGGGCAATCAGATACAAGGGTTTTTCACATGTAACAACTGTAAAGCCTGTAAATATAGTAAAAATTGCAAACAAGTCAAACTCTCTTTGAATCACAAACCTTTCGTGATTACTAGACACGTCTCATGTAATACAGATTATGCAGTATATGCCTTGAAATGCCCGTGTGGAAAATATTATATTGGAAGTACCATTCATCCAGCTAAAAAAAGAATTTTAGAACATCTTAGGGCAATCAAGAGGGAGGATAAACAGTACCCTATAGCCAAACATTTCAAACAATTACACAATCAGAACGCTAATCTTTTGTCTTTTTGTGTTCTCGATACTATTCCAGTTAGAGAAAGGGGAGGTGATAGAGTTCTTGAATTAAGACGTCTGGAGTCGAAAATGATTATTGAATATCAGACGACACAACCATTGGGGCACAACATGGATGAAGAATTATCAGTACACTTGGGGTAGTCTGTTACACAGAGACCCTTAATGTTAAAATAGCTACACATTTGCAAGAAATCAGTATCAAATAGTAATGATATATTTTATATTTTATATAGCTTTTCCTCAATTGCTGCTTTTGCTAGAATTGTCTTTTGTAGCATGATTTTAATTCACTTTTTAATCGTAGAGTTAATAGTTTGTTCATTGTGTATTTTTTACAGATTTCCTGCACGAGATATGTTTGGTAAACGAGTGGAAAGCAAAAGGAACGACGAATATCTGGCATGAATTTTAGTTTTGAATATGAGTTTTTCTTTGACTTTTTGAATCAAGAACTGGGAGTTCACTGGTTTGGTTGTCAAGTTGAATTTTAGCGCTTCTACATATAGCGGTTAGGCCTTAACGATGACTCTGTGCCCACTGGGGCAGAATTGGTATACAATAGTCTTTTAAGACCGGGCAATGATGCTTAGTATATAAGGAATACATAACATATGAACTAACCAGTCTATAATTAGGCTGTAAGTATGTTTTATTCTTTTGCTGATTAATATAAGCAGAATTAGATTAGATTGTGTGCCCACTGTGGCTAAATAGGCGTCTTGAAGTCTTTTAAAGATAACGCCAATTCTGTTTATTTGCAGTTTTTGATCTGCCTTAAACCAGAAATTGTGAACGATAAAGTTTTGGATAGTATTGAAAAAACGCACTCATATACTTGAAATATTTTTCCATTTGTATGGTTATAATTATATTCTACACTCGTTTTTTGTTGAAGATAATACGTATATTTTGCTGCATTATCTTGAAAGCAATATGAAGTAATATTGTACCTTGTTCAAAAAGCACATGTGGTCAAAACGGGAAGTCTGTTCACACTGTTTATTGTGGTCACATGTAAGACGATGTTTGTTTATTTAAATCACATTAAGCTGCAACCTCGACACTCGTGAGCAAGGAGACTTCGTCTCTGAAACGCGTTGAGTTGTGCATTTGCCGAAATAAATCTCTGCTAAAAGCTAAAGGGTGCCGTGGATCGTTGTCTTTTCATTTTCACAATGGAGTATGGATATTTGGGGTTTCGCTAGCCCGCCACGGCCCGCCGTCGTAAAGAGGCTCGGTTGTAAGCGAAAAGCTGTCTGGATATATATATATATATATATATATATATATATATATACATACACACACACATACATACATACAAGGTTTTAAGTGGGATGGAAAAACTGGGGGTCTCGCAAAGGGGCGTGACCAATGTAATTAAGGGTCCGGCTTAAAAGCACCCAAGCTGAAAATCTATGCTTAGCTTCTCAGGTTGCTGTCCGACTGGCAATTTGGTACTTCTGTCATTACATCCAGGTATATAAATTCAGCAAGTAACATTACCCTTACAACAAGCCAGTACTATTGGCTTTGTCAATGGGTGTTAGTTGCATAACATGAATAAGCAATAGCCATGGCTTCGTAGTATAGTGTATTGAAAATGCTCCTGTTGTGAAATGATGACACTATAAAAGAACAATTCTCCTTGAAATTTACATGAAAGACAGTGAAGGGACCAGTCTCAGTACCTGCTTTTAGAACTGCCGGTGCTGAACACCGGCAAGACCAGGCCCACTTAAAGGGTGTGTGTGTGTGTGTGTGCGCGCGTATAAAAATCAGAACAGGCCAGAAATAGAAGTACAGGACTAAAAGATCAGAAGCCTTGAGAGCACTGACATTTACACTGACGAACAGCCATGAACACCCCTTTTAAAGGTGTACTAACACGGAGGCGCGCGCTCTGCATCGACTTCCTTTTGAATGCATTGGACCGAAGAGGGAACTTGGAGGGGCGCATTAGAAAATTATCCAATTGTAGGCATATATTTTCCTAATTTTTTTTATATTTTACATTTTGTCTATTATACAGTGCATTGATTAGTGTGTGTATCCATGTATGTGGATTTAGAGAGATTGTAGCTAACCTCAAGGCAGCCGGGCGCTCTGTTAATTTATAATCCACTTATTCCTGTTATGTAGTTGATTGTTGACTGTTTGAGGCAATTCTTGAGCCTCTATTTACACAAAAATTGCTTACATAACCTGCTGTGGAATGGGAAGAGATGCTTGTTGGAATAGGGAACAGATGTACCATCTACCATGCCTTAACAAATTACAACTAAGAAATGGAGGGAGTGATTGCTTTCAAAAGCTATGCACTCTTATGGTGTTGTCATTTATATGTCAAACTCATCAAGTTGTTGCCAGGAATAAATTAAGAAAATGTGACATAGCGTGACATTTGTGATCATGGCGAAGCGCTTACACAGTGATATATTTATAGCTTTTCCCTACATATTAACCAGCCGAAACGCTTCATTAAATTGCCATCAGGGTGCAGCTGCCATCAGAGCTCGCTGCTTGTTGATTGTCAGCTTCACTAAATCCAAACTTTGCTTTAATTTGGGAGGGTAGGGGATTTGGGAGGGTAGGGGCGGGGAGCTGCGCGTACGAAGCATTACAGAGACCATTGTAATCAGAGCTTACAAGATAGGTTTTTACGTGTTCTCGGTGGCTGCAGAATGTTGTCGCGGCCCCACCCCGGCTCTCTTTGTGAGAGGGAAGGCTTTCTGCAAGCTTTCAGTAAAAGCATGCAGATCGGTACTGGGGCACACAAGCACGGTGGCCTACACACAATCTGTTGAAGTATTTAATTTGGGCTGCTGGATTTCACCACAGGTCGACCTCCATTGAAGTCATGTTAAACCTCTTAGTTAGTACAGCCCTGCTTCTCTAAAGATCATCCACAGGCATGCATAATGCTTCTTGTTTGACGATGTCAGCTCCAGTTTTCTTTATTTTTTGACATTCAAAAAGTGCCCCTTTAAAGCTGGCTCTTCTTAATAAAGGCAACAGCTCCTCTGCACTTTATTTACTCTCCCCATGGGTGTGCAAGTTTACTTTATATTAGCCACTAAACTACCTCATGAATAAAATTTTAGAGGGGCTGCATCTGATGCTTTTGTCAGAGCGCTTACACAGTGATACATTTACAGCCACAGAGATCTACATTGCACTACTGTGCGATAATATGCTGCATCACTAAATACTTATAAGGTCCCAAAGGCGAGACCGATTGCATTGCAAATGCTGATAAAACCTCTGTGTTATCAGCCTCTTAGCATTTAAATAATAAGACAAATATGAATAGGAGGAATTTACTAAAAATGTTGAGGGGGCTGGTTCTCGTTCTTTAGGGAGTAGACCTTTTAAGGACAGCCTATAAAATGGTGTTATCCTAATTACACATTACTGCTTTGTAAGTTACATAATTGAGAGCAACCCATTAACGAAAGTCTTGTAAAGATAGTGGACGAACGACCGTCAATGTCTCATCTCTCCCATGGGAATCTCTCCAGGGAATACATGCACGTATCTCTAATAAGTTTACATGAGCCAGGAAGTATGTCCGACAGTGTTTATGACTGAAAGTAGTTAATATTAACATTGTGGCAAGGCATGAGTCCATTTCAACTGCAGGATGGACCTCTCTCTTTTATTCATTTTGTTCCAAATGTACATCTTCTCTTAAATACTTATACCACGAGGGGCACTTTAATCTCTGTAGAAAGGATGTGTATTTATGAAGTGATCTGCACCTGGGACTTCTCATTTACAACATGCGGCTAAGCGGTGGAGTAGTGAAAATGAGTGGTAATCGGGTTTCCTCTCTTTGTACCTGCTGTGCCGTTCACTGAAGATAAAT
Source organism: Calotriton arnoldi (assembly GCA_963921515.1). Taxonomy (NCBI): domain Eukaryota; kingdom Metazoa; phylum Chordata; class Amphibia; order Caudata; family Salamandridae; genus Calotriton; species Calotriton arnoldi. The sequence continues at coordinate 4,912,098 of CAWUFW010000228.1, read as the reverse complement.
TAAAGTTTTCAGGTTTTATTCTCGACGAGAAATTCTTTAGTCAGACATCCCCAAAACAAGTTTTTCACCACTGGACACAACCTTGAATGCAGCACTGAGATTCATCTCGAACACATAAGTTTCCTTGTGTAGATTTCACAAACACCGTGATTGATTCCCCTTCAGACAGGCTATGCCTCAGTCTCTGGTAACCGGAGAGAGTGAGGCATAGTGAACATACACTGAAAATAAACGCACATCACGCTTCATGAGGCAAAGAAAGCAGCAAGCTGAAGCAACTGAACTTACCGGAATGAGAAGGTGTTTGCTGGGAAACGGCGGGTCACTCGGCGGCAGACTGGTGATTCTGGTCCGGGTTTCTCTTCCTCCTCTGGCAGTAGCGGCACACAACTAGGCCAACGCCAGGCCTACACGCACACAGGAGTCCACAGCTCAGGGCTCGAGTCCGGGTCCCGAAAAATGCAAAAGCGAAAGGCTCAAAACGGGGCTCTGCATGTCCAGAAATACCATAGCTGTTCTCATTGGCCTTGAAGCATCAGGGCCAATGAGAACACTCCTGCAGTGTACCAGCAAGCTCTAGGATTGGCTGATGGCTTTCAAGCCAATCCTAGATCGCTTTGTTTCTTCTCCATAGCAAAGATTGGAGCAACGGTTGGTGCTAGAAAGGCACATGATTGGCTGTCACCCAACAGCAGGTAAAATTACGGACAAATGGCGTCCGTTAAAGAAACCTTCACGGACAACGGACAGACGGCCGAAATTACGGGCTGTCCGTGAAATTTACGGACGGTTGGTCACCCGATTGGAATTTAATTTCCCAGTCATAATCCAGTCTATGCACATGCGGCTATAAACCACTGGATGATCAGCCTTTTTCCCCTTTCACTTTTTTTGCACAGGTGCATCTTGAGGTGTGAGGGGCCCAATGGCTGTGAACATTTTAAGAAGATAGTGGTTGGCCACTAAAGAAACTTGCAACATCGTCTCCTATTGGTAAAGGGTTTGGCCATGCCTGTCTGCTGGATGGATGCTTGGAAGCTCACGCGGAAGACTACGCGATCTCAAGGCTTTGGGGTTCTTCCCTACTTCTTCTGGTGTACAGTGTTCAGCGTGTCAATTTTTGGTGTGAGGTAAGGCAGAAAAACAATCTTCAGTTGGACCTCTCCTGTTGACTGATTTCCTACAGGCGGTATTCAATACCTGCAAGAAAGAAAGTTGTAACTTTCAAAGGGTGTGAAAAGGAGGTCTCTCCCATGTGAGAGGTGGGATTTGCAGCGTTTCGCCTTTACCATGAACGAAATTGTGTGCAACATTGATTCTGATGTTAGACGTTCAGAAATGTAGTGGCTCTGCTAATGTTGTAGCAGTTTGGTAGTTGTCAAGAAATTGCCAGCTTGTCATCATTCAGCCACTGCATCATAGCTTAACTCGTGAATTGCCAGTATGCCCCACATATGTTTCGATAGGTATTTGCTATTACCTCACTTAGTAAGAAGAAATTACATAATAGCAACATGTGCAGATCACGGCGGCAGGCATTTTTAAGACAAGAGATCAACTAAGAAAGCTTGTATTTTATTTGGAATCTTCGTGCTCGGATAGTAAGGATGATTTTTGATGTTGTTAATAGGTTAAGTGTGACAAGCAAAAGTTGTGTGGCACATTTAATTGTCTTGTCATTGGACTCTCCTTTTTTATGCAGACTTTACAATAGGTTTTTGTGCTTTTTCATTGAAATGTGAAAGGAACACCACCTTGGAATTATGTTTCTATTTGCTTAGACAAAACAATGGATACTGTGCTTGTTACAAGCGCCAATCTATCATATATTCCATCACTCTACCTGTATCACAATTATCCCTATACTTTCCCACTCTTTTCTCCCATTTCCCCATTTATATTCCCACTCATTCACCTTTCCTCTTCTCCCACTCTTCCCATTATTATTCTTGTGCTGCCTTCTGTTGGAACTTGAAAATGACCTTCTCCACAACCTTGTGACCCCCCTCATTACGTCTTCATCCTTCTTCTCTACTTCACTCTTCCTGGTCTCCAAGTTCTGAAGTGCTTGGAAAATAACATGTTGGAGTTACATACAATACATAAAAGATATAATCTGAATGTTGAATCAAATGATGATAGGTACAAAGTGCAATGTTGGCTTTTCTTTTCTGTTTGGCTCGCTTGGCACAAGCTGCCGACCTATGAATAATGCTCAAAGATTGGGCCATGAAGCACCCTGCCTCTTCACAGCGTCCTCTCCCATCAGACACATGTGGGAGCAAAGCAATTAATCTAAATGTAGAAATAACTGGAAGGGGTTCATGGGAAGTAGAGACGAAAGCTGGGAGTTGAAACTGGCAAAGACAAATAAGGGGTCGGTACAGAGAAATATATACGTACATAAATATAATACGAAATATAAGAAAACATTCTAACCGCATCTTCCCGGCGCTAACGTAAAGGGTTTAGGGGAGTCTATATAATGTACTCATTATTAGCTAGAGGGGGCCATTGTTTGTCCCACTTTTGAGTTTGAGGTGCTAGTGGGAACCCTGAGCCCACCAAAGATTTCCCTTTTCAAAGGTCAATTTATTTCTGCAATTCTGAGGAAGTGCATCTTAAGCTTGCATCCTGTTTGTGTTTGCTCTTTTGCAAGTGAAAGTCTTAATTTAGACGGGTTACACTGATCAAATTAAAATGTAAATTGGATTGAAATGGGTGCAGACACTGCAAGCTAACACCAGCAACACAAGAAAAGGTGGCAGTTTCACTTGATCGGAGTGGGTACGTATTCCGCAACGGAGAGAGGAAGAACTATCCAACATCCGGCAGGTAACTCCAATTAAGAGCGGCATCACACAAAAGGAAAGAAGCAGGCTGTCCTATCCTCTGTGGACAGGAGCATCCCACAGGGCGAGCACCATGAATGAATGAATGTCTTTTATATAGCGCACAGCTACTCTGAGAGTGTCCTGGCGCTCAGCATAGAAGACTAGGTGAAAAGGGGCTGAGCCCTCAAAAGTTTACCAAGTCCTAAAGCTTAAAAAGATGTGCCTTCAGGGCCTTCTTGAAGAATGCCTCCTCGGTTATTAATCTCACATGATCAGGCAGCTGGTTCCACATACTTGCTGCTCTGACCACAATGGAGGACCCCCTCTTCAATGTTTTCAGGAACGGGGGGTTAACAGGCCAGCGCTACTAGATCATAGCAGTCTTCCTGGTCTGTACTCCTTGATCATCTCATTTAAGTAAGCAGGACCTCTATTATAGAGGGCTTGGTGGGCCATAGTCCTAGTTTTGAACATTATACGCTTGTGCACTGGAAGCCAATGAAGTTTCTCACAGAAATGAGATACCGAGGCATATTTGGGTAGCCTGAAAATAAGGCGTACTGCCATGTTCTGTATTACCTGTAGACGCATGACTAAGTAGTCAGGAAGACCCAGATACTGAACGTTGACATAATCCAATTGGGACAAGATTAATGCCCTGGCCACAGTTACTTGAGATTCGTGAGGGAGAAGATACAGAAATTTCCTGCACATGGGTAGGACCTTCCTAGTGCAGTCATGCTTACATTGTCTCCAATGGACATCACACACTTTACACATACATACTACAAATTAGGATGAGTAAGGGCTCCGGTTATGTGTCTCTGGGCAGAGCAATTTGTTTCAGCGGCTCCTCTTAGTTCGCAGTACCCCTCCTTCTGTTCTGAGTCTACAACTGCATACAGGTCAGACAGCCTGTTAAAGTGATAAAAGCATTAAACATTTAGAATAGGATTCAGTAGGTGGTGGGGTGACTGTGTTAGTAGTAGTAGTAGTATGGAATAAGTTACAGGGGTGAGAAATTAATTGTGTCACTGAAAGAGAAGAGGGCAGTGTTGTATAATGTTGCCCTGTCTACATTTTAAGTTTGAGATGGACGTGGTTCCAGGGAAGATTTTTGTTAACCATGCTATGGAAGAGTGGTAGTTTCAATATGGAGCTGGTGGGTGACGTAAGTGGTTGGGGAAAAGAATCTGGGCAAATTACATCTGATAAAAAAACGTTCTGGAGTGTTGCATTGCAGTAGAGCCTGGCGTGGGAAGCTGTACATCTGAAGAAGGTATTGTGGGTGAGTTCAGTTATTGTGGATGAGGGGTCTCATGTTGGTGGGAGGGCAGGTTTAGTAAGCGCTAGGTGTGATCGTAAGTGCACCCATAGAAGTCTCATGATTTAATGAAGTCTTGTTTTTTTCAATACCAATTTTCAGATCTAGTGAGTGAAAAATATTTTTTGTGACACTGAACAAGAACAATCCTTTCGTATTGTAGTCCGTATCCATGGCTGAAGCAGTCTCCTTTACATCAAAATGTGTGATGATTTAATATAATATTTTGGGCTTATTGCTCATTTTCCCCCATCTAATTCTCTTGCAGATCAGCAGATGGCTTTATTTCCAAGGCCGAGAAGTATCCCGGTAAGTATGTGATCACACTGGGGGTTCACATGTCTGTTAGGGCATGATGCTATGCATGAGGCCATCATTCCCTCGTGGGCTCCAATATCTTGTTTGTTTTGTTGAATCTGCCTGGTGTGAGGCAGCGTTTTATGCCTATGGGGCCTGAGAGTAATGGGGTGATCACATGTCAGTAAAGGTTATTGTGAAACATCCATAACGGTGCTAGCATCACTGGTCTGGCTAAAGTGAGGCACTGAATCACATTTATAGGGCTCTGGGAATGGCCAAGACCATTTGCTATATAATATTCGCATAAAAAGGGTTGCCACAGTAAATATATGGGAACCATTGTGTTTTATTTTACGCATAGTCACTTTTGGTAGTATGCCTATTCTAGTATCTCCCATTAGATGAAGTAGAGTTTTGCTCACAGAGAAATTATTTCCCGTGCATAAATTTGGGATTTGAATGACCCTAATATTTACTGGTGCTGTGTATTAGGAGAACATCCATTAGTCTCTTCTCCCAGAGAAGACTATTTTGATTAATATTGGCCACTTCACTTCCATGAAGTAGGAACAGGGTTTTTGCTGTTCCGTAGTTTAAGCATTCATTTTACTTGGGGTTTCTGGGACAGCTAGATGTTGTGAGTTGCAGTAGAGAGCCTGAGTAGTTGGTTCTTAAAGTGTGTTTATTTTCAGTAACATTTAATTTTGAATTGTCCAAGGCCTACAGCAGAGTGCTTTTCATAAGCGCATTATTATTTAGACAAATCCAAATAGTTGTGATCAACGACAAGGAATGGAGAGAGAAAAGAGGTGTTCTTTAGGAAAGACATGGGAGGGAGATTAAAGTAAAAAGTTACAAATGGATTAGAACTTATCATTCCAATGTTTTGGGTCTATGAATAGAAAAAACAGAAAGAGGATTGAGCCACAGGAAAGCAAGAAAGGACATGGGGCTGGGAATGCAATCAAAAGTAAAGATGGTAGCTAGCATATCGCCGATCCCTTAGTACAGATTTAGCAAACTACACAGAAAGCAGGATTTCATTTTGGTTAGAAAGGTAGCTAGTCGGAGCGCACTTTATTCGGCCATTAGGTCACAAAAGTAATTAAATATACATACACAAAACTTCTTATATATTAAGCTTTTAAAATCCTTTACAAATTGCTAAAAAAAAAAACAGACTGAGTCTTGTATTGCGCCAAGTAATACATTTTCTGCTATTACCTAAAACACAATCACGTAAAAAAGGGGTACATCAGCAGAAAGGCACCAAGTCCGAAAGATTCTTGAGTACAGTATAATCATAGTGCGAACATGTCATATCTTTCCCTTAGTTCAAGAGCCTTCCTGATAATGTTTAGTACGGCATAGCATATCTCTGGGGTAGCTAGTCATGTAGATTTTGTTTAGTTTAAAAAAATGTATATTATGAAAAACATTGTTTATTTTTTCTGTTGAAAAATTAACAAAAATGTATAACCCGTAACTGTGTTTTCATTGGCTATTATGTTGCTCAAGACAATGCCGTTCTAAGTGTATTAAAGCCACTATGATGAACGTCTTACACTTTATGAAGACAACAACTAACACATTAATTGCACTTCATGGCAGATTTGAGTAAATCTAAATGTGCTCCCAGTTGTAGTAGATAGGAGAGCTCAAGTGCAGAGATGGCGTTATTCGCCCAGTGGCAAACATTGTGGTAAAGTGCCTTAACTGAGACATAGCCTACATTGGCTGGATTTGTATTTGACAACCACTAGACAACATTTCTCCAGCCCTATACTTACTTCCAAAACTGCACAAAAATAGTACCAATCCTCCAGGTAGACCAATCGTGTCCTCACATGGCAGTTGTCTAGAGAACACATCGAGATATGTTGATTTTTATTTGCAGCCACTAGTTCAAGGATTACCGTCTTTTATTAAAGACACAAGTGATTTTCTAAGAGTGATTGATCAAATAGAATGGGAAGAACATTTTTTACTAATGAGTCTTGATGTAACTAGCCTTTACACTTGTATCCCCCATGAGGCGGGGATCAAGGCTTGCCGTCATTTTCTTAGAAATCGATCTATATCGTACCTGTTCCATACAGAAATGATCATTGATATGATGTATATATGCTTAACGCAGAATTTCTTTCTTTTTGACAAACTAATTTATCGCCAGATTCTTGGAACTGCAATGGGGACCTGCTTCGCCCCCAGCTTTGCGGGGTTATACCTAGGCTGGTGGGAGGAGCAGGTGGTCAGCAAACTATCCTTTTATGAAGAACACGTCATCACATGGGTGAGATACATTGATGACATTTTCTGTGTCTGGAAAGGAAGTAGAGAACAAGCAAATGATTTTGTTGAAACACTTAATAACAACACGCTAAATCTAAAATTTAGTAGCCAGATTGAGAAGGAAACCATTAACTTTCTAGACCTGAAATTACAGGTCTTAGGAGGCCATTTGGAGAGCTATTTGTTCAGAAAAGAGACGGCTGGCAACAGCCTGCTCCATGCTGACAGTTGCCACCCCAGAAATTTAATACGCAGTATTCCCTTAGGTGAACTGCTACGTGCAAAAAGGAATTGCAGCAACATAGAAGGTTTTGAAATTGAAAAGAAAATCATGACCAAAAGATTTTTGGAAAGAGGATACACTCAAAGTGTCATCAATAATGCTTGCGTAGAAGTTGAAAAGAGAGATAGGAGTGAGCTTCTGAAAGTCAAAATGACTGAAACAGTGAAGACAAATAATGAAAATAAGATTAGGTTCATCACTACCTACTCTAACCAAGCACATGAAGTTAGAAAATGTCTGAACAAGTTTTGGAAGGTTTTATCAACTGATAAAGACATATCATTAGTGGTTGAAAGTTATCCACAGATCACGTACAGGAAAGCTGAATCCCTTAAAGATATTGTATGTCGAGCGACGATTGGTCCATCCAATAAAGTCCAGGGCAATCAGATACAAGGGTTTTTCACATGTAACAACTGTAAAGCCTGTAAATATAGTAAAAATTGCAAACAAGTCAAACTCTCTTTGAATCACAAACCTTTCGTGATTACTAGACACGTCTCATGTAATACAGATTATGCAGTATATGCCTTGAAATGCCCGTGTGGAAAATATTATATTGGAAGTACCATTCATCCAGCTAAAAAAGAATTTTAGAACATCTTAGGGCAATCAAGAGGGAGGATAAACAGTACCCTATAGCCAAACATTTCAAACAATTACACAATCAGAACGCTAATCTTTTGTCTTTTTGTGTTCTCGATACTATTCCAGTTAGAGAAAGGGGAGGTGATAGAGTTCTTGAATTAAGACGTCTGGAGTCGAAAATGATTATTGAATATCAGACGACACAACCATTGGGGCACAACATGGATGAAGAATTATCAGTACACTTGGGGTAGTCTGTTACACAGAGACCCTTAATGTTAAAATAGCTACACATTTGCAAGAAATCAGTATCAAATAGTAATGATATATTTTATATTTTATATAGCTTTTCCTCAATTGCTGCTTTTGCTAGAATTGTCTTTTGTAGCATGATTTTAATTCACTTTTTAATCGTAGAGTTAATAGTTTGTTCATTGTGTATTTTTACAGATTTCCTGCACGAGATATGTTTGGTAAACGAGTGGAAAGCAAAAGGAACGACGAATATCTGGCATGAATTTTAGTTTTGAATATGAGTTTTTCTTTGACTTTTTGAATCAAGAACTGGGAGTTCACTGGTTTGGTTGTCAAGTTGAATTTTAGCGCTTCTACATATAGCGGTTAGGCCTTAACGATGACTCTGTGCCCACTGGGGCAGAATTGGTATACAATAGTCTTTTAAGACCGGGCAATGATGCTTAGTATATAAGGAATACATAACATATGAACTAACCAGTCTATAATTAGGCTGTAAGTATGTTTTATTCTTTTGCTGATTAATATAAGCAGAATTAGATTAGATTGTGTGCCCACTGTGGCTAAATAGGCGTCTTGAAGTCTTTTAAAGATAACGCCAATTCTGTTTATTTGCAGTTTTTGATCTGCCTTAAACCAGAAATTGTGAACGATAAAGTTTTGGATAGTATTGAAAAAAACGCACTCATATACTTGAAATATTTTTCCATTTGTATGGTTATAATTATATTCTACACTCGTTTTTGTTGAAGATAATACGTATATTTTGCTGCATTATCTTGAAAGCAATATGAAGTAATATTGTACCTTGTTCAAAAAGCACATGTGGTCAAAGCGGGAAGTCTGTTCACACTGTTTATTGTGGTCACATGTAAGACGATGTTTGTTTATTTAAATCACATTAAGCTGCAACCTCGACACTCGTGAGCAAGGAGACTTCGTCTCTGAAACGCGTTGAGTTGTGCATTTGCCGAAATAAATCTCTGCTAAAAGCTAAAGGGTGCCGTGGATCGTTGTCTTTTCATTTTCACAATGGAGTATGGATATTTGGGGTTTCGCTAGCCCGCCACGGCCCGCCGTCGTAAAGAGGCTCGGTTGTAAGCGAAAAGCTGTCTGGATATATATATATATATATATATATATATACATACACACACACATACATACATACAAGGTTTTAAGTGGGATGGAAAAACTGGGGGTCTCGCAAAGGGGCGTGACCAATGTAATTAAGGGTCCGGCTTAAAAGCACCCAAGCTGAAAATCTATGCTTAGCTTCTCAGGTTGCTGTCCGACTGGCAATTTGGTACTTCTGTCATTACATCCAGGTATATAAATTCAGCAAGTAACATTACCCTTACAACAAGCCAGTACTATTGGCTTTGTCAATGGGTGTTAGTTGCATAACATGAATAAGCAATAGCCATGGCTTCGTAGTATAGTGTATTGAAAATGCTCCTGTTGTGAAATGATGACACTATAAAAGAACAATTCTCCTTGAAATTTACATGAAAGACAGTGAAGGGACCAGTCTCAGTACCTGCTTTTTAGAACTGCCGGTGCTGAACACCGGCAAGACCAGGCCCACTTAAAGGGTGTGTGTGTGTGTGTGTGTGCGCGCGTATAAAAATCAGAACAGGCCAGAAATAGAAGTACAGGACTAAAAGATCAGAAGCCTTGAGAGCACTGACATTTACACTGACGAACAGCCATGAACACCCCTTTTAAAGGTGTACTAACACGGAGGCGCGCGCTCTGCATCGACTTCCTTTTGAATGCATTGGACCGAAGAGGGAACTTGGAGGGGCGCATTAGAAAATTATCCAATTGTAGGCATATATTTTCCTAATTTTTTTTATATTTTACATTTTGTCTATTATACAGTGCATTGATTAGTGTGTGTATCCATGTATGTGGATTTAGAGAGATTGTAGCTAACCTCAAGGCAGCCGGGCGCTCTGTTAATTTATAATCCACTTATTCCTGTTATGTAGTTGATTGTTGACTGTTTGAGGCAATTCTTGAGCCTCTATTTACACAAAAATTGCTTACATAACCTGCTGTGGAATGGGAAGAGATGCTTGTTGGAATAGGGAACAGATGTACCATCTACCATGCCTTAACAAATTACAACTAAGAAATGGAGGGAGTGATTGCTTTCAAAAGCTATGCACTCTTATGGTGTTGTCATTTATATGTCAAACTCATCAAGTTGTTGCCAGGAATAAATTAAGAAAATGTGACATAGCGTGACATTTGTGATCATGGCGAAGCGCTTACACAGTGATATATTTATAGCTTTTCCCTACATATTAACCAGCCGAAACGCTTCATTAAATTGCCATCAGGGTGCAGCTGCCATCAGAGCTCGCTGCTTGTTGATTGTCAGCTTCACTAAATCCAAACTTTGCTTTAATTTGGGAGGGTAGGGGATTTGGGAGGGTAGGGGCGGGGGAGCTGCGCGTACGAAGCATTACAGAGACCATTGTAATCAGAGCTTACAAGATAGGTTTTTACGTGTTCTCGGTGGCTGCAGAATGTTGTCGCGGCCCCACCCCGGCTCTCTTTGTGAGAGGGAAGGCTTTCTGCAAGCTTTCAGTAAAAGCATGCAGATCGGTACTGGGGCACACAAGCACGGTGGCCTACACACAATCTGTTGAAGTATTTAATTTGGGCTGCTGGATTTCACCACAGGTCGACCTCCATTGAAGTCATGTTAAACCTCTTAGTTAGTACAGCCCTGCTTCTCTAAAGATCATCCACAGGCATGCATAATGCTTCTTGTTTGACGATGTCAGCTCCAGTTTTCTTTATTTTTTGACATTCAAAAAGTGCCCCTTTAAAGCTGGCTCTTCTTAATAAAGGCAACAGCTCCTCTGCACTTTATTTACTCTCCCCATGGGTGTGCAAGTTTACTTTATATTAGCCACTAAACTACCTCATGAATAAAATTTTAGAGGGGCTGCATCTGATGCTTTTGTCAGAGCGCTTACACAGTGATACATTTACAGCCACAGAGATCTACATTGCACTACTGTGCGATAATATGCTGCATCACTAAATACTTATAAGGTCCCAAAGGCGAGACCGATTGCATTGCAAATGCTGATAAAACCTCTGTGTTATCAGCCTCTTAGCATTTAAATAATAAGACAAATATGAATAGGAGGAATTTACTAAAAATGTTGAGGGGGGCTGGTTCTCGTTCTTTAGGGAGTAGACCTTTTAAGGACAGCCTATAAAATGGTGTTATCCTAATTACACATTACTGCTTTGTAAGTTACATAATTGAGAGCAACCCATTAACGAAAGTCTTGTAAAGATAGTGGACGAACGACCGTCAATGTCTCATCTCTCCCATGGGAATCTCTCCAGGGAATACATGCACGTATCTCTAATAAGTTTACATGAGCCAGGAAGTATGTCCGACAGTGTTTATGACTGAAAGTAGTTAATATTAACATTGTGGCAAGGCATGAGTCCATTTCAACTGCAGGATGGACCTCTCTCTTTTATTCATTTTGTTCCAAATGTACATCTTCTCTTAAATACTTATACCACGAGGGGCACTTTAATCTCTGTAGAAAGGATGTGTATTTATGAAGTGATCTGCACCTGGGACTTCTCATTTACAACATGCGGCTAAGCGGTGGAGTAGTGAAAATGAGTGGTAATCGGGTTTCCTCTCTTTGTACCTGCTGTGCCGTTCACTGAAGATAAATTAAAGTTTTCAGGTTTTATTCTCGACGAGAAATTCTTTAGTCAGACATCCCCAAAACAAGTTTTTCACCACTGGACACAACCTTGAATGCAGCACTGAGATTCATCTCGAACACATAAGTTTCCTTGTGTAGATTTCACAAACACCGTGATTGATTCCCCTTCAGACAGGCTATGCCTCAGTCTCTGGTAACCGGAGAGAGTGAGGCATAGTGAACATACACTGAAAATAAACGCACATCACGCTTCATGAGGCAAAGAAAGCAGCAAGCTGAAGCAACTGAACTTACCGGAATGAGAAGGTGTTTGCTGGGAAACGGCGGGTCACTCGGCGGCAGACTGGTGATTCTGGTCCGGGTTTCTCTTCCTCCTCTGGCAGTAGCGGCACACAACTAGGCCAACGCCAGGCCTACACGCACACAGGAGTCCACAGCTCAGGGCTCGAGTCCGGGTCCCGAAAAATGCAAAAGCGAAAGGCTCAAAACGGGGCTCTGCATGTCCAGAAATACCATAGCTGTTCTCATTGGCCTTGAAGCATCAGGGCCAATGAGAACACTCCTGCAGTGTACCAGCAAGCTCTAGGATTGGCTGATGGCTTTCAAGCCAATCCTAGATCGCTTTGTTTCTTCTCCATAGCAAAGATTGGAGCAACGGTTGGTGCTAGAAAGGCACATGATTGGCTGTCACCCAACAGCAGGTAAAATTACGGACAAATGGCGTCCGTTAAAGAAACCTTCACGGACAACGGACAGACGGCCGAAATTACGGGCTGTCCGTGAAATTTACGGACGGTTGGTCACCCGATTGGAATTTAATTTCCCAGTCATAATCCAGTCTATGCACATGCGGCTATAAACCACTGGATGATCAGCCTTTTTCCCCTTTCACTTTTTTTGCACAGGTGCATCTTGAGGTGTGAGGGGCCCAATGGCTGTGAACATTTTAAGAAGATAGTGGTTGGCCACTAAAGAAACTTGCAACATCGTCTCCTATTGGTAAAGGGTTTGGCCATGCCTGTCTGCTGGATGGATGCTTGGAAGCTCACGCGGAAGACTACGCGATCTCAAGGCTTTGGGGTTCTTCCCTACTTCTTCTGGTGTACAGTGTTCAGCGTGTCAATTTTTGGTGTGAGGTAAGGCAGAAAAACAATCTTCAGTTGGACCTCTCCTGTTGACTGATTTCCTACAGGCGGTATTCAATACCTGCAAGAAAGAAAGTTGTAACTTTCAAAGGGTGTGAAAAGGAGGTCTCTCCCATGTGAGAGGTGGGATTTGCAGCGTTTCGCCTTTACCATGAACGAAATTGTGTGCAACATTGATTCTGATGTTAGACGTTCAGAAATGTAGTGGCTCTGCTAATGTTGTAGCAGTTTGGTAGTTGTCAAGAAATTGCCAGCTTGTCATCATTCAGCCACTGCATCATAGCTTAACTCGTGAATTGCCAGTATGCCCCACATATGTTTCGATAGGTATTTGCTATTACCTCACTTAGTAAGAAGAAATTACATAATAGCAACATGTGCAGATCACGGCGGCAGGCATTTTTAAGACAAGAGATCAACTAAGAAAGCTTGTATTTTATTTGGAATCTTCGTGCTCGGATAGTAAGGATGATTTTTGATGTTGTTAATAGGTTAAGTGTGACAAGCAAAAGTTGTGTGGCACATTTAATTGTCTTGTCATTGGACTCTCCTTTTTTATGCAGACTTTACAATAGGTTTTTGTGCTTTTTCATTGAAATGTGAAAGGAACACCACCTTGGAATTATGTTTCTATTTGCTTAGACAAAACAATGGATACTGTGCTTGTTACAAGCGCCAATCTATCATATATTCCATCACTCTACCTGTATCACAATTATCCCTATACTTTCCCACTCTTTTCTCCCATTTCCCCATTTATATTCCCACTCATTCACCTTTCCTCTTCTCCCACTCTTCCCATTATTATTCTTGTGCTGCCTTCTGTTGGAACTTGAAAATGACCTTCTCCACAACCTTGTGACCCCCTCATTACGTCTTCATCCTTCTTCTCTACTTCACTCTTCCTGGTCTCCAAGTTCTGAAGTGCTTGGAAAATAACATGTTGGAGTTACATACAATACATAAAAGATATAATCTGAATGTTGAATCAAATGATGATAGGTACAAAGTGCAATGTTGGCTTTTCTTTTCTGTTTGGCTCGCTTGGCACAAGCTGCCGACCTATGAATAATGCTCAAAAGATTGGGCCATGAAGCACCCTGCCTCTTCACAGCGTCCTCTCCCATCAGACACATGTGGGAGCAAAGCAATTAATCTAAATGTAGAAATAACTGGAAGGGGTTCATGGGAAGTAGAGACGAAAGCTGGGAGTTGAAACTGGCAAAGACAAATAAGGGGTCGGTACAGAGAAATATATACGTACATAAATATAATACGAAATATAAGAAAACATTCTAACCGCATCTTCCCGGCGCTAACGTAAAGGGTTTAGGGGAGTCTATATAATGTACTCATTATTAGCTAGAGGGGGCCATTGTTTGTCCCACTTTTGAGTTTGAGGTGCTAGTGGGAACCCTGAGCCCACCAAAGATTTCCCTTTTTCAAAGGTCAATTTATTTCTGCAATTCTGAGGAAGTGCATCTTAAGCTTGCATCCTGTTTGTGTTTGCTCTTTTGCAAGTGAAAGTCTTAATTTAGACGGGTTACACTGATCAAATTAAAATGTAAATTGGATTGAAATGGGTGCAGACACTGCAAGCTAACACCAGCAACACAAGAAAAGGTGGCAGTTTCACTTGATCGGAGTGGGTACGTATTCCGCAACGGAGAGAGGAAGAACTATCCAACATCCGGCAGGTAACTCCAATTAAGAGCGGCATCACACAAAAGGAAAGAAGCAGGCTGTCCTATCCTCTGTGGACAGGAGCATCCCACAGGGCGAGCACCATGAATGAATGAATGTCTTTTATATAGCGCACAGCTACTCTGAGAGTGTCCTGGCGCTCAGCATAGAAGACTAGGTGAAAAGGGGCTGAGCCCTCAAAAGTTTACCAAGTCCTAAAGCTTAAAAAGATGTGCCTTCAGGGCCTTCTTGAAGAATGCCTCCTCGGTTATTAATCTCACATGATCAGGCAGCTGGTTCCACATACTTGCTGCTCTGACCACAATGGAGGACCCCCTCTTCAATGTTTTCAGGAACGGGGGGGTTAACAGGCCAGCGCTACTAGATCATAGCAGTCTTCCTGGTCTGTACTCCTTGATCATCTCATTTAAGTAAGCAGGACCTCTATTATAGAGGGCTTGGTGGGCCATAGTCCTAGTTTTGAACATTATACGCTTGTGCACTGGAAGCCAATGAAGTTTCTCACAGAAATGAGATACCGAGGCATATTTGGGTAGCCTGAAAATAAGGCGTACTGCCATGTTCTGTATTACCTGTAGACGCATGACTAAGTAGTCAGGAAGACCCAGATACTGAACGTTGACATAATCCAATTGGGACAAGATTAATGCCCTGGCCACAGTTACTTGAGATTCGTGAGGGAGAAGATACAGAAATTTCCTGCACATGGGTAGGACCTTCCTAGTGCAGTCATGCTTACATTGTCTCCAATGGACATCACACACTTTACACATACATACTACAAATTAGGATGAGTAAGGGCTCCGGTTATGTGTCTCTGGGCAGAGCAATTTGTTTCAGCGGCTCCTCTTAGTTCGCAGTACCCCTCCTTCTGTTCTGAGTCTACAACTGCATACAGGTCAGACAGCCTGTTAAAGTGATAAAAGCATTAAACATTTAGAATAGGATTCAGTAGGTGGTGGGGTGACTGTGTTAGTAGTAGTAGTAGTATGGAATAAGTTACAGGGGTGAGAAATTAATTGTGTCACTGAAAGAGAAGAGGGCAGTGTTGTATAATGTTGCCCTGTCTACATTTTAAGTTTGAGATGGACGTGGTTCCAGGGAAGATTTTTGTTAACCATGCTATGGAAGAGTGGTAGTTTCAATATGGAGCTGGTGGGTGACGTAAGTGGTTGGGGAAAAGAATCTGGGCAAATTACATCTGATAAAAAAACGTTCTGGAGTGTTGCATTGCAGTAGAGCCTGGCGTGGGAAGCTGTACATCTGAAGAAGGTATTGTGGGTGAGTTCAGTTATTGTGGATGAGGGGTCTCATGTTGGTGGGAGGGCAGGTTTAGTAAGCGCTAGGTGTGATCGTAAGTGCACCCATAGAAGTCTCATGATTTAATGAAGTCTTGTTTTTTTCAATACCAATTTTCAGATCTAGTGAGTGAAAAATATTTTTTGTGACACTGAACAAGAACAATCCTTTCGTATTGTAGTCCGTATCCATGGCTGAAGCAGTCTCCTTTACATCAAAATGTGTGATGATTTAATATAATATTTTGGGCTTATTGCTCATTTTCCCCCATCTAATTCTCTTGCAGATCAGCAGATGGCTTTATTTCCAAGGCCGAGAAGTATCCCGGTAAGTATGTGATCACACTGGGGGTTCACATGTCTGTTAGGGCATGATGCTATGCATGAGGCCATCATTCCTCGTGGGCTCCAATATCTTGTTTGTTTTGTTGAATCTGCCTGGTGTGAGGCAGCGTTTTATGCCTATGGGGCCTGAGAGTAATGGGGTGATCACATGTCAGTAAAGGTTATTGTGAAACATCCATAACGGTGCTAGCATCACTGGTCTGGCTAAAGTGAGGCACTGAATCACATTTATAGGGCTCTGGGAATGGCCAAGACCATTTGCTATATAATATTCGCATAAAAAGGGTTGCCACAGTAAATATATGGGAACCATTGTGTTTTATTTTACGCATAGTCACTTTTGGTAGTATGCCTATTCTAGTATCTCCCATTAGATGAAGTAGAGTTTTGCTCACAGAGAAATTATTTCCCGTGCATAAATTTGGGATTTGAATGACCCTAATATTTACTGGTGCTGTGTATTAGGAGAACATCCATTAGTCTCTTCTCCCAGAGAAGACTATTTTGATTAATATTGGCCACTTCACTTCCATGAAGTAGGAACAGGGTTTTTGCTGTTCCGTAGTTTAAGCATTCATTTTACTTGGGGTTTCTGGGACAGCTAGATGTTGTGAGTTGCAGTAGAGAGCCTGAGTAGTTGGTTCTTAAAGTGTGTTTATTTTCAGTAACATTTAATTTTGAATTGTCCAAGGCCTACAGCAGAGTGCTTTTCATAAGCGCATTATTATTTAGACAAATCCAAATAGTTGTGATCAACGACAAGGAATGGAGAGAGAAAAGAGGTGTTCTTTAGGAAAGACATGGGAGGGAGATTAAAGTAAAAAGTTACAAATGGATTAGAACTTATCATTCCAATGTTTTGGGTCTATGAATAGAAAAAACAGAAAGAGGATTGAGCCACAGGAAAGCAAGAAAGGACATGGGGCTGGGAATGCAATCAAAAGTAAAGATGGTAGCTAGCATATCGCCGATCCCTTAGTACAGATTTAGCAAACTACACAGAAAGCAGGATTTCATTTTGGTTAGAAAGGTAGCTAGTCGGAGCGCACTTTATTCGGCCATTAGGTCACAAAAGTAATTAAATATACATACACAAAACTTCTTATATATTAAGCTTTTAAAATCCTTTACAAATTGCTAAAAAAAAAAACAGACTGAGTCTTGTATTGCGCCAAGTAATACATTTTCTGCTATTACCTAAAACACAATCACGTAAAAAGGGGTACATCAGCAGAAAGGCACCAAGTCCGAAAGATTCTTGAGTACAGTATAATCATAGTGCGAACATGTCATATCTTTCCCTTAGTTCAAGAGCCTTCCTGATAATGTTTAGTACGGCATAGCATATCTCTGGGGTAGCTAGTCATGTAGATTTTGTTTAGTTTAAAAAAATGTATATTATGAAAAACATTGTTTATTTTTTCTGTTGAAAAATTAACAAAAATGTATAACCCGTAACTGTGTTTTCATTGGCTATTATGTTGCTCAAGACAATGCCGTTCTAAGTGTATTAAAGCCACTATGATGAACGTCTTACACTTTATGAAGACAACAACTAACACATTAATTGCACTTCATGGCAGATTTGAGTAAATCTAAATGTGCTCCCAGTTGTAGTAGATAGGAGAGCTCAAGTGCAGAGATGGCGTTATTCGCCCAGTGGCAAACATTGTGGTAAAGTGCCTTAACTGAGACATAGCCTACATTGGCTGGATTTGTATTTGACAACCACTAGACAACATTTCTCCAGCCCTATACTTACTTCCAAAACTGCACAAAAATAGTACCAATCCTCCAGGTAGACCAATCGTGTCCTCACATGGCAGTTGTCTAGAGAACACATCGAGATATGTTGATTTTTATTTGCAGCCACTAGTTCAAGGATTACCGTCTTTTATTAAAGACACAAGTGATTTTCTAAGAGTGATTGATCAAATAGAATGGGAAGAACATTTTTTACTAATGAGTCTTGATGTAACTAGCCTTTACACTTGTATCCCCCATGAGGCGGGGATCAAGGCTTGCCGTCATTTTCTTAGAAATCGATCTATATCGTACCTGTTCCATACAGAAATGATCATTGATATGATGTATATATGCTTAACGCAGAATTTCTTTCTTTTTGACAAACTAATTTATCGCCAGATTCTTGGAACTGCAATGGGGACCTGCTTCGCCCCCAGCTTTGCGGGGTTATACCTAGGCTGGTGGGAGGAGCAGGTGGTCAGCAAACTATCCTTTTATGAAGAACACGT
This sequence comes from Calotriton arnoldi, assembly GCA_963921515.1. NCBI lineage: Eukaryota > Metazoa > Chordata > Amphibia > Caudata > Salamandridae > Calotriton > Calotriton arnoldi. The sequence goes on along the minus strand of CAWUFW010000228.1, from coordinate 4,893,759 downwards.
CATCACATGGGTGAGATACATTGATGACATTTTCTGTGTCTGGAAAGGAAGTAGAGAACAAGCAAATGATTTTGTTGAAACACTTAATAACAACACGCTAAATCTAAAATTTAGTAGCCAGATTGAGAAGGAAACCATTAACTTTCTAGACCTGAAATTACAGGTCTTAGGAGGCCATTTGGAGAGCTATTTGTTCAGAAAAGAGACGGCTGGCAACAGCCTGCTCCATGCTGACAGTTGCCACCCCAGAAATTTAATACGCAGTATTCCCTTAGGTGAACTGCTACGTGCAAAAGGAATTGCAGCAACATAGAAGGTTTTGAAATTGAAAAGAAAATCATGACCAAAAGATTTTTGGAAAGAGGATACACTCAAAGTGTCATCAATAATGCTTGCGTAGAAGTTGAAAAGAGAGATAGGAGTGAGCTTCTGAAAGTCAAAATGACTGAAACAGTGAAGACAAATAATGAAAATAAGATTAGGTTCATCACTACCTACTCTAACCAAGCACATGAAGTTAGAAAATGTCTGAACAAGTTTTGGAAGGTTTTATCAACTGATAAAGACATATCATTAGTGGTTGAAAGTTATCCACAGATCACGTACAGGAAAGCTGAATCCCTTAAAGATATTGTATGTCGAGCGACGATTGGTCCATCCAATAAAGTCCAGGGCAATCAGATACAAGGGTTTTTCACATGTAACAACTGTAAAGCCTGTAAATATAGTAAAAATTGCAAACAAGTCAAACTCTCTTTGAATCACAAACCTTTCGTGATTACTAGACACGTCTCATGTAATACAGATTATGCAGTATATGCCTTGAAATGCCCGTGTGGAAAATATTATATTGGAAGTACCATTCATCCAGCTAAAAAAGAATTTTAGAACATCTTAGGGCAATCAAGAGGGAGGATAAACAGTACCCTATAGCCAAACATTTCAAACAATTACACAATCAGAACGCTAATCTTTTGTCTTTTTGTGTTCTCGATACTATTCCAGTTAGAGAAAGGGAGGTGATAGAGTTCTTGAATTAAGACGTCTGGAGTCGAAAATGATTATTGAATATCAGACGACACAACCATTGGGGCACAACATGGATGAAGAATTATCAGTACACTTGGGGTAGTCTGTTACACAGAGACCCTTAATGTTAAAATAGCTACACATTTGCAAGAAATCAGTATCAAATAGTAATGATATATTTTATATTTTATATAGCTTTTCCTCAATTGCTGCTTTTGCTAGAATTGTCTTTTGTAGCATGATTTTAATTCACTTTTTAATCGTAGAGTTAATAGTTTGTTCATTGTGTATTTTTTACAGATTTCCTGCACGAGATATGTTTGGTAAACGAGTGGAAAGCAAAAGGAACGACGAATATCTGGCATGAATTTTAGTTTTGAATATGAGTTTTTCTTTGACTTTTTGAATCAAGAACTGGGAGTTCACTGGTTTGGTTGTCAAGTTGAATTTTAGCGCTTCTACATATAGCGGTTAGGCCTTAACGATGACTCTGTGCCCACTGGGGCAGAATTGGTATACAATAGTCTTTTAAGACCGGGCAATGATGCTTAGTATATAAGGAATACATAACATATGAACTAACCAGTCTATAATTAGGCTGTAAGTATGTTTTATTCTTTTGCTGATTAATATAAGCAGAATTAGATTAGATTGTGTGCCCACTGTGGCTAAATAGGCGTCTTGAAGTCTTTTAAAGATAACGCCAATTCTGTTTATTTGCAGTTTTTGATCTGCCTTAAACCAGAAATTGTGAACGATAAAGTTTTGGATAGTATTGAAAAAAACGCACTCATATACTTGAAATATTTTTCCATTTGTATGGTTATAATTATATTCTACACTCGTTTTTTGTTGAAGATAATACGTATATTTTGCTGCATTATCTTGAAAGCAATATGAAGTAATATTGTACCTTGTTCAAAAAGCACATGTGGTCAAAACGGGAAGTCTGTTCACACTGTTTATTGTGGTCACATGTAAGACGATGTTTGTTTATTTAAATCACATTAAGCTGCAACCTCGACACTCGTGAGCAAGGAGACTTCGTCTCTGAAACGCGTTGAGTTGTGCATTTGCCGAAATAAATCTCTGCTAAAAGCTAAAGGGTGCCGTGGATCGTTGTCTTTTCATTTTCACAATGGAGTATGGATATTTGGGGTTTCGCTAGCCCGCCACGGCCCGCCGTCGTAAAGAGAGCTCGGTTGTATGCGAAAAGCTGTCTGGATATATATATATATATATATATATATATACATACACACACACATACATACATACAAGGTTTTAAGTGGGATGGAAAAACTGGGGGGTCTCGCAAAGGGCGTGACCAATGTAATTAAGGGTCCGGCTTAAAAGCACCCAAGCTGAAAATCTATGCTTAGCTTCTCAGGTTGCTGTCCGACTGGCAATTTGGTACTTCTGTCATTACATCCAGGTATATAAATTCAGCAAGTAACATTACCCTTACAACAAGCCAGTACTATTGGCTTTGTCAATGGGTGTTAGTTGCATAACATGAATAAGCAATAGCCATGGCTTCGTAGTATAGTGTATTGAAAATGCTCCTGTTGTGAAATGATGACACTATAAAAGAACAATTCTCCTTGAAATTTACATGAAAGACAGTGAAGGGACCAGTCTCAGTACCTGCTTTTAGAACTGCCGGTGCTGAACACCGGCAAGACCAGGCCCACTTAAAGGGTGTGTGTGTGTGTGTGTGTGCGCGCGTATAAAAATCAGAACAGGCCAGAAATAGAAGTACAGGACTAAAAGATCAGAAGCCTTGAGAGCACTGACATTTACACTGACGAACAGCCATGAACACCCCTTTTAAAGGTGTACTAACACGGAGGCGCGCGCTCTGCATCGACTTCCTTTTGAATGCATTGGACCGAAGAGGGAACTTGGAGGGGCGCATTAGAAAATTATCCAATTGTAGGCATATATTTTCCTAATTTTTTTTATATTTTACATTTTGTCTATTATACAGTGCATTGATTAGTGTGTGTATCCATGTATGTGGATTTAGAGAGATTGTAGCTAACCTCAAGGCAGCCGGGCGCTCTGTTAATTTATAATCCACTTATTCCTGTTATGTAGTTGATTGTTGACTGTTTGAGGCAATTCTTGAGCCTCTATTTACACAAAAATTGCTTACATAACCTGCTGTGGAATGGGAAGAGATGCTTGTTGGAATAGGGAACAGATGTACCATCTACCATGCCTTAACAAATTACAACTAAGAAATGGAGGGAGTGATTGCTTTCAAAAGCTATGCACTCTTATGGTGTTGTCATTTATATGTCAAACTCATCAAGTTGTTGCCAGGAATAAATTAAGAAAATGTGACATAGCGTGACATTTGTGATCATGGCGAAGCGCTTACACAGTGATATATTTATAGCTTTTCCCTACATATTAACCAGCCGAAACGCTTCATTAAATTGCCATCAGGGTGCAGCTGCCATCAGAGCTCGCTGCTTGTTGATTGTCAGCTTCACTAAATCCAAACTTTGCTTTAATTTGGGAGGGTAGGGGATTTGGGAGGGTAGGGGCGGGGGAGCTGCGCGTACGAAGCATTACAGAGACCATTGTAATCAGAGCTTACAAGATAGGTTTTTACGTGTTCTCGGTGGCTGCAGAATGTTGTCGCGGCCCCACCCCGGCTCTCTTTGTGAGAGGGAAGGCTTTCTGCAAGCTTTCAGTAAAAGCATGCAGATCGGTACTGGGGCACACAAGCACGGTGGCCTACACACAATCTGTTGAAGTATTTAATTTGGGCTGCTGGATTTCACCACAGGTCGACCTCCATTGAAGTCATGTTAAACCTCTTAGTTAGTACAGCCCTGCTTCTCTAAAGATCATCCACAGGCATGCATAATGCTTCTTGTTTGACGATGTCAGCTCCAGTTTTCTTTATTTTTTGACATTCAAAAAGTGCCCCTTTAAAGCTGGCTCTTCTTAATAAAGGCAACAGCTCCTCTGCACTTTATTTACTCTCCCCATGGGTGTGCAAGTTTACTTTATATTAGCCACTAAACTACCTCATGAATAAAATTTTAGAGGGGGCTGCATCTGATGCTTTTGTCAGAGCGCTTACACAGTGATACATTTACAGCCACAGAGATCTACATTGCACTACTGTGCGATAATATGCTGCATCACTAAATACTTATAAGGTCCCAAAGGCGAGACCGATTGCATTGCAAATGCTGATAAAACCTCTGTGTTATCAGCCTCTTAGCATTTAAATAATAAGACAAATATGAATAGGAGGAATTTACTAAAAATGTTGAGGGGGGCTGGTTCTCGTTCTTTAGGGAGTAGACCTTTTAAGGACAGCCTATAAAATGGTGTTATCCTAATTACACATTACTGCTTTGTAAGTTACATAATTGAGAGCAACCCATTAACGAAAGTCTTGTAAAGATAGTGGACGAACGACCGTCAATGTCTCATCTCTCCCATGGGAATCTCTCCAGGGAATACATGCACGTATCTCTAATAAGTTTACATGAGCCAGGAAGTATGTCCGACAGTGTTTATGACTGAAAGTAGTTAATATTAACATTGTGGCAAGGCATGAGTCCATTTCAACTGCAGGATGGACCTCTCTCTTTTATTCATTTTGTTCCAAATGTACATCTTCTCTTAAATACTTATACCACGAGGGGCACTTTAATCTCTGTAGAAAGGATGTGTATTTATGAAGTGATCTGCACCTGGGACTTCTCATTTACAACATGCGGCTAAGCGGTGGAGTAGTGAAAATGAGTGGTAATCGGGTTTCCTCTCTTTGTACCTGCTGTGCCGTTCACTGAAGATAAATTAAAGTTTTCAGGTTTTATTCTCGACGAGAAATTCTTTAGTCAGACATCCCCAAAACAAGTTTTTCACCACTGGACACAACCTTGAATGCAGCACTGAGATTCATCTCGAACACATAAGTTTCCTTGTGTAGATTTCACAAACACCGTGATTGATTCCCCTTCAGACAGGCTATGCCTCAGTCTCTGGTAACCGGAGAGAGTGAGGCATAGTGAACATACACTGAAAATAAACGCACATCACGCTTCATGAGGCAAAGAAAGCAGCAAGCTGAAGCAACTGAACTTACCGGAATGAGAAGGTGTTTGCTGGGAAACGGCGGGTCACTCGGCGGCAGACTGGTGATTCTGGTCCGGGTTTCTCTTCCTCCTCTGGCAGTAGCGGCACACAACTAGGCCAACGCCAGGCCTACACGCACACAGGAGTCCACAGCTCAGGGCTCGAGTCCGGGTCCCGAAAAATGCAAAAGCGAAAGGCTCAAAACGGGGCTCTGCATGTCCAGAAATACCATAGCTGTTCTCATTGGCCTTGAAGCATCAGGGCCAATGAGAACACTCCTGCAGTGTACCAGCAAGCTCTAGGATTGGCTGATGGCTTTCAAGCCAATCCTAGATCGCTTTGTTTCTTCTCCATAGCAAAGATTGGAGCAACGGTTGGTGCTAGAAAGGCACATGATTGGCTGTCACCCAACAGCAGGTAAAATTACGGACAAATGGCGTCCGTTAAAGAAACCTTCACGGACAACGGACAGACGGCCGAAATTACGGGCTGTCCGTGAAATTTACGGACGGTTGGTCACCCGATTGGAATTTAATTTCCCAGTCATAATCCAGTCTATGCACATGCGGCTATAAACCACTGGATGATCAGCCTTTTTCCCCTTTCACTTTTTTTGCACAGGTGCATCTTGAGGTGTGAGGGGCCCAATGGCTGTGAACATTTTAAGAAGATAGTGGTTGGCCACTAAAGAAACTTGCAACATCGTCTCCTATTGGTAAAGGGTTTGGCCATGCCTGTCTGCTGGATGGATGCTTGGAAGCTCACGCGGAAGACTACGCGATCTCAAGGCTTTGGGGTTCTTCCCTACTTCTTCTGGTGTACAGTGTTCAGCGTGTCAATTTTTGGTGTGAGGTAAGGCAGAAAAACAATCTTCAGTTGGACCTCTCCTGTTGACTGATTTCCTACAGGCGGTATTCAATACCTGCAAGAAAGAAAGTTGTAACTTTCAAAGGGTGTGAAAAGGAGGTCTCTCCCATGTGAGAGGTGGGATTTGCAGCGTTTCGCCTTTACCATGAACGAAATTGTGTGCAACATTGATTCTGATGTTAGACGTTCAGAAATGTAGTGGCTCTGCTAATGTTGTAGCAGTTTGGTAGTTGTCAAGAAATTGCCAGCTTGTCATCATTCAGCCACTGCATCATAGCTTAACTCGTGAATTGCCAGTATGCCCCACATATGTTTCGATAGGTATTTGCTATTACCTCACTTAGTAAGAAGAAATTACATAATAGCAACATGTGCAGATCACGGCGGCAGGCATTTTTAAGACAAGAGATCAACTAAGAAAGCTTGTATTTTATTTGGAATCTTCGTGCTCGGATAGTAAGGATGATTTTTGATGTTGTTAATAGGTTAAGTGTGACAAGCAAAAGTTGTGTGGCACATTTAATTGTCTTGTCATTGGACTCTCCTTTTTTATGCAGACTTTACAATAGGTTTTTGTGCTTTTTCATTGAAATGTGAAAGGAACACCACCTTGGAATTATGTTTCTATTTGCTTAGACAAAACAATGGATACTGTGCTTGTTACAAGCGCCAATCTATCATATATTCCATCACTCTACCTGTATCACAATTATCCCTATACTTTCCCACTCTTTTCTCCCATTTCCCCCATTTATATTCCCACTCATTCACCTTTCCTCTTCTCCCACTCTTCCCATTATTATTCTTGTGCTGCCTTCTGTTGGAACTTGAAAATGACCTTCTCCACAACCTTGTGACCCCCCTCATTACGTCTTCATCCTTCTTCTCTACTTCACTCTTCCTGGTCTCCAAGTTCTGAAGTGCTTGGAAAATAACATGTTGGAGTTACATACAATACATAAAAGATATAATCTGAATGTTGAATCAAATGATGATAGGTACAAAGTGCAATGTTGGCTTTTCTTTTCTGTTTGGCTCGCTTGGCACAAGCTGCCGACCTATGAATAATGCTCAAAAGATTGGGCCATGAAGCACCCTGCCTCTTCACAGCGTCCTCTCCCATCAGACACATGTGGGAGCAAAGCAATTAATCTAAATGTAGAAATAACTGGAAGGGGTTCATGGGAAGTAGAGACGAAAGCTGGGAGTTGAAACTGGCAAAGACAAATAAGGGGTCGGTACAGAGAAATATATACGTACATAAATATAATACGAAATATAAGAAAACATTCTAACCGCATCTTCCCGGCGCTAACGTAAAGGGTTTAGGGGAGTCTATATAATGTACTCATTATTAGCTAGAGGGGGCCATTGTTTGTCCCACTTTTGAGTTTGAGGTGCTAGTGGGAACCCTGAGCCCACCAAAGATTTCCCTTTTTCAAAGGTCAATTTATTTCTGCAATTCTGAGGAAGTGCATCTTAAGCTTGCATCCTGTTTGTGTTTGCTCTTTTGCAAGTGAAAGTCTTAATTTAGACGGGTTACACTGATCAAATTAAAATGTAAATTGGATTGAAATGGGTGCAGACACTGCAAGCTAACACCAGCAACACAAGAAAAGGTGGCAGTTTCACTTGATCGGAGTGGGTACGTATTCCGCAACGGAGAGAGGAAGAACTATCCAACATCCGGCAGGTAACTCCAATTAAGAGCGGCATCACACAAAAGGAAAGAAGCAGGCTGTCCTATCCTCTGTGGACAGGAGCATCCCACAGGGCGAGCACCATGAATGAATGAATGTCTTTTATATAGCGCACAGCTACTCTGAGAGTGTCCTGGCGCTCAGCATAGAAGACTAGGTGAAAAGGGGCTGAGCCCTCAAAAGTTTACCAAGTCCTAAAGCTTAAAAAGATGTGCCTTCAGGGCCTTCTTGAAGAATGCCTCCTCGGTTATTAATCTCACATGATCAGGCAGCTGGTTCCACATACTTGCTGCTCTGACCACAATGGAGGACCCCCCTCTTCAATGTTTTCAGGAACGGGGGGGGGGGGTTAACAGGCCAGCGCTACTAGATCATAGCAGTCTTCCTGGTCTGTACTCCTTGATCATCTCATTTAAGTAAGCAGGACCTCTATTATAGAGGGCTTGGTGGGCCATAGTCCTAGTTTTGAACATTATACGCTTGTGCACTGGAAGCCAATGAAGTTTCTCACAGAAATGAGATACCGAGGCATATTTGGGTAGCCTGAAAATAAGGCGTACTGCCATGTTCTGTATTACCTGTAGACGCATGACTAAGTAGTCAGGAAGACCCAGATACTGAACGTTGACATAATCCAATTGGGACAAGATTAATGCCCTGGCCACAGTTACTTGAGATTCGTGAGGGAGAAGATACAGAAATTTCCTGCACATGGGTAGGACCTTCCTAGTGCAGTCATGCTTACATTGTCTCCAATGGACATCACACACTTTACACATACATACTACAAATTAGGATGAGTAAGGGCTCCGGTTATGTGTCTCTGGGCAGAGCAATTTGTTTCAGCGGCTCCTCTTAGTTCGCAGTACCCCTCCTTCTGTTCTGAGTCTACAACTGCATACAGGTCAGACAGCCTGTTAAAGTGATAAAAGCATTAAACATTTAGAATAGGATTCAGTAGGTGGTGGGGTGACTGTGTTAGTAGTAGTAGTAGTATGGAATAAGTTACAGGGGTGAGAAATTAATTGTGTCACTGAAAGAGAAGAGGGCAGTGTTGTATAATGTTGCCCTGTCTACATTTTAAGTTTGAGATGGACGTGGTTCCAGGGAAGATTTTTGTTAACCATGCTATGGAAGAGTGGTAGTTTCAATATGGAGCTGGTGGGTGACGTAAGTGGTTGGGGAAAAGAATCTGGGCAAATTACATCTGATAAAAAAACGTTCTGGAGTGTTGCATTGCAGTAGAGCCTGGCGTGGGAAGCTGTACATCTGAAGAAGGTATTGTGGGTGAGTTCAGTTATTGTGGATGAGGGGTCTCATGTTGGTGGGAGGGCAGGTTTAGTAAGCGCTAGGTGTGATCGTAAGTGCACCCATAGAAGTCTCATGATTTAATGAAGTCTTGTTTTTTTCAATACCAATTTTCAGATCTAGTGAGTGAAAAATATTTTTTGTGACACTGAACAAGAACAATCCTTTCGTATTGTAGTCCGTATCCATGGCTGAAGCAGTCTCCTTTACATCAAAATGTGTGATGATTTAATATAATATTTTGGGCTTATTGCTCATTTTCCCCCATCTAATTCTCTTGCAGATCAGCAGATGGCTTTATTTCCAAGGCCGAGAAGTATCCCGGTAAGTATGTGATCACACTGGGGGTTCACATGTCTGTTAGGGCATGATGCTATGCATGAGGCCATCATTCCCTCGTGGGCTCCAATATCTTGTTTGTTTTGTTGAATCTGCCTGGTGTGAGGCAGCGTTTTATGCCTATGGGGCCTGAGAGTAATGGGGTGATCACATGTCAGTAAAGGTTATTGTGAAACATCCATAACGGTGCTAGCATCACTGGTCTGGCTAAAGTGAGGCACTGAATCACATTTATAGGGCTCTGGGAATGGCCAAGACCATTTGCTATATAATATTCGCATAAAAAGGGTTGCCACAGTAAATATATGGGAACCATTGTGTTTTATTTTACGCATAGTCACTTTTGGTAGTATGCCTATTCTAGTATCTCCCATTAGATGAAGTAGAGTTTTGCTCACAGAGAAATTATTTCCCGTGCATAAATTTGGGATTTGAATGACCCTAATATTTACTGGTGCTGTGTATTAGGAGAACATCCATTAGTCTCTTCTCCCAGAGAAGACTATTTTGATTAATATTGGCCACTTCACTTCCATGAAGTAGGAACAGGGTTTTTGCTGTTCCGTAGTTTAAGCATTCATTTTACTTGGGGTTTCTGGGACAGCTAGATGTTGTGAGTTGCAGTAGAGAGCCTGAGTAGTTGGTTCTTAAAGTGTGTTTATTTTCAGTAACATTTAATTTTGAATTGTCCAAGGCCTACAGCAGAGTGCTTTTCATAAGCGCATTATTATTTAGACAAATCCAAATAGTTGTGATCAACGACAAGGAATGGAGAGAGAAAAGAGGTGTTCTTTAGGAAAGACATGGGAGGGAGATTAAAGTAAAAAAGTTACAAATGGATTAGAACTTATCATTCCAATGTTTTGGGTCTATGAATAGAAAAAACAGAAAGAGGATTGAGCCACAGGAAAGCAAGAAAGGACATGGGGCTGGGAATGCAATCAAAAGTAAAGATGGTAGCTAGCATATCGCCGATCCCTTAGTACAGATTTAGCAAACTACACAGAAAGCAGGATTTCATTTTGGTTAGAAAGGTAGCTAGTCGGAGCGCACTTTATTCGGCCATTAGGTCACAAAAGTAATTAAATATACATACACAAAACTTCTTATATATTAAGCTTTTAAAATCCTTTACAAATTGCTAAAAAAAAAAACAGACTGAGTCTTGTATTGCGCCAAGTAATACATTTTCTGCTATTACCTAAAACACAATCACGTAAAAAAGGGGTACATCAGCAGAAAGGCACCAAGTCCGAAAGATTCTTGAGTACAGTATAATCATAGTGCGAACATGTCATATCTTTCCCTTAGTTCAAGAGCCTTCCTGATAATGTTTAGTACGGCATAGCATATCTCTGGGGTAGCTAGTCATGTAGATTTTGTTTAGTTTAAAAAAATGTATATTATGAAAAACATTGTTTATTTTTTCTGTTGAAAAATTAACAAAAATGTATAACCCGTAACTGTGTTTTCATTGGCTATTATGTTGCTCAAGACAATGCCGTTCTAAGTGTATTAAAGCCACTATGATGAACGTCTTACACTTTATGAAGACAACAACTAACACATTAATTGCACTTCATGGCAGATTTGAGTAAATCTAAATGTGCTCCCAGTTGTAGTAGATAGGAGAGCTCAAGTGCAGAGATGGCGTTATTCGCCCAGTGGCAAACATTGTGGTAAAGTGCCTTAACTGAGACATAGCCTACATTGGCTGGATTTGTATTTGACAACCACTAGACAACATTTCTCCCACAAAGGTTTACTAGAGCCACTGCGATGAAGAGTCCCTCTCCGAAAACTACGTGCAGGCAAAACAGCTTGCACACTTATAACATTGTAGCATGCCTTTGAACAGGGTAGATCCAGTTATCTTAATAATGCTGTACTATTTTAGACCCTATCAAGTGCTTCCAGTTCTGTCAGATAGAGGGAAGGAAGCCTAGAGTTCTGAAGTAATTAGCTCAATATCACACAGTGTGGTCAAGTGCAGCAGCATTGCAACCCAATGCTCCCAAATCACCAGTTTGCAATTCGCAGTCCCGCATTGGGTGTCGCTAACATTTCTCTTCCGTTCCTCTGATTGGAAGCAGAAATTCACCAAAGCCAGAAACTTTGGCGTCCAGGAGCACAGCTGGAGAACAAGCTAAGAAAAAGAACTGGCAAAGCCAATAGGTTCAGCCTAGGCAAGCTGGTGCAGTGGTTATTTTTTGAAGTGTTTTTCTTGTATTGCACATATATGCCAGATGAAAATAATAAAAAAGCAAAAATGCTGCCACATGAAAATAGCAACCATATGCTTAAAATAAATATTTTACATTAAATAAATAGGCACTGCATTTAATTTTGATAGAACAACAGGGTACTTCTTGCCTAGCAGGAGAATCTTACCAGGCATAAAAGCACTTTTTAGTTCTACTTAAGAAAATATAATCCATAGAGGAACTAAGGAAATGTACTACTGGCTTTGAATTACAGTATCTTGAAGACCTATTTTAACTACAATACTTAATAGAATAAATTAAAATACAAATGGAAAGAAACAAAAGCATTGCTAAAGTATAGTATTGGCTTGCCAGCCCTGGCACTACAGGACACTTCTGTTTTTATAAGCATGTGACCATGCAAAATGTAATCCATGACGGTGCAATAGAGCCAATAACTGAACTGGTCTGACCAACTGCCCCTTGCTGTATGCTCTGCTAAGCGTAAGAAAAATGTGACCGACCATCTAACCGACCAGGGGTTGAAGAATACTAACCCAAAACCCCTCTGTCTGTCGATTTTATGAATATTATTTTTTGTTACATGAGGCAGCAGAGACCGCTAAACTTTGGTGCACATTTTCACTTTTTGGAGATAAGTCTCAAGCCTCGAGGTGTCACTCATTGAGTATGAGTGTTGTAGGAAGCTGGCTCTTTATATAGTGGACCAAAAAGAGGTACTGTGTAGAGTCCAGGCAAACCCCACTTGGTTTACAGAGGCACAAATGATAATCCAAATGCTCTCTTTTGTGGTAGTGTGGGCGAGCAGTTAGGCGTATCAGAGGGTAGTGCTAAGTATTTGTTGACAAACACACAGAGGCAATAAATGAGACACACAATAATAAATCCATTACCTATTTAGAAAAATAAGTTGTATTTTTATATACAATTTGATACCAACAACTTCGTTATCAACTAAGTACTTTTTTAAATATCGACTTTAGCCGGTAAGTTAAATGTTCACTTAAATGCGTCTTTATGCACAATGCTTTGCTATGGAAGAAAAGGCATGTATGACATACAGTTATTTGTGTTGGGTTTCGGGGGGGGGTTTGCTTTGTCTTGGAGTCCCGACTAGACTCACGGTCTCTGCTTGCTGCAAGGGGTCCGGTACCCCGGGTAGTGGTCCTGTGTGGCTCCAGTTGGTCCTGGTGTCCTCTCACTTGGTGGAGGGACAGATCTGATGGCCAGGAGCCCTTTTCATGGGGGGCTGCTGCGTTAGGCAGTCCGGGGAGCGGCAACTCGGTAGACCGGACTTTGCATTTCGGTGCCTGCAGACTGCGGGGAAGTAGCTCCTCTACTCCAAGGGAGATTGCTTGGCAATGTACGAAGTGCTGCCAACCCACCGGGGTTCTTGGCAGGAGTTCAGCTGCAGGATGAGTTGCGATTGTCGAGACTTAGTGCTGCACGCCGGGTTTGGCACCAAAAGTCCACAGCTGTCTTCAGTTTTCACTTTTTGTTGCGGCTCTTGGTGTCCTTGTCTTCTTGATTCCGTGAATCTACATTCCATGTGTCAGGGGTGCCACCTGAATACTCAATTTAGGGGCGATAAGGGGAGTGACAGGTAGTAGCCAATGGGCTACTTACCTTTAGGTTGTCTACACCCTCTATATGACCACTCCCTTTGGGAAGTGGGGATAACCCTGACCCAGAGAGCCTAATTCCGCCAAAACGAAGATGGTGGAATTCTAAAAGTTGTGTCCACATCAGGTAGCCCACTTTAGGGGTGGTACCAGCCTGAAGGGGAAGAAGCCTCCTGACTAGCTATTTTCCCACCTGTCCTAATGCTAAATGGGGCAGGGGTGGCATTTCCCCTGTCTGGGCATATCAAAGGCAACAAAGGCCTTTGATGCCTCCTGCCTTAATATGCTGATCACTTAGCCATCCTGCTTGGAGGAGGTGGCAACACCTCTGGCTGGAGCAGGCATTGTTTCTGCCCTTAGAGCACAGACTTTCACATGCAGGGGGTGAGTAATCTTTCTGTGGTGGCAGGCTGGTCTACACAAGTGATCCAGAGCTCCAATAGTCGGTAGGTTTTCAATGGGGCACCTCTAAGGTGCCCTCTGGGTGCTTGTGTTAATAAATCCATCTGGAATCAGTGTGGGATTATTAATATGAGATGTTTGATGTCAGACATCTCTAGTTTTAGTGAAGCTATCATTTAGCTGGGGAATTTGTGTACATGAGTGTCCAGCACATACTCAAAATAGCTTCCCTGTTCACTTGCAATATCTAAGAATCTACTTAGACATCACAGGGACATATCTGCTCAAGGAGATATGTCCACACGTGTAGTATAGTGCACCCTGGCTTTGGGCTGTAAGGCCTGCTGTAGTGGTGGCTTCCCTATACTGCACGCAGTGTCAATAGGCATGGCACACAGGAAGTGTGCTATGTCGTGTCTTCACCATGGCATGCAGCCTGCAATGGCAGTTTGCATGCTGGTGCTGAGGGGTCTCTTGGGGTGGCGCAATACATGCTGTAGCCCTTAGGGACCCTCTATAGCCTCCTTGCCCTAGGTACCAGTGGTACCCTTTACTAAGGACTTACAAAGGGTGCTAACGGTATTACCAATTGGGGGAACAATTGTACAGTTTTAGGGAAAGAGATCTGGCACTGGGGACCTGAATAGCAGGAACCCAGTGCACTTCTGTCAAAATTGCATCAGATACCAGGCAAAAAGTGGGGGTGACCATGTCAAAAAGGGGCACTTTTCTACAAGTGTCCATTCTTGGAGCACTGAATATGGGTTTCTTGTCAAAGCACAGTCTTTCTCAATGTGGGTGAGTTCCTTTCCTTGGTGCACAGTGTCTCTCGCTGGATGTGAAGCACACCCTTCGGTCTCACTCTATGGCTGTGAGTCCCACACTGTCTCACTCATTTGATGTGAATCCTGCACCTTGGATTACATTGTCACACAATAGATCCTATTTCCACACCTTGGGGCACCAGCTCACTTATTTGGAGTGAAAGTTGTATCTTGGATTACATTATCACTCAGTGGGTGTAAGTCTCACTTCTTGTTGCAGATTCTGATTCTAAGACTATCTTAATGGCTCCTTTGACATCAGCTCAGTCTTGTACTCATTTCTGAAAAATCGTGGGCTTGAGATCTTTGCTAGAGCATTGCTTTGGGTGGAGGGGAGTGCGGGGGATGGATGTCCAGGATTCTAGTTAATCGATCCCAGTACAAAGGCTAAGTGCCTGGGGAAGGATTTCATAAGGCGCTCTCTTGAAGCAAAAACGTGAGCTTGGTGCTGATAAAATATACCTCACCATGTCTTCTACTGGTGCCATACGTCCGTGATGAGGACTGAAGTAAATTAAAAAGTGATGGGAGGGATGTTTGAATTGATCACAGCCACTAACAATTAAATGTGGCCGCATCCCAGTCAATTGTGTTTTTTTGGTGTTTTTTTTGCCCACAATGCCACCTCAGATTAGACTCTGCTATATGCAGATCAGTCTTGACCCTGCTCCAATAGAAACAGTCCAGCCCAATCTGCCAACCCAGGTATCACTGAACCGGAACGCAAATAACCATGGACAGATTTTGCCCTAGTTTGTATACTTCAGTGATGAAAATTGGTAATTCCAGAGGAGCATATATCAAAGAGGAATAAACATGGCGTAGTTGGGTGGTGGGGTGTAGGTGATGGGCAGCTACCCGCCGAAGAAAACAACAACCAGTGACTGCTAACACAACATGGTGGTAAAGGGTGCAGGAAGGCACAGAGTCAACGTTTGCCTGTGTTTTGGGATTAATAAAGAGTGACGGGAGAAACAATATAAACCAGTTATCACCAACACACCATGGCGCCGTTTGTTTGTAGGATGAGGCAAGGGCAGTCCTTGAGAAGGGTGCAAGATAGCAAGAGATAGATAAAGAGTTTGGGGTGGGTGGAAAAAAAACCCAACCCTCTGTGGGCACTACATGACGGCCTCAGTGTTAAGAAAAAGCAATTAAGAGTGTCGGAGAACGAGGCTATAGAAAAAACTCATAGGCTGCCAGCACAATATGGCTTCCTTGACCGTGACAAAAAAAGGAATTGGCAGACAAGATGTCGGAGACAGCTACAGGCTTTAGTAGGGGAAAAGAGAGTCCGCAGCTGGGACTGGGAAGCCGAAGTCTGCATTCGCCCTGTGGGCGTAGCCCCTCCAAACATGCCAGCTACTAGTCTGCTAGGACTGGGGTCTTCAGATCCAAGTACTGAAAAATGCTGTATTCGAGTCATATTTTTTAAGGAGTGTCTGCTTATCCCCTTGAGGGCATGACGTCTCACACTGTGATTTAACAAGGTTATCTTAATACATTATTACATAGTTTCGTGTTTACTTCTCGTTAATGACACGTACATTTGTTAATAAATATATATAGAATAGTGCAAGAGAAGACATACATCCAATGTATAAGTATATAGACATTCATCCACTTAGTAAGGATCTAGTCTGAAGGGAAGCAGGGCTACTGGGAAGCAGTGGAAGTGAGATAAGTGGCTAGTAGCTGGAAGTAGCATTAACATGAATGTAATCGAGAGAGGATGAGAACAGTGTAGGAAAGGTATTCTGTTGCTGCAGTACTACAGAGTAGTTTTAATTCGGAGATGGGTACTAAAGTGGTGAGCTGAAAGTTTTGTACTTTGTGCAAAATTTGTCTTGATATCTCAGAATCATCTCTAGGAACTACAGTAGTTCAATATTATTCACCAGTGACTAGTATGCTTCTGAATAGCTTTGTTTGTCTCCCTTTTAGATGACACTCTAGTGACAACACCTTGCTGGCATGTGGAGGAGTTTGTGGTATCTGATGAATGTAAACCCTGCGATGAGCTACAGTCGGTAGGTAACGGGTCATTTTACCAGGTCCGCAAGGAACCATGGAGGTTTAAAAGCACAATGACCGTTGCTAAACTTACAACTTCAAACTTTATGCCCAAGTTGCAAAAACAAAATTTATTTCAGACTTGTTATCCCCAGGAAACAATTTGCATATTAATGAAAAGGCCTTCCAAGGTGAGGTCATAGATGGTATTAGAGGGGTACAGTGCTGCCTGGGATGTGACATGGGAGCCTTGGGGGAAAGGGGAGGGCGCAACACTGGACAGGGCGGTTCCTGGGATGGCATTGTGATGGCAGATACACTCTTTCCACCCTCATGTATATTTATTTGTTCAGTGTTTCCACAGCACAAATGTTAAATTAAAGGATATGTTCAGATGAAACACTGTTTTGACCGTTGTTAAATCCATTTGTTTTTCATTGCAGAAAATCAGGCCTGAGTGCATGCCCACAGGGTCTGTGGAGAAAGTGAACTGTCCAAGGTCTAAAAGAGAGGAGTATAAGAGGTAAGGGATGCTAGACACCAGCCACCCATACTGGCTTCTTAACCAGCCCATGTCATGAGTGAACACTTCTTAGGCTTACAGGTTATCAGACATTGTCCATGATGTTTGAAGTCTTTGAGACCTCTCTGCAGTGCAACGAAAAATTGATCTCCTGTGTCTCCTTGACTCTGTGGCAGGTTTGTTGAGCAATGACAGCCTACCTCAATGTGGTGGTATGAAGTATAAGACCTAACATAACGTGTATTTGTAAAGCGCACGTTCACCCAAGGGTATCTTGGCGCTGAATAATAGATGTTTATGGATAGGGAACCAGTGGAGCTCTCTGAGGAACAGTGTGGAGTGCGTTTGGCACGGGAGTTTGAGGACAAGTGTGACGACAGCGTTATGGATGGTTTGAAGTCTGTGAAGAAGATGGATTGAGATGCTGGCATACAGTGCATTGGAGTAGTCCAATCTGCTTGTGATTAATACTTGCGTGATGGTATGTCTGGTGTCCAGTGGGAGCCACTTGAAGATTGTACTTAACATGCGGAGGATGTGGAAGCGTGAGGAGGTGATGGCATTGATCTGAGACTTAGTGGTGAGGCTGGTGTCCAAGATGAGGTCTAGGTTCATAGCTTGGTTGGTTGGGGTGGGCATGGGTCCAAATTCGGCGGGCCACCAGGTGGAGTGTCAAGGTAACCAATATAATTCTTTTAATTCAACTTAATTCTTTAGTTGACCATAAATTGGCCATTAAAGACAAATAAAGATTAAAAATGTAATCTAAACATCCCACATCTTGTAAGAACAAAGAATAAATAGCTATACAATTAAACAAAGCGATACAAAAGGGGATGATGGACGGAACGTTTGAGCCAATCAAACACTCACCCCCAGTCAACTGATCTGGGTTTAATCCATCATCATTCTTTAGCTCACTCCACCACCCCAGTTCAGACATGGCCATATGCAAATCAGTCTGACCCTGTGCCTCATGGGAACAGTCCAGCCCGAACTGCCAAGCCATGTCTTCTCTGGACCGGAAACAAGCATCCTAGGACCGGTTTCTGGCATTCCAGCCGTCATCAGCCAGGCTTGCTTGAATCCAGTGGCAAAGTGAGCAAGGGACCCACGTCTGGGCATACCCCCGCCGCTTTGGTCGCCCTAAGTTGGCGGGGGTATGCCCAGACGTGGGTCCCTTGCTCACTTTGCCACTGGATTCAAGCAAGCCTGGCTGATGACGGCTGAAATGCCAGAAACCGGTCCTAGGATGCTTGTTTCCGGTCCAGGGAAGACATGGCTTGGCAGTTCGGGCTGGACTGTTCCCATGAGGCACAGGGTCAGACTGATTTGCATATGGCCATGTCTGAACTGGGGTGGTGGAGTGAGCTAAAGAATGATGATGGATTAAACCCAGATCAGTTGACTGGGGGTGAGTGTTTGATTGGCTCAAACGTTCCGTCCATCATCCCCTTTTGTATCGATACAATTAAACAAGACCTCCAATTTGATATTAAAAACCCATCTCATAAATGGATTTATAAAGAAAAAACAGATCAGTTATTAGGCATATTAAAAATCTGTCATGTTAGGGCTAAAGTGCATCTGGCTGGGGAACTGCGGAAAGTCCCCAAATTTTTTGCCATTGAATTGCACACTAGATATAGTTAACGACCGCCAAGTAAACATTCATTGAAGGGCAGCAATTGCTCATAAAGTATAGTTTGCCTGCAGTGTCTAAAATCAGGCTCCCTCCGCAGTGGTAATAAAAATTGTTTTCTTATGTGTATAGAATTTGCGAAAAGCATAAAGTGCAATATAGACTGCGAGGATGAACAATCATGCGGGTGCACTGTCAGGCTAGTAGCAGGTATGACACTGGACGTCCTACCTATGCCCCGTATCCAAATCGTATAGCTTTTTCTGTGTGCTTGGATGTCTGATAAAATGGTAACTTAAGTACAAAGGCAGAATGTAACCTACGCTATTGTAAGGGAACATGTAGACCAACACATGACTTTTTTGTTTTTATATTTCTCTTTATTAACAATAGGAATCAACATCACAAGGCACATCGCAGTACATTCTCATTTCTCATCATAACATACTTCTTTCCAAGTACAAGTGCACAATATCATAACAGTTGGTTACTAGCATCATGTCTACAATTATTCATCTTGAGCTGGTACCAATGGCGGGACACAGATGTTTCCTCTATATTCATTCCAGTCGTTCCAGATGCGGGACCATTTTTTGGGACATCCCCTAGCCACATATACAGACTTTTCACGGAACATGCACCAATCCATATCCCTCTTCCAGATGGAGACTGTAGGTGCCTGTGCTGCCCCCCATTTCTGAGCAATGTTGCGTTTCGCTATCATCAATCCCAGTGTAACCCAGGTGATACGTGTGTTGTTCAGGTCAGTGGGCTCCCACACATTCAGGAGACATCTTTTGGCCTCCAGGGGGACCTCATGTGTTAACACCTCACCCATTACCTCATGTATCTTCTTCCAATACCTCTGTACATGCGTGCATTCCCATAATATATGGAGGAATGTGCCTTCACTTCCACATCCCCTTCTACATTTACCATCTTCTGCTCTTCCCATTTGCACCAAACATGGCCCTCTGATGTAGATCCGGTGCAGAATTTTAAGTTGCACCAGCCTCAGCCTGGCTGCAATGGCCAACTCCCGTGGTGAAGTTACTGCCATTGCCCAGTCTTCATCATCAAGTATAATGCCATCTCTTTCCCACTTTTCCCGTAGTTTCAGAAGGGGTTCACCAGAGTGATTCACTAACTTTTTGTAGGTGAGTGAAATGGCCTTCGTTGGTAAGTAGCCATCCAGGTGTCTGTCCTCAAGGGGTGAGGGATCGGGGGGGGGGTCACTCCCTTCTGAAGACACGATTGCAAAGCGTGCCAAACCTGCATATATCTAAAATATTCTGTGGAAGCCAAATCATATTCCTGTTGCAAGGCTGGAAATGACTTGACCTCACCCTTCACCCACAGGTCCCCGATCTTTGAAATACCTATGAGGTCCCACTTGTCGAAGCCTTTAGATGACCATAGATTCCCAAGCAATTCCGAATCCCATAGTGGAGTAGCTAGAGTTACCCTACAGTCCCACCCCAGACTTCTGTTAGCCGCCTGCCAAACTTGCACTGAGTGTTTGGTTGGTCCAGTAAGGTGGCGTTTTCCGGCGCTTGAATAGAGCGCCCGGTTGTAATTCCCTCCTGATAGTAACCAGCGATCCATCGCGTAGCCCGGATCATCTGCCCGTCTGTACGTACCGTGATTAATGGCCGTCAGATGTGCTGCCCAGTAATATTTTTTAAGGTCCGGGAGGGCAATACCCCCATCGTACCAGGTGAGATTCAATTTAGGGAGTGCTATACGCGGCTTCCCATTCCAGAGCAAGCTTCGTTCAAGCTCTCGATTTCTTTGAAGTAGCTCGCAAGGACCAAGTCTAGTGTATTTTGCAGGGCGTAGAGGAACCGGGGTAAGGACATCATCTTGAATAAGGATGCTCTGCCCAGCAAAGAGAGAGCGGAAGCGTCTTCCAACGCTCTGAGTCTCTCTTCAATCTCTGCAGGGGAGGGAGCAAATTATGAGCGAATCTACCTGCGGGGTCAGCTGTGATATAGATGCCTAGGTATTTGAAGCCCAGTGTGGTGATCTGTATCGGGCAATTCCTGGGAAGGCCAGTGAGGGGTCCCTTTAGGACGTATAACACGGATTTGACCCAATTAATTGAATACCCTGAATACCCTGAGTACCTGCCAAAGATGGCGAAAATGTCCAGTACAGCTGTGAGTGAGGCCTTTGGGGATGTTAGGAACAATAGTATGTCGTCTGCATACAATGAGATGCGGTCCTCCCACGAATCGGCCCACTTAAAACCTCGTATCACCGGGTTCCTCCTCACCCAGGAGGCCAAGGGTTCCAGGGCCAAGGCAAACAGGAGGGGAGAAAGAGGGCAGCCCTGCCTGGTTCCTCTGCTAAGACTGAACACCTCCGACTTTTTGTTATTTACGACTATCTGGGCTAGCGGTTTCGAATAGAGGAGCTGCACCCACTGGATGAATTGGGGCCCAAATCCCATTTTCTCGAGAACCGCAAATAGATACGGCCATTCGAGCATATCAAATGCCATGGAAGCGTCCAGAGATACTAATATCGCCTCCTTCTGTATGGTTGTCGCCCTCCCCATTACCCCGTGTACTCTGCGTAAATTCAACGTGGTGTTACGCTGGGGCATAAAGCCGGATTGGTCCGGGTGTACTAGATTGTTAATTACCTTAACCAGTCTATTGGCGAGGAGTTTAGCCAAGATCTTAGGCTCGGCATTTAGTTGGGAGATTGGCCTGTAGGAGGAACAATCTGTCCGAATCTTACCTTCCTTGTGAATTGTCACTAAAGTCGCTATCCTTTGATCACGGGGCAGCTCCCCTTGTTCTTTACTCTCCTCAAACATTTTACACAAATGAGGGGCAAGAATGTCTGGTCTAAGTTTATATAGTTCAATCGGCAGACCATTAGGTCCCGATGCCTTCCCAGAGTTAAGCCCCCTGATTGCCTGTACAAAAGGGGATGATGGACGGAACGTTTGAGCCAATCAAACACTCACCCCCAGTCAACTGATCTGGGTTTAATCCATCATCATTCTTTAGCTCACTCCACCACCCCAGTTCAGACATGGCCATATGCAAATCAGTCTGACCCTGTGCCTCATGGGAACAGTCCAGCCCGAACTGCCAAGCCATGTCTTCCCTGGACCGGAAACAAGCATCCTAGGACCGGTTTCTGGCATTCCAGCCGTCATCAGCCAGGCTTGCTTGAATCCAGTGGCAAAGTGAGCAAGGGACCCACGTCTGGGCATACCCCCGCCAACTTAGGGCGAACAAAGCGATACAAAAGGGGATGATGGACGGAACGTTTGAGCCAATCAAACACTCACCCCCAGTCAACTGATCTGGGTTTAATCCATCATCATTCTTTAGCTCACTCCACCACCCCAGTTCAGACATGGCCATATGCAAATCAGTCTGACCCTGTGCCTCATGGGAACAGTCCAGCCCGAACTGCCAAGCCATGTCTTCCCTGGACCGGAAACAAGCATCCTAGGACCGGTTTCTGGCATTCCAGCCGTCATCAGCCAGGCTTGCTTGAATCCAGTGGCAAAGTGAGCAAGGGACCCACGTCTGGGCATACCCCCGCCAACTTAGGGCGAACAAAGCGATACAAAGGGGATGATGGACGGAACGTTTGAGCCAATCAAACACTCACCCCAGTCAACTGATCTGGGTTTAATCCATCATCATTCTTTAGCTCACTCCACCACCCCAGTTCAGACATGGCCATATGCAAATCAGTCTGACCCTGTGCCTCCTGGGAACAGTCCAGCCCGAACTGCCAAGCCATGTCTTCCCTGGACCGGAAACAAGCATCCTAGGACCGGTTTCTGGCATTCCAGCCGTCATCAGCCAGGCTTGCTTGAATCCAGTGGCAAAGTGAGCAAGGGACCCACGTCTGGGCATACCCCCGCCAACTTAGGGCGAACAAAGCGATACAAAAGGGGATGATGGACGGAACGTTTGAGCCAATCAAACACTCACCCCCAGTCAACTGATCTGGGTTTAATCCATCATCATTCTTTAGCTCACTCCACCACCCCAGTTCAGACATGGCCATATGCAAATCAGTCTGACCCTGTGCCTCATGGGAACAGTCCAGCCCGAACTGCCAAGCCATGTCTTCCCTGGACCGGAAACAAGCATCCTAGGACCGGGCTGGACTGTTCCCATGAGGCACAGGGTCAAGACTGATTTGCATATGGCTGGGTTCAAACTGGAATGTCATGGTGAGCAAAAAAACGATGGATTTAGGCCCAGATCTCTGTACTGGGGTGAATGTATGACATTGTTCTGCATTCTGTCCATCACCTGTTGTTTTTGCATTTGTCACCCCGAGTGGGACGGGTATGCCCAGACGTGGGTCCCGTGCTCTCCATGCCACTGGAATCAAGCTATCCTGGCTGAAGAGGGTGAAACCCCGAAACCGGTCCTAGGATGCTTGTTTCCAGTCCAGGGAGGACCTGGCTTGGCAGTTCGGGCTGGACTGTTCCCATGAGGCACAGGGTCAAGACTGATTTGCATATGGCTGGGTTCAAACTGGAATGTCATGGTGAGCAAAAAAACGATGGATTTAGGCCCAGATCTCTGTACTGGGGTGAATGTATGACATTGTTCTGCATTCTGTCCATCACCTGTTGTTTTTGCCCCTGATTGCCTGTGCCACCTCATCCGGTGTGAGTGCCCCTTCCAGATATTCTAATTCCGGCGCCGAGAGTCTTGGTAGTGTTATATCACGTAGGAGGTCCAGGGAGTCCTGTGATGTGTAAGGGTTTTGTGAGGAATATATCTGTTCGAAGTGGGCTGCAAATGTATTCGCAATTTCTTGGGCGTCCGTGATCGTGCGTTCTGCCTTGTCTGTTAACTCGGGCACCAATCTGCTTGCCAGCTTTCGTTTATCTAACCATGCAATCAATTTCCCGGCTTTATCCCCTTGATCATATATTCTACCTAGCGTCTCTCTTCCCAATTCCTTGGCCCTGTTTGTCACTAAGGCTTTGTAGCTATCCCTCTTCAACTGTAGGACGTGTAGGGTCTCTGGGTTGGGTCCCTCTGCTATTACCTCTTCCAAACGGAGGATTTCTGCCTCCAACGCTTCCTCCTCCCTAACCTTTTCTTTCCTCACACCCGCTATCTGGGAGAGGGCCTGGCCCCTTACTACTGTCTTGAATGCTTCCCACAGTGTCCGATGAGAGCTCACCGACCCCACATTGTCTTGGAAGTATTGTTCTATCACAGTTTGCAGTGCTTCGCGAACTACTGGATTGCGGAGATGCCAAGGATTAATGGGCGCTACCCTTCCCACTCTGTGTTGGCCCACCACAAATTGGGCCCACAATGGAGAGTGATCGGATATACCCCTTGCCATGTGCCTAACTTCTCGTATGTGTGCCAATTGGTCTGGGGGAACCAGTAAGTAGTCTATTCTTGATTGGCTGTTATGAGCGCCCGAGTGATAGGTGTATTGGGTGGTGTCAGGGTGATATGATCGCCATGTATCCTGCAACCCCAGAGCCCCCAGAAAGTCCGGTAGCCAGCGGTTAGAAGGGCGGAGCTCTCGTGGAGGGTTTCTATCTTGGGTGCCGTTGACCACCGCGTTCAGATCTCCTCCCACTACTAGGATTCCCTCTGGTACCGTCAGCAGAATGGAGCCCAGATCTTTAAAGGCGGGTCCCTGGAGGCCCGGCGGCACATAGACCGACATAAGGGTCAACATATTTCCTTCCCATTGTCCCGTGATGCCAGTACGTATCTCCCCCCTGTGTCTACCCACGTGGACTTGACCGTCATAGGAAAGGAGTTCCTAAATAGTATACCTGTTCCTCTCGACCCCCAAGGTGAAGCCCGAATGTGCCACAAGATTGTATCCCCACCTGTCGAGGGCTTTACAAGTGTTTCCCACCAGATGTGTCTCCTGCAGTAGCACTACGTCAGGGGCATGTCTCCTAATATACTGTAGCACCACCGTTCTCTTCACTTTGTCTCCCAGACCGTTAACGTTCTAGCTCATCAATTTAAACCCCTTGTCCCATTGCGTACTCCTAGATAATTATGTGTCACCAGTATGTCTGTGCTGCAGGACTACGATGCCTTGATGATTCCATAGAAACATACAACTGTGCATTAACCCCTCCCAACTCCCCCCACCCTGCTCCCCTGCACTCTGGGCTCAGAACTGCCCATAATTACCACAATGCAGAGTGCCTGTCGCCCTAAAGTTGAACTAAGTGAAGAAAATTGGGGGTACACTCCCCTCCACCCCCCCTCCCAATACACAATGTAGATGGATCCCCCTGAGTCGGTCAGCCTCATACTTTTATTCAATGTCACACGCCCCTCGTATTTGGTTATTGAAAGTCTGTGCAAGCTGAGGGCACAACTAGAACCCAAAGGCACAGGTCAAATGTCTTGGGCCCCCATACCTCCTAGTCTCTCTGGGAGCTGTGTTCCGTTGGTTCTCTCCACCCATCTAGCCACTCGGCGGTGTCCTCCGGGGCCTCAAAGAATCTGGTCTTCCCCCCGGCCTCCACCCGAAGACGAGCCGGGAACAACATGGCATATTTAAGGCCTTTGTCTCTCAGTCTCTTTTTAACCCCCAAGAACGACCTGCGCTGCTTTTGAA
The DNA here is from genome assembly GCA_963921515.1 of Calotriton arnoldi. Taxonomy (NCBI): domain Eukaryota; kingdom Metazoa; phylum Chordata; class Amphibia; order Caudata; family Salamandridae; genus Calotriton; species Calotriton arnoldi. The sequence continues at coordinate 4,868,555 of CAWUFW010000228.1, read as the reverse complement.
CCGCCTGAGTGAAGTCTGGAAAGAAGCTAATCTCCGAGTTCTCCATACGTATGGGTGGTGCTACCCTGGCCGTCTGCAAGATGATATCTCTATCCTGATAGTTCAAAAGTCTGGCCAGTATGGGACGAGGGGGGGCCCCTGGTGTCGGTCGCCCTCCCGGCACCCTGTGGGCTCTTCGACAACGAAAATATTGGACAGGCCTTTAGGCTGAAGGTGGTTGGTGATCAGGCTTTCCACAAATAGATCTGCCGCTTGTCCCTCTGCTTTTTCAGGCACTCCAAGAATACGTACATTGTTACGTCTACTGCAACCTTCATAGTCGTCCAACTTTCCTTCGGCGAACTTGCGGAACGCCTGCAGCTCCCGAACCTCGATCTGCAGCTGGTTAGTGTCTTCTACGAGGCTTGTCGTGGTAACTTCGAGCTGTTTAACCTTCTCCCTGTTTGTGGCCAGATCCGCCCTAATTAACATGACCTCTGAGGAGATCGTGTCCGTTCTCTGCTCCAGGGACGTGCGAATCTCACAAATTGCGTCTAGAACATCTTTCAAGGTATGTTCTGGGGCACCTCCGTCCGGTCCTCCCGCAGACTTATATTTTGGTAGGTGCTGTTCGGTCATGACCGCCTTCGGGCAGGTGTACCTGTCCAGTTTGTTGTTTTGGGTGTTCTTGAGGCCCCTCGCATTCGACGTATCGGCAGGGTTAGTATGTGACGCCGTTCTGCGAGTTTGATATCCGCTCCCAGGCGTTGGTATGTTGCTTGCGGATTCCCAGGCTCTGGTAGGCCGTGTCAGCAAGTCCCCCCCTGTCCAGTGTACCACTGCAGCACTGTCTTGGTCTTCTACAATGGGTCGTTACTAGCTGGCAGATATTACCGTCGGGCCCCCCGGAAACGGTCAACTGATAACAAGTCCAATATGGCGGCTGGTTCCAGCGTTCGGATATGTCCCCTGGAAGAGTGCCACTCCTCACCGTTGCGTCGCCTCAACCGCCAGCTGTACTATGTTCTCCCGGGAGGCGCCGGTGCTGTGGGACTCTTTCTTTGTGCCTATGGGTTCATCCGCTGGGGCCCCCTCCTTCAGCTTCGTAACCTGTCACTCGTTTACCACCTCTCAACAATGGGCCTTCCACCCTGCAGTGATGTCAAGCGGGGCCGCTGCAGTTACACCTGCTAGTGGGCCACTCAGGGCAGCAGTTTCCCAGTATCGCCTCTGAGTATGCTCAGCAAGCTGCAGCTCTCGGCGTTGGAGGGGCTGCGGCGATCCCGGCGCTAAGCTCCCGGGGCCCTGTCCGTACTTCAAGCTCTCGCGGCCTCCAGGTCGTCACCGCCGCTACCCAAGTCGTTGTGTGGGAAGATCACTTGCTGGGCTCACCTCTCATCGCGGGGCCGAAAACCGGATGATGATGCGCCCTCCGTAGCCCACGTCCTCTGCAGACGAACGGCCCTCCGGTATTCACCTCCGGCCCTCCGGTATTCACCTCCGGCCCCGGACCCAACGGCTGACCGTGCCGTCGGGGGTGTATCAGTACTCCGGTGTTCACAACAGGGACTGTCTCCCTCTTCACTCGTCTGTGCAGCCGCTGCGCCCCGTCCGTGCTGCGGCCTTTCTGGGTCCTCGAGCACACTCCCGGGACTGCTTCAGGGTGTAGTCCGCCAGTCGCTACGCCGATCCGGGGCTCCCACTCACTCTAGGTCCCGGCTCTCATCGGGCAGTAGGCCGAAACTGGATGCGGCCGATTCTAAGGTTTTCCCGGTCCCAGCGCCCCGATCTTGGGCTCGTTTCACTCCTCAGGGCTTCCGATAGCGGAATACGACCTCTGGGCACGGATTAGTTAGGCGGATGGATGCGGGAAGAAAGGGTTAGCCTCGGAGAGTTCTTAGCCTGCGGCCATCTTACTTCGCCGCTTGGCCACGCCCCCCAACACATGTGACTTTTGATCAGACCCTTATGCTGAATGTTGGCAGTAAAGGCAGAGCTACTAAAGTCTTACATTACTAACTTAAGTATTTTTCATTTCTCTTATGCAGTGTAGGTGCTCAATCAAAAGTCACACCCTTGTTCCTCTTGTCTGCTGCAGTCTCATAGGCTTTAGGCAGCTTCACCTCTGGCTTTGTTCTTATGCTAACATGTTTTTTTATACCAGAAGGTTAATTCAACAGGATTTTTCCTGGTGTATTCCAGCCCAGGCTGACTAGAAGACCAGGCACAGAGGCACCAAGGTCTAATTCAGTACGAAAGAAATTGAAGTGCTTGGCCTGAATTTTAGACTGGCGATTCCACCCTGATCAACTACCGGCATGGGCCTATCACTCGTCAACTACATGCTCTACTATTGACTTCACAATGGCATCCTTGTCCCTCTTTGCTTTAAAAAATACATTTTGAGTTGAAGATAAGCTGGAAAGTGACCACCGTCCACCGGTTCTTGAGCTCGACATTAAGTGTTCCACACATGAGCCACAAATCATCTGCCTGGCAATTTGGAGTCAATCAACCTCCAGAGGATCCGATGGACCAAAAAAACAATCAACTCAATCGAAAGTACTAGTATGAATTATACAATGGTCACTCACACATATTGAGACAAGACCTAAATGACCAAGCTAGGCTAGAAAATTTGCGACCTTAAAAAAAAAATGTATAAAAAAACTCCTGTGGTAGAAAAGTTGTTCGTCAGACCAGGCATTTTGGGCCAAGGCTCTTTTCCTTAGTAGGGAATCAAATTCTAGGGACTTCAGGAGAACGGTAAATGGCTTAAATGGAGCTCCAAATGTGACATACAACTCATCTATTTCAGAATCAAGTTGGGCCCATTATTTAAACATTTTTTGTGTTCTACAACAGGCAATAACCTACTGCTAGCAACAGGAAGAGGACCAATTGCAGGGGCACCTTCCTATGCATTTATAAATTCTAAAGCTTCAGAACCTGCCGTTTCAGACGACGGGTTACCTTTCACTCAAAAGCAAGTCCTAAAAGAGATACAGGTCGGTTGATGCGTTGGCGCACCAGCTCCAAATAGCATCCTTCAGGCTCCGTACAAAGTTAACCCCACGCCTTTGGGCAAAGCAATGATCTCAGTTCTCAACAGTGTCATGGTGCTCCTAGCAATCTTCGTCTCCTGGAGAGGATCAGTGATTACCCCTATCTACAAAGGAGGAGACAGGCAGCAACCTGAAAACTACAGACTAATTGCCCTCCTTCATAACAAGGCCAGGAACTTTGCTGGGTTGGTTCTGCAGGAGCTAACTGAATGGGCGGTAAGGAAAAATATTATACCACAGAATTAAACCGGTTTCACCTGTGGAGTAGGGACCACAACAAATATCCCGGTACTCCCTCTCCTAATTGATAAAATAAAACTGAATCAATTATCACTTCATCTGTGCTTTGTTGATTTTAGGTCTGCATTTGACTGCGTTCGACACAACCTTCTTTGAGCAAACTTTTGTCTTGGGCCATTCCACCGACATTACTAAAAGCAATACAACTGCTCTACTCGGGCACATGAGTAAGAATAAAAATTGGTGACGGCTCCACTCTTTCGAGGAAGATCTACATCCAAGAGGGTTTGAAACAAGGACATGTTTTGGCCCCTTACCTATTTAACTTATTTCTGGCTGACCTGTCAAAGGCACTTGACATAGTCAATTGCCTTCCGTCAAAATTAGGATGTCTACCAATCTAAAATCTTATTAGTCAAACAAAAGTATGCCTACAGTGCCTTATTGATGAACTCTCAAGATACACAATAGTGTGGCAATTAATCCGAAAAAAATCAAGATCATGGCCATAAAAAACAGCAGGCAGAACAACTCTTATGGTTACCTGCACAACCAACAGCTGGAATATGTAAAAAAGTACAAATATCTCTCATTTGATGACAGAGAAACCTTCCTTCCATACAGTGGAAGTTACAGCGAAAAAGTGTGTCTTAATAGTTGCCTTTCAAACCTAAATAAAACCCTTGGTCTGTCCTACCTTTGACCCATTGTTAAAGATTGTTGCTGCCAAACTGCTACCAACATTTAAAATATGGCAGCAAAGTCCTCCGCGGGCAGGATGTCACCACTCTTGATACATTAATTTTGAAAACCTATAGGCATCTCTTTAGCTTACGCCTCCCCGCTCGAATTCGTCTGGAGTTCGGGCTGACCAATCAGTCAACTGTAAGGATGGGGCTTACCTTAAAACTTGGCAGAAATAAAGATCATCCCTTGATGACACCTTTAGTAAAACCTTATGGCTAGAGCTATCCAGAAACCAAAGTGGTTTGGCTGTGTCTAGAATCTGCCATTAACACTCTGGGGTCACGACGGCTGTGGAAACTTAACATTGCTCCTGCAGTTTTAAAAAAAGCAATAAATTGCTAACAAGGAAGCAGTCAGCGACTGAGGATAACCCCATATTAGCAAAAAGATCCCACTGGTGGATGTATTAGAATGATTATAAAACCCTTAAACCCCAGAGCTACTTAATCGCAGGCTGGAACCCACATCTAAAGAGGAAATTTATGGGATTCTGCTCTGGCCATCTACCTGCAATGTTGCACAGTTTACCCTGGCTTCAGCAAGAGGCCACAAGCTCCAGTCGACTATGTAGGACAGGTGTTGAAGATTTGATTCACCTTTTATGTATTTGCCCCAAACTTCTAACTAAAAGGAGGGCCCTTCTAAGAATGCCTTTTAACAACGGGCGCATCCGCTCTTGTAGACAAGCAGTCTTAGCTTGCTTTAACTCCCCGGACATACCTCTAAACTGCTAATTCACCAAATTCCTCATAAAAGTGGACCAAAAACGCATGGTGACGGAAGAATACCGTAACTCTGATCACTTTTTAATGTTCAATGATATTGTATTTTATATTGTGATTTGTATGACAGTTTTTCTAAATCACTTTTATTGATACTTGCAATCGAAAAAAAATTCTTTTTTTAAATATGCAAATATTTGAATTAATTGTGCTTAATAAAATATATAACATTCTATACCAAAAGGACAGCCTTCCCAGCTTAACACATCTCTCTACAATTTTAGATTTGGTTACAATCTAATGGCCTGATGTGTCAAAGGATTTTACCCATTCTGTGTCTATGGAGAAAGACGTCAATACTGAATGAACCTTAGTGCCTAGTGGAAGCGCAGTTCTTATTTAAAGAGTGCTATGCTGATTATAAGACGGCGTGAAAATTTATGCTCCTGCTTATATGACTGGTTTACTTAGAGTTCATTCTGCTTTTAGAGGCAGTCAGCAGACTAGGGCACAACTCAGCTAAGCAGCACTTCATTGTCAAGCAGGTGGACAAAGTCCTCTGCCCTTTTAGGATGGGCTAGGACATTTGTTATTTACTGAGATATAAGCTGTGTTATTCGCAAGATAAACAAATGCTAGTACCTTCAGAAAGCAAATGCAAGCACGTTTGGGGTGATGCAACGTTGTTGAGCAGAAGGGGCGTGGTGGACATTGTTTCTCCATAACTCATGCTCCAGTTCCAGCCTGATCTACTTCTTCCCTGGGACTCCATATGTCTTCCAGCATTTAGGACCCAAAGCAGATAAATGGCATGCTTCTCTTTTAGAACCAATTGAGGACAGACTGATGGACTGTCAGGCATTCTATGTTACAATATATTTAGCTTTGGTTTATGAAGAATGTTGTTAAAGTGCAGGAACTAAGATGGAGCCAGAAAATCAGTATTGGCTTTAGTGTTGCAGAAAAAAGAAAACCAAATCCTTATAATTTTTTTAAGGAGGACGCAAATTAGAGAGGTGCCAACACAAATGAAAGGAGTTAGCATTTGTACGCTAGTGTCATGTTCGCACATCTCTTCTCTCTTTAACCCAGGCATCAGCAAAGACTTATCGGTCCTAGGTGTTGGAAAGAGGCTTGGCGTATCATGTACACATTTCATATGTTCATTTGTCACAAGCCCCTTGCTTCTGAAGCAGATTGGGTAAGCGTGTGCTGTATTGCACACACGTTGCATGCATACCAGCACCTGTCTCCTGTGAGTTTGAGGCTTCCTCTTAGACCCGGGTGTTGAAGGAGGTAGGGCATGTGTACGATGGTGTGCATCCTCACACGAGCTGCTAATCGAATACCACGAGAAAGCATTCATCCCAGGTTGGAGAGGTTAAGTGAAATTGTGCGCTATCATCCACATGTCGCCTAGCCACCAGCCCCTGTCTAGTTTGAGGTTGGTGCAATGTGTAATCCCAGTACCATAATGGAAATGGGGGCATTGCAGGGTTCCTTGTGCACCAACCTCTCCGTCATTGATCGCTAACATGTTGTGAAGGCACCAGCCGCTCTCATTCAGCACCCCAGGTCTAAGCAGATGTGTTGGGGCACAAAAAGCATTCACAGCAGCAATGCAACTCACCTCTAGAGCTCTGCCTTGCCTTGCCTTGCCTTGCAGGCCATGGGCCTGCCCCCTGGGCTGCAGCAGCAGCAATTCAAGCAGGAAGATATTTTCTTCCTATTCAACATAGCGGTTCATTGTTTTTACTTTGGCACAGTATGGATCAGTTGTTCCCCTTGCCAAGATGGCTGATTATGAAACCATTGTGTCTTTGGACACTGGCCATAAATTAGGTGGTATTTCTTGTTGATTCAGTGGATATTAGAGACTCTAAATATGGATGGGCACTTGCCCCACACCAAAAGCGAATAAATGTTCTCCGGATTCTGGCTTCTAGGGCGCCAATGCACCACCTTGTGTAATTTTATTTGTGATGTACACTGAGGTTGTAGAAGGGGTTTCCACTGCTCCAAAGCGGCACGGTCTTTGAGGACTGTGTACTCATTTACGTTTGCCAATCCCAAGTGTGTGGGCGTACATTTTTGTTTCCATTCTTGAGCAATGCTCTTTTTTTGATATCTTTACAACACTGTTGTAGGAACACTTTCAGGGCAAAATGCCCCATCCTACCCAGTGCATGTGTGTTTTAGACTTAAGAAATTAGATCACCTGAACCTGTTTTTGTGCCTGTGATAGCAAGAAAAACAATTCTTTGTAGGGATTTATTTAGTACAGTTTTACTTCTCACTTGTGGCTCACAGCTCCTGTAAAGGTCTAAAGACATGTGAATCAATGTTACAGTGTGACGAGGTGCCTAGAGACTGCTTTCATTGTTTTGCCTGCTTCATGTATTTAAAAAAATAAAATAAAAATACATACTAAACAATTCATAAATAAAAAGTACATACATACCTGCAGTCCCTGGGGTAACCCCTTTATCGAATGGTCTGCTCAGCTGTTACTCAGTTTTGCTTCCAAAAACTATAGCATACAGCATGGGTCAGCCCACTTCAGCGACTGACTGTCTTGTGCAGTGACTGATTGTATTTTCCCTCACCACATGAGTACATTTCTCTGAAAAGAGGTGCATATCCTTGCCACGGATAGCAAGCCAATATTCTACTTGGTCAATGCGTTTATTTCTCTTCTTTATTTATTTATTTTTTGTCACCCGTGTGTGTTTAAACCATGTTTTCAGGTTACAGTAATTCAAAGCCATTAGTAATTTTTCCTTACCCCCAATCAATATAATATTTACCAGTGAAATGTATTAAAACTAAAAAGAGTTTGTATAACTATTCGAGGTATGCTTGCCTCCTAGGAAGTACCTGTAGTCCTTTTTCAGATTTTATGTGGAGGTTACTTTTCTTAATAAGTTTTTATTTTTTTATTTCTTTTATTTCAAGCACATGGTCACCAAGTTTGGGCGGAAGTATGTTTTTGTTTTCTTCGATTCATTTCTGTGGCATATGCTTCCAATATACTTTTTCAGGTCAAAGCCTACCAAACCGTGCAGCTGTCTGGTTTGCTAATGACATCTTGGGGACATTTGGAAAGCTTCCCTGGTAATGCATTCCGCCCATTGTTTACCATTGGGCAGGTTCTCGTGCCAACTCCCCCTGTGACAGTTCTGTCCAGCTTGCCCGCAGTCCGCTCCCCTCTGCTGCCTGTCTACCTGCTGCCCTCTGTCTGTGCTTCCTCTGCTCATTTCTTGCTCTGTTTTGATTTTCTGCTCATTTTCTGCCCTCTGTTTTGCCTTTTCTGTTTGATTTTCTGCCCACTGTTTTGCCTTTTTTGCTAGTTTCTCTGCCCTCTGTTTTGCCTTTTCTTCTCGCTCGTTTTTCTGCCTTCTATTTTGCCTTTTTCTGCTAATTTCTTCCCACCGTTTCCTCAAGAGCTGGCTTTTTGGCGGAGGCCTCACACCCAAGTGCCCGGATGCCCCCAGGGGTGACAGTGCCGCACTATACAAATGCTGATTGATTGGCTTTGTGGTTTGTAACTCACATTTGCTTCCTTTCAATTTGCTGGCTTAATTTTTTTAGGTTGTCCAGCTTGAATTTGTCCCTTGTGTAGCCCATACCCTATTTACTGTACTCTCTCATCAGTGCTCGATATCTGTAAACAGCCCTTTAAACTTGTTCTTATCTTGTCACATTTACTGTGCATTTAAAGACTGAGGTCAAATGTCCGGCTCTGCCTTCCGAGGGAGCTTGGTGTTTACTTTTCTTTCTCTGATTTCAAAGTGAGTGGATTTATATGACAATCCTACTGGCTACTGGGGGTATGCCGTAGGAAGGCTGAATAATGTTTTTTTTCTTTCTAGCAATCAACAACCTTTACATGTCTGTAAATGACCTGTGCAGATATTTCAGAATAAGGTGGTAATTCTGAAGTGTTTGGAAACAAATATGTTAATACGATCAAAACAAATCAATACACTAACTAGGTGATGACAATTCAGCATACTTTTTTTAGTAAAACTGTATGTCTGTGCAAATGTAATGGTCATTTTCATTGAAGATTTGTTGTCTCTAATGGCAGTGTGCTACCACACCATGCATACTCTACTTTACGCCACTCCACTGAACTCTACTGTGCACCACTCCACTCCTTGCCACTGAACTCTACTGTGCACCACTCCACACTGCACGCTACTCTGCACCACTCCACGCTAATGCTCTCCACGCCACTCTTCTCTGCACAATTGCACTCTACACCACTCTAGTGCATGCCACTCTACTCTGGATGCCTCCACGCTGCTCTACAACACTGCACTCTATGCCAATGCACTTTACTCTGTACCACTGCACTCAACGCCAATCCACTCTATGCCACTTTATTCTAGTCTGCACCACTGCACTCTACGCCACTGCACTCTACTCTGCACCGCTCCACTCTACTGTGCCCCACTCCATTCCACTCTACCCCACTCCACTCTACAACAATATACTCTATGCCACTGCACTCTACTCCACTGCAATACATGCTGCACCACTCTACTCTGCACCACTCTACACCACTGCACTCTAAGCCACTCTACTCTAACCACTGCACTCTACAAAACTGCACGCTACACTTTACTCAATTGCACTCAATGCCACTCTATTCTGCTCTGCACCACTGTACTGTACACCAATGCTGTCTACTCCACTCAAGGCCAATGCACTCTACGTCACTCTACTATACACCACTGCACTCTACAACACTACTCTGCAGTACTGAACTCTACTCCGCTCTACTCTATGCCAAGACACTCTACTCCGCACAACTCTACGCCAATGCACTCTACACCACTCTACTCTGCATCACTTCACTCTACGCCACTGCACAACACTGTATTCTCCGCTCTGAAATCTATGCCACTTTACTCTATGCAACTGCACTCTTCGCCACTACACTCTGAATCACTCCACTGTATGCTACTTCCCTCTACCACTCCACTCTCCGCTACTCTGCTCTGCAGAAAACTGCACTCTCCGCCACTGAACTCTATGCTACTCTACTCTATGCCACTGCATCCTACGCAACATTACTCAAAACCAGTGCACTCTGCGTCACTCTACACCATTGCACTTTATGCCACTCTAGCCTACTCTGCATCAGTGTACTCTACATCCTCTGCTCTACACCACTCTATCCCTATGCATTTTATGCAACTCTACTATACACCACTGCACTCTCCGCCACTGAACTCTACCCTGAAACAATCTACTCCATGCCTCTGCACTCCATGCCACTCCACTTGACACTACTGCAGACTGTGCTGCACTTCACCCTACACCACTCTACTGTACGCCATTGCACTCTACCCCACTTTACTCAAAACTAATACACTCTACTCCGCTTTACTCAAAACCAATGCACTCTATGCCAATCTACTCTGCACCACTACACTCTACTCTACGCCACTCTTTATACCAGTGCACTCTACATCACTGCACTCTATGCCACTCTATTCTACTCTGCACCACTGTACCGTATGCCTCTGATTTATGCCACTCTACACCACTGCACTCTACGACACTCTACTCTGCAACACCGCACTCGGCTACTGCACTCTACCCTGCACCACGCAACTCTACACCACTACACTCTACACCACTCCACTGAATTCTATGCAATCCACTCTAGTCCACTCTGCACCACTGCACTCTATGCCACTGGACTCTACCCTGCACTACCCGACTCTACGCCACTTCACTCTACTCTGAAACAATCTACTCTATGCCACTGCACTCTGTCACTGCACTCCATGCCAGTGTACTCTATGCTAAGGTACTCTACTCCCAATGCACTCTACACCACTGCACTCTCTGCCAATCTACTCTGCACCACTGTACTTCATACCACTTCTGTCTAGGCCACTCTACGACACTCCACTCTGACACTCTACTCCATCAAACTCTGCTCCACTCTGACACTCTGAGATGCTCTACACAACTCCCTTTACCCCACACTGTGCCACTTTACTCCACTCTATTTTGACACACTACTCCACTCTATGCCACTCCACTCTACGCCACTCCACTTTGACAATCTGCAAAACTCTACTCGACTGCATTACTCCACTCTATGCCACTTCACTCTACAACAATCTACTCGCGATGTACGCCACTCCACGTTACTTTACCACACTCCACGACACTATGCCACTCCACTGCCACTCTACAACACTCTGCTCCACTCCCTTCCACTCTACTGCCTCCATGACACTCCACTCCACCCTCATTTATGCCACTAATGATTAGCCATGCTCAACAGAATGTACGTTGGTGTACTTAATGTCTAAAACACATTAGCAATGCCAATAGCTCTTGAATAGGTGAGACCTATTGGCTTTACCAATGCTTGGTTAAATTAACCGTCACACCCACTTGCCAAGGTCAGACCTACTGGCTTGTTCAATGCTTGTTTTAAGTTCCAAATAAGGAGTATATATTCAGCGAGTGTGGGAATAGTCAGCAACACTCAACAAACATTATTTCAACAGTTTTGAAGAAAAGGTTACCTGTCTATGAATCTCCTCGCAATGCATACTTTTTTTTTTTTTTTAAATGTTTTTATTGAATTTTGAACCAAAAACAAATACAGAAAAATAAAATAAGACAGATCACACAATCAAGTATCACATTTGGTTGGATACAGAGGAGGTTGCAGAGGTCCAGGCCAAGAAGGACCGACCCAACATACAGCGACTTTACATCTCACCAGGCAATGATAGATAAATGTACAATAAATCAAATCCATACAGACAGGAAGCCATATCGGCCTCTAACACTGCCTCCATTTGGAGCCCTGTTTCAGCAGTAGAATTGGCCCAATCATCTAACTAACCAGCACATCCATCCTCCCAGTCGCCCAATATCTATCCAGGATATATAGCATTCAATCGTGATTCTCATTGCTATCTTGACGTGACACTTGGTATTGTGCAAATAGATCCCAGAAACTTGTCGGCCGGCTGCAGGGAGGTAGCAATTAGTTATAAGCCTCCGACTGGGTATTACAATACATCATATTTTTTTCCCACTCTGCAACTGTTGGTACAGGGCCTCGCATCCAGCGCATTGCAAGTCTACGTTTCGCCAGAAGCCGACCCATGGCGACCAATTTATCGAACATTTTTCCGGAGAGGTTTCGTGTAGCCCAATAGCGCCGGAAGGGGTCTGGGGTAAGAGATAGTCCAGCAATATCATTTAGTGCCTGAAAGATGTTTCTCCAGAATTCCCCCACAGGGGGACACTGCCAGGCAACATGAAAAAAAACGGCTCCTGGCATGTCACATCACTCACAGCAATCAGTGTCTCGTAGCCCATACCGACATAGTCGTTGTGGAGTGAAATGAATCCTGTGTAAGAATTTAAAATGGGCCAACCTATGGCGGCCATTCAGAGAGACCTTTCGCGTGGCCTCACAGCAGTAATCCCAGATATCATCCGAGAGTGGGACCCCGATGTCCGTTTGCCACGCCAGCCGCGCCTTAGTGTACGAAGTGGTCTTGGTAAGTTGTGACAAGGCGTAGAGGCGAGAGACTAGCTTAACGGGTGACTTTGAGCGCAATAATATGGATAGGGATGGGATCTCTGATGGCTCTAGGAGCTCATCGCCTAGCACCGCGCGCAGAGCATGGCGAGTCCTAAAGAAATAAATTTGCATCAGTGTGGAGGGCCTTGTTACACCAGCGATCATCTCTTCCCAGGATCCCACCCTACCATGTTTAAACAGGTCTCCCATTTCGTGTATACCAAGACTGTTCAACGAGCTAATAGCCCCTCGCTCTGAGCTGAGAGTGAACCACTGACACCACTCCACCCTTAAGAATGGCGAGTATAATTGAGCCCCAGCCTGCATCTTAAGCAGCACGTTCCAAGCATGAACTATGGAGTTTACCGAATCCAATACACCACAGCGTCTGATAGGCGGCTTAGTTAAAAAATGTGGCAAAGGGTCCGGACTAGCAGCAACCTTTTCAATCTGGAGGTGTGGTAAATCATGCGGGCCATGGACCCAGCAATGGGCATGCGAAGCCTGCGCCACCCTATAATAAAGTTCCAGATCTGGCGTGCCCAGGCCTCTCGCTGTGTAAGGTAAAGTGAGGATGTCCAGTGCTACTCGCGGAGTCTTGCCCGCCCAAGCTAGCTTAGTCATCAAAGTACGCAGCTCTCTGAACATATGCTGGGGCACTACTATGGGTATATTGACGAAGAGAAAAAGGAAGCGGGGGAGCACCACCATTTTCATTAGGGAGATCCTACCCACCAGCGAAAGCGGAAGCCGAATCCATCTGTCTATATCATCGCCTAATTTGGCAATAGCTCTGCCATAATTTGCCTTAATTACTTGGTCCGCATCGGAGTGGACCTGGACTCCCAAGTCGCGAACCGGCTCGGATGTCCACTGGAGTGGGAAGTCAAGAGGAGTGGGCACTGTAGCCGGAGTTAACGGAAAAATTATGGATTTGTTCCAATTAATCTTAAGGCCCGAGAGACCACCAAAGCGTAACACTTCTCGAATTACCGGGGCACGGTGGACGTCTGGGTCCCGGACATACAAGAGCATGTCATCCGCATAGGCCTAGACAATTAAGTTGTATTTAGGGAAACAAAGCCCTCTGTGCCCATGATATTCCCGCAGCGCCCCCAGCAAGGGCTCGGCGGCCACCGCGTACAACAGAGTGGATAGGGGACATCCCTGTCGAGTGCCCCGCGATATTGAAACTGGGGAAGAGACCGTGTCTCCAGTGCGCATCCGTGCAACTGGCGAGTTATAAAGCACCGACACCAATTGCAGGAAGACCTATCCATACGTCGCAAAACAGCGAGCATAAACTTCCATTCAATTGAATCGAAGGCCTTCTCTGCGTCTAAGAAGACTGCAGCCGCCTTTACCTCTAGTCGAACATGCTGAAGGGCACCAAACACAGTCCTGAGATTGTATGAGAGCATGTGGCCCGGTATAAATCCGGCCTGCTCTGGACCGACCAATAGGGGGAGTAATGGAGATAGACGATTAGCCAGTATTTTAGCAAATATTTTTGTGTCCACATTAAGTAATGAGAGTGGCCGGTAAGAGGAGCATTTTTGGGGGTCTTTATCAGGCTTCAATAATGTAATAATCAGAGCCTCGCGCATGGAAGGGGGCATGATCCCATCTATTCCCATCTCTTGATACAGGGTACTCAGGTGGGGAATCAATATGTCACTAAAAGCTTTGTAAAAAGACACCGTCAGCCCATCTTGCCCAGGGGCACTGCCCCCCCGCACAGAGTTTAGTGCCAGTCGTATCTCCGTGATCTCAACAGGGCGCATTAGGAATTCCCGATGCCAGTCTGTCAACCACGGGAGCTTGATGTATTCAAGATAATTCAATATGTCATCATCACTAGGGGCAACCTTAGAGCTGTATAGCTCTTGATCGTATCTATAAAATCGATTGTTAATATCCACCTGCTCTGTCAGGATAGAGCCCTCCTCATCAACCAGCTCTGCAATGCTACCAGCCTCTGATCTGCGGCGGGCCAGTGCCGCCAGCACCGAGCCCGGTCTGTCGGCCTCCCCATAGCTTCTAGCTGTAGCATATTTGCCCATATGTTTGATTTCGCTATCTGCCTCCTTATGGTATTCTTCCAGTGTGGTTTTTAGCAGTTCCCGTGTCTGAGGATCATTACTAACGGCTATCTCTGCCTCAAGCTTAGCCATTCGGGATTATAATAGAGCAAGCCTGTCTCTAATAGAACGTAGAACCCCAGCGTGCTTGCTAATAGCAACGCCCCGAATAAAGACCTTGAACGCCTCCCAAATCGTGGCAAAGGAGTCTACTGAGCGGACATTCACAGTGAAAAATTCTGTGATCGCATCAGTTAACTCGGATTTAAAAACTGTGTCCAGCAATGAGTATGGCGGAAATCTCCACAAAAAGGGAGGAGGACCCCGCAAGGGCACATTAATCACTAGTAAAATGGGTGAGTGGTCCGAAAAAGAACGAGCCAGGACTGAGCAGTCCTGAATCTTAGTCATTTGCGCCCGCGAGATGAGCCAGTAGTCTATGCGTGTGTGGATATCATGGTGCGCCGAGTAATGTGTGAACCCGCCCCCTTCGCGAGACCTTGCTCTCCATACATCCACCAGTTGCATTTGTAAAGCTATGTCAGCAATGGCCCTAGCAGAAGCAGACGGAGGTCTGGGAGGGCCTTTCGAGCGATCAAGCGCTGGATCTAAAACACAGTTAAAATCTCCTCCCCAAAACAACGGCAATGGGTTGCGGTCTCTGGGGAGTGCAAATATGGACTGATAAAACTGTGGGTCATCATAATTCGGGCCATAAGAGTTAACAATGAGGAAATTCTGCCCCTTACCGTAACACCTGGATATGACATATCTACCAACTTGGTCGGTCTCACATTCCTCTAGTTGGAGCCCAGATTTGGGATTAACCCATGTCATCACACCCCTGGAGTGTGAAGTAAAACCCGCAGCATGGAATGGGCCTGTTAATCTGCTACCTGTGAGCAACGCACATCCAGGGTGCAGATGAGTCTCCTGAAGCAGAGCAATGTCGACCTCCTTCCGTTTCAAGTACGCTAGGATTTTGCGCATCTTCCTATGATCATTGAGGCCCCTGACATTCCATGTCATGAGGCTCAAACGCTTAACATGCCCCTGCCCCGTGTGATGCCGTGCCATGCAGGAAATTCTTGCAATTGGTGTTGCTACCCTGTGTTACTGCACGTGTAGCCCCGCTCATTACGGACACAATAATGTATGTGATCTGCAAAAAAATAAATAACAGAAAATCCCCAACCCCTCCCACGCCATGCACACCCCAACTAGGCAAAGGCGGACATCAACCCTCCGTGTCACAAAAGAGACAATATGAAACTGAAAAAATACCATGCATATGCAACAATAAACCCCCATAGATGCAAAGAAAAACAGCGTGTAACGCATTGGGGCGGATGTTACCCAGCAATACCACATTAGTCCACCCCCCCGCCTCGCCACCAAATAGCAATTATAAAGCTTCTGTTGTAAGAGTATAGCAATTAGTAGGAGACACAACAGTTCCTGAATCATATGGCTTCCCAGTATTAGAGCGCCAATCAGGTCACCCCGCGCTCGGCAGCCCACATAACGAAGGAATAACAACCCACTGTACGGTACCCAAGGAGGAAAGTCACTTATTAAACAGCACAGTATAACAGTAAAACTCTTAGCAAAAATATCGGAGCACTCATCGTAATTCAATAACAATTGGGACTTAGAACCAGGAGCGATATGGACGGGACCAGCTTTTCCCCTTCCTCATCAATCATTGTCAACTAGGCTACCAGACGCATCATCTGCACGAGTGCTTTCCTTTTGTCCCTTCCCCTGCTTGCCAACTTTGTCCCAGTCTTTGAGGGCTTTTTGAAGGGACTGTGGGTCTGAAAATATCTTGGCTTTCCCATCAAATAACACCCTGAGACGTGCTGGGTACAGCAAAGCGTATTCAATGTGCTGATCACGTAGCTTGCGTTTCAGGGGTGTGAATTGTCTCCTGGCCTCTTGAACCTTAAAAGTAAAGTCCGGAAACGGAGAGAGAGATGCCCCCTCATACTGCAAGTTGCCCAGTTCTTTCGCCCTCCGTAACGCGGCGTCCCTGTCGCGATAGTTCAAAAGTTTTGCAATAATAGGCCGCGGAGGGGCACCAGGCGGGGGTCTAGGACCCAGTGAGCGGTGCGCCCTCTCCACGACAAACATAGGGGAGAAAAGATCCGCACCCAGCAGAGTTGTGAGCAATTTTTCGACAAAGGTCTCCATGTTGCCCGTCGCAGTAGATTCAGACAGGCCCGTGATTCGCAGGTTACTGCACCGTGATCTGGCTTCCAAATCTTCAGCTCTGTCCTGCAGGGCAACCAGGGCTTTCTCCACACGTTTCTGGGCATCGTTGGAGTCAGTTTGGGCCTCCTCAGTTTCCGTGATACGCCGCTCTGCCATATCAAAACGTTCTGAATGTTTGTCAACCCGCTCAGACATTCTGTCCATTCTATAGGCCAAAGTATCGATTTTAGCATCAATCACCGACAAACCTTGCTGCATGGACGCTATTATCTGCTTGATGTCTCCAATAGGATCCTCTGCGGGGTTTTCAGGCTCCGACATCGCGGAATCCGCAGCGTCCTCACAGCGTCTGGACTTGCGCTGTTCAAAATTGATCTTTGGCTGGGTCTTGTCCGGCTTGCCCATCTCGGCGCCCCCAGGCCTATAGACACTCTGGTAGTAAATCCAGTCAACGATCCTCCCTGGGCTAGTGATCGTGCGCGCCGCCCCCAGGTTGTCTCAAGCCAGGACCAGGGCATGCCAGGACAAGTGTCAGTGGGAGATACCTGCTAGGATGTAGATCTGCCAGCAGCACTGGGTGTCTGCCGAGTATGGACTCCACTCTCTCACCGCGAAGCAGGAGGGACCGTCGTGCAGAGCGGGTGGTGCGAAGCAGGCCAAACTAGGGGCTTCTCGCCCAAGCGGCGACAGTGAGGTAGCCCCCTTGCACTAAAGGCGGGCAGAGGAGAACAGCGCCAGACAGCCAGAAACAAGGTCCCCTTAGCCTGTGGCGCAAGGGCAAAGCAGCAATGCACCCAAAGCGCCGGCAGTGCCGCCGATGGTCAGGCCGGTCTGCGTGTCCCACTCAAATGGGCATCGGAGCTCACCTTTCGTGTGCGAGCCCCCAGTATGCCCCTCCGCAGCAATCCGCAGCGTCTGAGTGCCGCCGGCAGGGAGTCTCGCATGGCAGGGCCCCGCTCTCGGCCGACTCTGTTCAATATCCGTGCTGGATCAAGGCCGCGGGTGACGCTGCGTACGTCGGCAACGCCGCGCGTCGGTGCAGGGCGCCTCGGAGCGAAACTCGGTATCTATCGGGGCAATTCTCTGTCCAGGCACATCATTCGAGTCCCCAAGCAGTGGGCAACACTCGACCAGCACTCCTGCATGGAAGTACAATCTACGAAGCTTCTAATTCCTGTCGGATGGTGTCGGTGGCCGGCGGAGCTCGATCGCGGAGCGGCCATCTTTAGGCCAGGCAAGCTCCGCCCCCTCGCAATGCATACTTTGGTCTAAATGGTAAAATGGATGCTTGGGGTCAAGGTATACACTATTTTTTAGCTAAAGAAAACAGAGAGCTTGTGGTGCTTCTGGTCGTCTAGGAGAAGATATATCGAGCCAGAGTAGAGCGCCATCGGTTTGATCATACAACCAGGAAATTAGCTAAAAACCATACGAAGAGCAAGCACAGTGCTTGCAAACTGCATGGGATCGAAGGATGATTCTGCTGCTTCTGCAGTCATCAGTAACTATTAAACAAATCAAGATGAAGACATGTTGAAGTGACTTTGTTTACTGCTCGCCAAAGTTGTATATCGATAAATTGTATTCCGTTGGCTGTTTTGTTATAGCAGTGTTGTTGGTGATGGTGTTTATGACAGTGATGATGTTTGAGGACGATGTATGTAGGAAAAAGGCAGGTACCTATTCTATTGTATGGGGACGACGCAGTGCTGATCGCCCACACAGCAAACGGGGTCCAGATTTTACTGGATCTATTCCTAGAGTTCATGAGGGACCTTGATCTTCAAGTTAATTACACAAATATGATGTGTGGTCGCCCGAGCACTAAGTATAACAATTTTAGCATGGGGTGGTCATACTTTAGTAAAGGTTAAAGATTTTAATTACTTAGGAATTCTTTTTAACAATTCTCTTAGTTGGGTGCCCCTTTTAACCTCAAGGCTGCAGCTTTTTAATAGGAACATTGAAGCTTTATTTAGATTTTCCAGAAAACTACAGAATAAACCAATACTAGAAATGCTGAGCCTTTACAGGTCCAAGTGCACCTCGGTTGGTTTATATGGTGCCCGGCTGTGGGGTCTAAGCAAGGCTGGGATCCGTCAAACAGCTAAAAACCGTTTTACTCGAAGACTGCTTTCTATTCCAGGCAGCACATCCATTTTAACTTGTCATGAGGAACTAGGGCTGACATACCTGGAAGACCTCATTGGCCTTGCTTCCCTATTACTCTGGATTAAAATGTGGGTTACAGCTGAGAATGTTTTGATCAGAACTTGCCTGGCTAAGTGCCTTTTTATTCGATAAAGCTTCCCAGATACCATGGCTTTCCTAGATAATAAACACATTTAAGGCATTAGGCCATGGGGACCTGTTTGACAATCCCTTCTTGCTTAAACCCAAATATACATTGTCAAAAATTTTACCTGAATCACTGTATGAACATTCGTTTGGAAGGTGCCCAGGCCATGGATTCTGTTACTGGGTATACTCGTGTTTCTACAACACGCAGCATTGAGCCCTATTTAGGGTGGATTGAGAATCCCACATATCGACACTGGTTAACTACTCTAAGATTGGGCACTCTGTATTTTAAATTTGCCTTTTCATCTCCAGGGTTCAGGAAAGGGGAGCTTTCGCCATGTGGGTGCGACGGGTTTTCTATACAGAGCACTTTCCACTTTACCTTATTTTGCACTTTATACACGGGGCTTAGATGCTCCTTTTTAGTACTGATTTTCCGCAAGTCAAATTTTCTAAACATGAAGAGGGGCAATTCTTGCAATCTTTGGGCTCAAGGGATCTGTGCTTTTCATTATTACATTTTATAAAATGATCTTTTTACATCTGGAAACGTTAAGGAACCTAAGGTATTATTTCAATAGATGCTTTTTAGTATACCTTAGTTGTTTTTAATTGCTTTTTTATCATTAAGGTACCGAATGTTAAAAATTCGTATTATTTTTTAGGACTGATTACCTATGAGCACCGAGTTTGGACGACCTTATGTTTTATTGTAGCTTTTGCGCTTTGCGGTTATCTTTTGTAACTGCATTGACTGACCCCGATTAATAGAACAGGGTTTATCTAGGTGAAGCCGAGATATTGAGAATAAACGAATCCATTGATGGGAGCACATAGCGAACCCTAAGTGAGGTTTTTGTCCTCCTGTGTTTTGCTTTATTTTCCTTTTTCTCTTTGAGCTCCACTTTTATAGGCCATTTAGTCCTAATGTTTTTTGGCCAGCCGCTTGTTGTATCGTAATAGAATCTGTCCCTGCTCCAGGCCATTTTCAACATGCTTTTAAATAGTTTTTAGCTATAACATGCCTTTGCTATTTGAAAATGTGTTTCACGACTTATATTCTTAAGCTGCCTGCACTTTGTTGTCTGGGGGCTAGGTTGAATATGCTCATCTGAGCTCCTTTTGTTCTTGCTTTAATTTATTACAACGTGAACGCAATCTGTAGCGTTCCCACTGAGCTGCTGAATGATGTATATTTATTGTTAAACTGTGTATGTGTTTTTATGTTTTACTTTTATGGCCTTTCGACCGAATAATGTTGATTGACTGAATGTGTAGACTTATTGTGTCATCGCCTTCATTCACAAACTGCATTGTAATACTCTTTCTTGGTCTTCGTCTTATCCCTTGTTTTTTCTCTCTCCTCTATTCTACGTCTGTCGCCAGCTGTCGATCCATAGAGATGGAAAAGACAATCTTTTGGAAGTTTGTTGCTGGAATGATGGGGGCCTCAGTTGCCTTTGCCCTGATGGTGCTCTACCGTCAGCGGACCTTGGATGGGCGGGCCCTGGAGAAGGTGCGCAAGCAGATAGAATCCATTTAGGATTGGTTTCCAAATCCCAGTTGCAGCCGGCTGAACTCTGGGGTCCTGATGGTGCTGCTTTTGCCTCTTCAGTGCTCCTTTGGGAGTGTTCACCTGGAACCAAAAAAAGGCAACTGGAAAGTGCTAACCCACATGGAATACTTGGAGCCCCTCCTTAAGTTCTTCCACCTGTTTTTTTAAAATTATGTTTGAACTGATTACCTTAGATATGGACTTGGAAAGCAACAACATATAAAGCAGACAACTAGTTCTCTGACCCACCTGTTTCTAGGCTTTTTGAACCACCGTCCCTACTGTGCAGTGACATAATGGAGACCTTAATGAAAGAATGGATGCACCACGTCACATGCATGCAATGACCTTGTCCAACACTTAAACCTTCTCTACCCCTACACGTCTTGAAGACGTTAAGTTTAAGACCCAAGATTTCTGAAATCCTCACCAGTTTCTTCCAAGCCTTTGTTAACTCTCCCTTCCTGTTCTATGTGGACCAAGTCTCTATGAACTGCTGCGCATCGGTCTTGCTCACCATTTCAAAGAGGGTTTTGCACAGTAAAGCTGGTAATGTAATAAATATGTGAAGAAGGGAATTGGTAGAATGTACTTCATTTGGGTAAATGATATATAGAGGAGCTTGTCCAGGACACATTCTTTACATTTGTCTCCTGACCATGATTGCTGTGTTTTTTTTTGTTTTGTTTTCATTTCATTTACCATATGTCTGAGTCGTAGTTACATATGTCCTGCAAGCCAGATAGGTCAAAGTAGTTCTGGTCGATTGACTAATGTTTGCAAAAAAAAGCAAAGCCCGCTTTATCCCCAGCCATATTATCACTAGCTAGGCACCAGGTTTTTTCTGATGCGCCTCGTACTTCCAGCAACACGGTATTTTCTGTGCCGGTTCGTTTTAACCTGGTGCCCCATTGCGGCCATTTGTGGTGTCCCCATAAAGAATCTGCCTACAGTGTCATTAATTTTGCACTGGTCCAGATTATCCCTCCATTTTCTGAAAGTTTTGTGCAAGGAGGACATCGGCAGGAATTGAAAATATGGGGTAATTAGTAATGTTCCCAGAATGATATTCCATTATTATGGTTTCCATATGTGGAGGATTTAGTGTGGTTAACGTGGAAAACTATTTCTGTAACCCTTGGTTGGGACCATTCATTGATGAAAACCCACCGCTAAAACTCAAGTGTTTTTATTTCTGTTCCTGTTAAGAGACCTGTATTAATATGTACTCCGCGGCCAAGCAGTTGGTCATCTGAAACTCAAGATGAGATTTGTATAACTCAGAAAGAAAAGTTATTTCTTGAGAACGAAAGCCCTCACCCACCCATTCCTGGCTGTTCTATATCCAGGCCGCAGAAACATGAAATCTCATTTATGAGATAGAACCTTCTCAGTGGCTGCAACAAATGAATGGAATGTGCTTCCACAAGCATTATGTGCAGAACCCAACCTGGTAAACATCAGAAGTTGCTTAAAACTTTTCCTTTTTTTAATTTTTTTAATTTATTTTTTTACATATTGGATCCACTGCTTCTTGGATTTTTCTGTCTAGAAGGTTAATCATTTTACTAGCTAGGATCTGTATTCTTCATTGTGTTGTGACGTCTTTATAGAGCTTGTTACACCTATGTGAGGTCTGAAGCGTTTGCCAAACGGTTAAAAAGCTACTATGGGCCAGATTCCGCATTCGTCTGGTAACAAGGTGCTATTTACCGCACCTCATAAATGATAATACCCCAGGGTACGTTATTTATTGGGGGTGATAAAAGGTGCTCAATAGGAGTTTCGGGTAATATTATGGTTTTTGGCGTTAAAACGCACTAAAATCTGCATTATACTGTAAATAGCTTACACTTTTCCAGTGATACATTTTCAGCATGTTTGGGCTGCCTGAATTTAACAAAGGTTCTGATATTTAACACATCCGATAATTATCCAATGCAATAAATACCTCCCAACTCATAATTCCGACTTGTGTGCAAATAGGGGTTTACACACGGGTTGGATCACACTGTCCCACTTGCACTCAGGCCATGGTGTAGAGTGGGTTAGAAGGGTTTTGTCTTGGCTTTGGGCCTACATGAGAAGTGGTTTCGTGTCATGCGTGAGTGACCCCAGTGATGCGGTCTCCTTGTCTTGGGATGCAGCGCTTGGAAGCATAAAGGATGCGAGAGATACACGCAGAATCTGCAGTTTGTAGTGCGGTGACATTGCCGTTGACTCTGCAGATCCTATTATGTACATGATTAGTTTGTACTCTGCTCAAAGGGTATATGCGGACTGTGGCAAGAGGTCGCCCCCGCTGAGTTCTTATGAATCTAGTGGAAGCAGCAGCAGCATTGTGAGGGACGCAAGAGGAGATCTACCAAGATGGAATGGGTTTCAGTCTTCCTTTGTATGGTCGTTATAACAGGTTCTCAGCTGTGGGAGGCCACCTAATCATCAGAATATATAGGTAGTTTGAACCTGCCGGTGTGGACTGTTATCGCCAGCAGTGTGTAGGACATGGATACTCGACGTACGGCCCCCCTGACCTTTACCTGAAGCCCCTGGTCAACAGGAGCACTGGGCTGCTGTTTGCTCGACTCCGCACTTACAATAAAAGGATGTTAAATAGACAGGCAATCATTTATTTCAGGGATAATTGGGGTTAAAGAAAGGATGCAACTAGGGAGTCCTGTGCTTAATTTTACAAACACCTTCATTTTTAAAGACCTCTTTCAGCAAAAGTGTAAAATGATGACATTCTCTGCAAAATTCAAAAAGTGTATTTAATTGACATGCCGAACCTTTTCCCCTTAGTACAATTGATTATATCAGTGCATTGAGAATTATTCATTTAAATGATAGTTTTCAAGCATGAATTTAGAAGCATTAATTCCTCCCTCTACCCTGACAGCGCCAATAGTGAACTAAAGCGGCAAGTCAGTTCTTATGTGCACTTTTAGGGTGACCTGGCTCCCTATTATACATGAACAACATTAAAGTTTATTAAATCACACGAGCAGGTTTTGTGCAGTGCATACCCTGAAATCATGTATTTCGCAGTCCTTTTATTTGTGATAATGAAAAAAATGGAGGGAAGCATGAATTGAAACAATTGCCTAGGATCACACAATTTTAGAAAAGTCTGGATTAATCCCAGGTTTTCTGGTTTCACATTGTTCAGTTCAGCCACTAGATGTATATCCTTCACTTTGCCTACAGCTACCTTCTCGCCAATTTCCCCCCCCAACCCTTTGCCGACCGCCACCCCGCTGGCATCAGTGCGGCCCTTGAGCACATCACAGATCAAACTTCTTGGTCATTGCATATATATGGCATGCGGGTCCAGTTAGTATCGAGTAGACCGCTATAGTGCACCGAGTCATTGCATCAAATTATACGGGCAACATTGAGATATGATTTGTTGGAAGTTAAGAGTTGCTGTAACTACTCAGTAGCTGAGGGAGATTGGGTCCTCCTAGATCGGATAATTTACGAAGTCATAAGTTGCCGTGAGCCTTGTGTAGGCGGGCGGTAGGTTCAAGTCCCAACTTTTTGCCAAGCCAGTAGTTTAAGGTTGCTTCGAGAAAAGCCAGGTTTTCATTGCTTGTCTGAAGTCCATGAGCTCTGTAATACTTTTAAAAAAGGGGGATGATTTTCTATAATTTACTTTCAAATGTTGGTTCTGTGAATCTCCCACATCGCCACAAAGCTTTGCAGATGTTCTGCTAAATACATGGACGTGACATAATGTAAGGCTCGTCATATCTATAGTTTGTAATATCTGCTCCTTGCCCTCGCCTTAACCCCTCAGCTGGAAATAGGAGGCTGCAGTGAGTGATCAGCTCCTCCAGTCTTGTTTCTCCTCTGTAACTTCCCTGGGTGAAGCCCACGCAACCTTCGTAAGTCTAAATGTGCTACTTTATAAGCAGAGTCCCTGGTATTATGCAGCAATGGAGGGCCAAATTATACGGCTGGGACGGCTAAATTATACGGCTGGGACGGCTAAATTATGCAGCACATTCTGTAGCGGAATGACCCTATTTTGTCATTTTAACACGCAACACTATCTACAGGGCACAAGTCCTAAAAAAAAGAAGTGGGGGGACTAACCTAGTTGGGCAGTATGCAAGTGACATCACGGCGCGCGACATCACACATGGCATCACAGGAATTGACATCATAGAAAGTGGCATCACAAGCCACGACTTTACAGGAAGTGGCATCACAAGAAGTGACATCAGATCTAAAGCCATCACATATATGTTTAGCAGGTCTATCGTGTATGTTTGAGCGCATTGCGAGGATAATAGCACCGTGAGCTATGGAAGATGATCTGTGACTTTTACACCTTGCAATCCCCCAGTTTTATGTAACACATCCTGTGCATTCATTTACAAACTTATATAATGTATTGTACATGTAATATGCATGTGTTGATGTAAAGCGCTCTGACACCCTGCATTGGGATGAGTAGGGCTATACAAGAAAAAATAGTGGTACTTAAATTATTTCAACGCCTTCTCAGGGGAAGTAAGCTCTATATAAATGCAATTTGTTTTGTGTAAATACTGGGAAAGACCAACACGTCTGATATTCTTACAGTGCATGCATATCTCCTAAACCGGGACTGAACAAAGTGAAAAGCTGCCTCTCTTAAGTATGTGTGAAGTGCTAACAAGGTGTGAGCCTTTGTTTCCCCTCTGCTTCCTTTACATCAGGTGTGAGGCTCCTGACTGCTCCCAGCCAGGAGACTCCAACAAAAGGAGGCCTGATGACCCTCAAATTTGGCCTTTGTTATGGGCCCAGCAGGAGTCTAAAATAAGAAAGCCCCATCCTGTCCCTGCCTGCACGTTGTTGCTTTTTGCAGATGGAAAGCAGACAACGTGCAGGCGCTGCTGAAAGTGTCCCGGTGTTTGGAAATTACACCAGGACGAGTTCAGCACATTATTCAGAGGGGCCCAAATTCTTGGCAGGGTGGATGGCGTTCACCCTGTGAAAATAGTGGGTGGATGCCGTCCACCCGCGTGTACCCCCGACTCGTGCCTGGACTATCTGGGTAAAAGTGTCTCCTCATTCGTTCCAGTGTGACCACTAATGTTATTTAGGGATCTCCAGAGTTAGCCTGCGGCCCGTGGCCTCAGAGGTGAAAAAAATCAGTGCCGGAAACACAGGTTGCTCTATGCACGTCAGTTGGGGCTCTATTCGCTTTGTTTTCTGTAAATTTTTGTATTATAGTAATAGTGAATAATATATTATTCACTATTAGTGTGATAAAAAATGGAGTACAGTTAGCTGGAATCTGACATTCCCTTGCAGCTGAGGTAAGTTAAAAAAAAAAACGTATAATTAGGTTGTGTGCGTGCTTGCGTGTCAGAGTGCGATTATATGAGGGAGAGAAAGTGTTTGTGAGCAAGTGAAGGGCAAAGCGCGTCACTTCCAATACCCCTGGCATTTTGGTGAATGGACGCCCATGAGTTTGACACCTACAGCACACGAAAGGTGATGAGTTAACATTTGCAAAGGGCCTATCACTCATCGCTAGCATGTGCAGAACTTTTTTTTCGTAACTTTTAATCTGTTTCACTTACAAACTATTTTTGTTGAAATCTGCAAGTTACGCAGCAGATTGTGTGTTATATGACAAGTGTGTTAACTCTTTAATAATGCAGAAAACGTCCCAGCCGCAGAACCTCATAACTGCATTGGCCCCGATTATACGAATTAATGTGCGTACAGAAATGTTATCTTTCCCAATTGTATAATCCTCATAGCTCTTTTAGGGTTCATATGACGTACCGTCGAGCGCTGTAAAGCCCGCTTGAGTGAAGTGCGCGCTTGATAAAAAGAAGTGTTAATAAATGCATCTTGTCCAGACTAGGACACATGGGCGTAGGAAGTGTGGGGGACGTGGGGGATATATCCCCCCCAGATTTTGGAGTGGGGGGGACACGGGGGACGAGGGTGGGGGGACGAGGAGACAAAATCATTTCCCCTCTCCCTTCTGAGATTAGTTGGGCCATTAGCGCGGGAAAGCACTACCTATAATGGCCCTGCACTTGACCTGTGACCTGCCTCCAATCACAGAGGCCACCCGCCCTCTGCCCTTTGTTATGCTGCCCCCGTCCACAGAAATAGCCAATGCCTATAGATAAGGCTCGGCCGCTCTGGTACGGGCAGAGAAGGAAAAAAGACTTTGTCTCTTTTCCTTCCTGCTCAGAGAAGGCAAGGACAGTGTCCACTTCTCTTGCTCTGCCGCTGGCAGCTGCCCTCCTTCCCTCTTTCTCTTTATTCCTCCCTCTCTTTCTGTCTCTGACTCGCACCTCCTCACTTGTGTGATTTCAAGAGACAGCTCTTACCCTCTCCCTCTTCTTTCCTGGATCCAAAAAAGAACGAAACACTTTGGCTGGAAATGTCCTCATTTTCTGACCTTTTTCTATTCCAAAGTGCAACCTCCGGACCAAGAGGAAAAAAAGGATCAAAATATGAAAAATAAATACCTAAATAAAGCAATACAGAGTGGTCACAGACAGGCCAGGTTGGTGTTATTCACACCCACACACATTAGCGCCACTTTACATAGTTTGCAAGTGAAGCGCTACTTTCTTTTTATCTTCTTTCTTTGAATAACATTGTTTTCCCAGGGTGAGGAAGTGCACCATTCCTAGAGGGACTGCAATACCTGGCTGATGGGTGGAGTGGAAAACGTTTAATGTGATCCTTTTCAACTGTTTTAATTATTTTAGCTAATAAAATATGTACGGCGGCTCTGTGTTCATTGATGTGGTCTTTTTAAACCAAACTCCTTAAGTTTTGTAAGGATATATGCAATGGACATTGAAAAAGTTCCCTTCCGGGCTCTGTAGTCATGTCCTGAACTTTTCATGCAAAAGCACTCGCTGATTTCTGAATAATGAGTGTAAACGTGTTAAGGTAACCATGTTGTTCCTGCTTAGATTTCACATGCTTTACTTATCCTTGCATTCCCTATGAGTGTTTGCTTTTTCCAAGATGTTATTACTTTTTTTTCTTCAGGCAGGATATTACTCTTGTCCAGTGCATAATTTGAATTGAGTTGCGGCACAATTGGGTTGTAGCTGAAGGCAGTGCAAGTTTCTCTCAGTGGGGCAGAATGGTGTTCAGTGGGGGAGAGGATGTGGCACTTTGGACAGAGCTGCCGAATTTGGAACTGGAGAACCAGGTTCAGCCTTCATGACCAGTCCACCAGAACACTCTCCTGACGGAACACATTCCCATGCTACACCTTAGAAGGCCCTGATAGACCTTCGAAGCCCTGGTGTCTTAGCACCAGTAGGTGGACCCTAGCTGGGGTAAGTGTGGGTTAACCTTGAAGGCCTGTCCACCAGAATCCATACTGAAGTTCACCTCCAGTCTTGTGGGCAGGCATACGAAGCAGCACACCCTAGAGCGATAGTGACTCTGTCACTGAGGTCACAAGACGCTTGAGGCCAGTCCACCTCACCCATTGGTATCTCCATTGGCCTTTTTCAGCAGTAGTAGTGCAACTCACTGATAGGCAATGCAGGATTTGCACACACATCAAACTAAGTTTGCAAACTTCGCGGTCTCTCTGCTTCATGCACAAGCACTTTAAACATGTGCTGCCTGCTCTGGGGCCATTGGAATTCTGCAGCAATGGAGGACAAAAGTATGTTAGTGTTAACTAAACTATGCAGCAAAAAAAAGGCTGCAGCGTAATGCGGTACATTTTATGATACTTTATTATTTTGACATTTTTATGCATACTAACAGCCTCTGCAAAGATTTTGTCTCAGTACCTGTGTAATATACAAATGCAGCAGTGAGAAAGGTGACCAGTCAACCTTTGCAAAGGGCCCTCCACTTCGCAGCAACATAAGTCACATTTTTTTTTGTTGTAATTTTTGATCTGTTTGAGCTACAAACAATTTTTTTTGTTGAAATCGTTATATTATGCGGCAGATGATGTATTATGTGGCAAATATGGTACAGCCGTAATTAAGTGGAAAACATTTGCAAACTAGGATATTTTGCCATTTATGTTTGAGCTGCTCTTGTGGAAAAAGGGAGGAGAAGTGCTGATGACAGAAACTGCATGGCTTGGAGACAGATGGCTTGTGATTCTACTTTTAAGCGTATTTGTCATATTCTGTGATCGGAAGCATATCCTACTTTGTGAATGTATTTTAATGTCAATAACTCACATTAAACCTTAAATAAACGTGTATCTATTGGTTGCATTAAATAACGTAATACGCTGTAACTGGTCAGTGAATTGCCAAACAAATACTAAAAATAGGGAAGTTTTGCTCTTTCTGGCCACACCTCTGACTCCGCCCACAGACCCAAATCTCAGGTTCTCGCCCTCTGATTCTCCGCCCACAGTTTTCCTACTTTTTTCCCCCACTTCGACCACTGCTTCCTGTTTATTGTGTTTTGAATGCCGAGGCCTCACAAACTGAACTATTATCGGAGCCTGACTGTGGGGTTAATCACAGCAGTTGCAGATCACAGTTGGCTCAGGTGGGAGCTGGGGCTTGAAATTAGGAATCACAGACTGCATAGGGCACTTTCCCTGTGCCTTCTTACTTCACTAATGAAGCCTAGTAAAGGTACCAGATGACATTGTTCTATGTTAGGATTTTAACTTATAAACTGCAAGTAACAAAAGAATCTGTCAGACAAAAGCAGTAACCCACTGACCTATTTATATTGTATGTATTTTGTGATCTGCATGGTACATGTTCTTTGCAGCAAGCATATTAACCCACCGTGGCTACCTTACCATGAGTCAAAACTTCCACTAGACAAACCTCCGATCTCTCTCAATGAAGAACATTAACCACTGGAGTTATCTTGACATTTTTATTGTTGCCTGAAAATTGCTGGACAGCAGGAATGCAGCAGCAAGTACTTTTCAAACCATAATGCACTTGCAAACACCACGCCCCCAACCGAAGTCAGCGACCTTTGTTTGCTTGGTGCATGAAGACGCAAGATTCATATGCATTTTTTTCACATTTGGTCTAATTACTATGTGAATGTAAATAACAATAAAACATACTTGCAAACTGTGACTACATGCCTGCCTTTCTCAGTATTTCACTTCAGTACTGTGCGATTGTATTCGTTTAACAGGTTTACGGTCTCACACAATGGGCAATTTGTATAGGGTCACTGGAAAGTCCACAAGGTTGTCCCTGTCCCCCCCCCCCCCCGAATTTTGTGTCTCCTACGCCCCTGCTAGGACACTGTTGGTGCACGGTGTTTGCTGCGCCTGTCATTATTTTCTTAAATCTACTTCTGGTCTTTGTATTTCTGTATAAGGCCGGTTGTTTGCTTTATGTTTTCCACAAGTCAGCATTTCGGTTTATGGTTTGGCAATACTGGTTTGCCGATGGCCAGAAAGTGAAGCGATGCAAACAAACTTTTCTCACGCCGATTAATTAAACTTGCCACTGGAGGGCGCTGCTAAAACATGAATTGAGTAAATCCCTCCGAGGAGGATGCCCTTGTTTTCTAGCTGTGTGCTCCTGTACATTGAGAAAGGTGGCGCTCAGTTTACTCCGAGCTGTCGGTAAGTTGAGAGTATTTTGTCGACGAGTGCCACCCCTCTGTGCTCCCCGGGTTGGCTAGCTCAGTGTATTGGACATTTAAATAAGCCCTGGCTTGTTTCCTATATCTGAATGTCAGACCGAGCTCGCGCCAGTGACGCGTCTAATTCTCTAGTCTACAGGCACGAGGCCTTGCACCAGGCTGAGATCCCACTTTTATTATTCGTCAAGTGAGTCTTGGAAAACACTGCAGCTGCTTTTGGTACAGGGGGCCAATATTGCAGCACTGCTGCAAAACCGCCTCTCTGTACCAAGAACGGCCCCCACCGGTCCAAAACCGGCCCCCACTCTTCCTGCCCACTGAGAAAACGCCCGGTGCCCACTATGGCCAGTCCGGCCCTGACCCTGAATCATGCCATAATAGCAATAGTTTAACTTATATCTGAAACATTACGCCAGCCCTCAATAACATGCTGAGTTACTTCAAGTGTCAGGGAATGCACCCTGCATTCAGACAACTCACTCCTCATTCTCGCCAGTGGCGGTTTCCCTATGAGGGCGTCGGAGCTCCGCCCCTGTTACATTGCTGGATATGCTCACCAGTCATTTAGGAAAATAAAATACCCATTTACGACCTCCCAAAATGCCTTGAATGCCCCACACTCACTCACCGATATCACCACTGTAGTGTTAATTCATTGTTAATTGACCATGTCACGTGACTCACCCTGCCTGCCCGGTTTGCTCAAGCAGCCTAGCCTAAGGCTACGTGTTTGCCGGCTGAGAACCTCACAGCCCTGAAGGCTGTGATGTCATCAGCTCGGCAAAGACCTAGCTGCAAGGCGTAGTCTCCACCCCCTGATGGCGTGGAGGTTAAGTTAGCCCCGGGCGTTTTGAATACAAGCCCGGGATCGCTAACCCTCCACGTCAATCAGAGAGAGTGTAGCTTGTCACCACACCCTTTCCCAACTCGTTACAGGGCGTGGGTGGGACCCCTCCCTGTGACGAGTTGGGAAAGGGTGTGGCCGGTGGGAAGCAGGAATCGAGTCTGCGCAGACTCGACCACCTCAGGCGTCCCGCGCATGAGCCTGCTGACGTGACGTCGTCTGAACTAACTCGGGTCAGTTCAGAAGCCCAGGTAAGGCCCAGGCGGGCATTTTTATTAACTTTCAATAATATCACCAGTAGGACGCTCGGTTTTGGGGACCCCAGACACTCTGTGAGACTCCAGTGAGTGAGCAGGCATTGGGTAATCTAGACACTCAGTAAGTCTCACTATCACAAGTGCTGTCGCCCCGTTAAGTGTTGTTACCGCTCGTTACAAGAACACCAGCTCTGCGGGGAAGTGCAGGTACTAAGCTTTGCAAGTACAACCGACCTGACTGAGGCAAAGTGCTGGTACGGGGCTGAGCTCACTGAAGAGCTTCGAACGGATTGTGTGGGGGCGGAGGGTTCACAGGGAGGGGGATATGCCCACTGAAGAGCATCGGGCACAAGAGAAGAGGGGGGGTCTGAGCCCACTGAAAGAGCATCGGGCACAAGAGGAGAGGGGGGGTCTGAGCCCACTGAAAGAGCATCGGGCAGGAGGGAGGGTCTGAGCCCACTGAAGAACATCGGGCACAAGGCTGCGTTTGTCTGAGCCACTGAAGCACAGGTAACGGACAGAGGTGAAGACTT
Organism: Calotriton arnoldi; assembly: GCA_963921515.1. Lineage (NCBI taxonomy): Eukaryota > Metazoa > Chordata > Amphibia > Caudata > Salamandridae > Calotriton > Calotriton arnoldi. The sequence continues at coordinate 4,836,862 of CAWUFW010000228.1, read as the reverse complement.
TGGACTCGGACCTGGGGAAGCAAGTTTGAGTGTCGGCGTCGGCTCAAAATGCTGTGATTCTGGGCAAATCATTTATTCTGCCAAACAAAAATATGAATGCGCCTTGTTTAATGTAACTGCTGCTAGTGTAAAGCGCTCCGTTACCTGAGGGTCGAGTGTGCGTTATAGACGTCCGGTGGTGCGCGTTATGTACAGGATCAGGGCACGACATAGGCACTGCTCCATGTTGTGTTGTGGTGCAGTGCAACAACGTGTACTAAGTCTGCACCGCGCCATGTTGTGTATTCTGCACATATTTTTGTTCCAAGCATGCAACGCTTCATGCTGTTATGTGCACCTACACACTACTGTGCTCTACATTATATACAGCAGATATGCTATTAGTTATGTACAGCATGTGTGTACTACGGATTGACATGTACGGCACTCCTATGCCCGATACGCCATACATTTTAACATGCACAATTTTTGCACTCCACATGCACTACAATGTACAGCACCACACCCAAGCCACATATGTGCTCTGCTCTATTTGTGGTAAGTACAGTTCCGTGTACCACGTGTGCATTGCTACATACATTCTTATATACAGTATTAACGCACTACTCCATGCACTGATTTGCACATATGTGAACCATGCGTGTAATAACTCAGTACAGCTGTGCACCATACATGCACAGCTCCATTCATTATTTTACTTACAGCAGCTTTCTTAAACCACACACACTTCATTGCGCCTCTATTCACTGCCCCGTACTCACTGGGACCTACAGCGGAGCAGTTGCAACATTTATATAAGCATGCCTGTACGTGATGCACAACACGTGTTCAGGATGAGCATGCCTGAAAGCAGATGGCGCGTCAGGTCTCCCTGCATGATATTACTTAGCTTGCATTACTTTATGCGTCATAAAAGTCAGCACAATTTATCCTCTAGAGAAAGTACCCTGATGCACACCTGGTAGAAGCCATGCTCCTCGGAACAAAATCATTTTGAAAATCGCATGTCAAAGCTTGTTTTAGAGGAGACGTGTTTCTTTTCCAATGCAGCACCCCCACACCATGAACTTTTAATTACAGAAAGCCTCACGTCACCATCTTTCACGAACTTAAAAACTTAGGCCTGCTAGGTAGCAGGTTTAGAAGTGCATGTCCAAAGGCAGCTGTTTAGTGCACTATAGCAGTTTTACCACACTCGATCACGCACAGGTTTCTGTCAGTCATAGATTCATTCAGACATTCACTCATTTATACACAAATGCCCCGGTTGGTCATTCTCAGTGAACCATACAGTGGAAAGGCACTCTGCTCACTCGCTAGGGGCGTCAGGTTGCAGCACTGTGCTGTTGGACGCACATTCATTCACCTCTGTTGAGTGCAGCACGCTAGCAGCAGTTTGAAGGCTGCTCTTAGGTCTAGACAAGGTGCTGTTTATGTACATTTGTTTATGTAAAGCTACACAGAGCATTGACCCTTGCCTCTCAGTCACTGGCGATGATTGCTGACGGCCTGAGTACTCAGGTGTGGATTAATTTTTACCACAGGAGGAAACAGACACCGGTAGAAGGAGCTCATGCAGAAAGGGACGGTTTTGAAAGATCATTTTGTGAAATGCTTTTTAAGTTGCCCTTCAAAGTAATGTCACGAGTCCCTTGCTTTAGCGACGCTAGCAAGTTATTCACAAATAAACAAGGCCAGAGCCCGGTCCAGAACAAATCTCGCAGACCAATTCCGCTGTTATAACAAGAGATTGCTTTAAAATTAACCTTTGCCCTGTTAAGAAAACAGGTGTCTTTCGTCCAGTTAGGCTCTGTGAACGTTAAAGTGCTTTGCTGCCGCAGGAAATGTTTCCAGGTTACATATATGTTTTCGATGGCCAGACATGTTAGAAGCTGCTCGCCAAACTCTTTTAAAGGACCGGAGGTGAGGCACAGCAACATTTTTGATTGTAATTGTAGTTTTATTTATATAGCACTTATTACCCCTGACGAGGCGTCGAAGTGCTTAGATGTCTTACAATGTGTGTGTGTGAATTTGATTTCTGGGTGAGACTGGGCTTGTCCAGACGTCAAAGTGCTCAGATGTCTTAGAGTGTGTGTGTGCATGTGTGAGTTTGATTTCTGGGTGAGACTGGGCCTGCTCGGTGTTCTTTCTGCAGGGTCCGACTAGCAGCAATCTGCCAGTGCTCGTTGGGCTGGTCCGACAGCTCAGTGTGTGGGCCTGTTTTTTGTGGCTGTATGTTGGCCTGTTTTGTGTTCTGCTGCTGCCTGGGTTCATGTTTACTGTTGCTTTCTCTGATCATATTACCGCAGACATTCACTACAGCAAAAACACAAATGCATGCTGTCTAAGGTACTGTAAGATAACTATACACCATCACCATGTCTTCACAAGTTTAAATTTGCCCTGATTTGCAAATGTCATCACGTGGGCCGGTTTGTAACTATCTAGGGTCTGCTTTTATTTTGGTGCCCGTGCTGGAGCATATTTTGTGTTCGACAGTCTGAGGCTGACCTTGATGTTCTTCATGTGTTTCTGAAAATAGGGTTTGGTTGGTGGAATGCGAAGAGTTTACTTAAGTGAAACTGCCTAATAATGGTGATACAATTGTACAGGATCACAGAAGCCGCTGCAGTACTGACAAATGAGGGCTGCACTGCACAGCTGGATACAGTAATGACTGTTTCTAGAAAGAAGTGACATGTGATCTTTGCACTGGTTGAATGCGTGTGCTGCTTAGGGGCAGACAGTGCTTAATTTGAGCCGGTGGTTTCTGGTGCTCAGCACCGGCACTTAATTGGCAGCACAGGCACTTATGACAGTCCGCCACATAGTGGGCTGTTTGCCTGATTTAGAGTGAGCAAAACAACAATTGTTTACTCATTCATTATACAGTTAAAAATGACTAATACCTGCCACCCTTGCTAATCTCAAAGCTTTGGGGACCTGGAATAGTCTGAACTGTCGCACTTGTAGGAGTGTGATGGTTAGCAGCTGGTTTGGTACTGTCACTGGTAGCGTTAGCAGAAGGCAATGGGTGGTGTAGGCTGCAGTGACCTCCTGATGAGGGCCCTGGCACTTATTTTTTTTTTTTACAAATTAAGCACGGGGGCAGAGGATAGAGGAGAGGGGCTTAGAGTCAAAAGCTTTCTCTTTAACTGCCCAAAGGTACCAACCATTTTATGCTACTGTGAGCTGCAATAAGTAGGGCTCAGTGTGTCATGATGTACGCACCATAAAGCTGTGTTTTAAATGCCGTATCCTCCAGAGCAATCCACTTTACAGGATCGAAGGCTCTTTCAAAGGAAACCCAGCCCTGATCTTAAGAGTCTACATAAAACAGCAACTGACTGCTGAATTGTTATAAAATGAGCATACAATTCCAGGATGTTGTAGTTGTGCATTTTTTTGTGTAGCATATTTCTCTTGTACAGTTCATACTTTGAACGGAGTCACCTTCAGGCATTTTTAATGGGAGATCATTGAGAGCTTTAGAGGCTGAAGGCAGCGCAAATTTCTCCCAGTGCCTGTCAGTGGGTCAAAAGGTGCTCAGAATACTTGGTCATCCAATCCTTGGCCTCTCTGCTGAACATACTGAGCAATGGTCACTTATTCCAGATGCAATTGTGATTCTGTGCAACTGTGTGTGAAGGAGGTACACGCTTTCAAAAATATTGAGAAGGCAAAAGTAAATAAAAATACAATGCTTACAGGTGAGTTGGTGCGTTGTGTGTTTGGGGGTTGTGAAGTTCTCTGGTTATATTGAATAAGCAGCTACCTATGTCATTATCATATGAAATCTCTTAATTGATGTCATATCTACACTTTCACAGTGTTTTCGAATATCAGAGAGGCACGAGAGTTCACTCTCGGGCTGTGAACTCTAAGGCACACACTGAAACAGTTTTGATTAACAAAGCTTCTATTGGTATATGTTTGAGTGTCTGAGAAGCAGGGATTTTGTAAATGATAATAGTGCAGTTCTGGTCCCACACTCATGTCCTGTATCTGCTCCTAGAAGATTGCTTCGAAGCAGTATATTCATTCAGTACTAAGAGGTAAATAGAACATTTAAAAAAAGGAATGCTAATCAATAAGTGCATAGAAATTGATCCGTGTAACCACACAGACAGGAATACTAGTCTCTGACTGTGCTGGGGACTTGTACAGACAGTGACGCAGACGTAACCAGGGCCGAACTGGACTGCCTCGAGTCAAGAGGCCCTGGCGGGATGGTCATTTCTTTGCTCTGACCCATGTGAGAACATGCGCTCGCTGTGCCTGTGCTATTGTGCTGAGGTACATGTGGAGAGAGTTCTAATCTAAAAATCCCACAGTTTGCTGAAATATAATTTCTGTTTGCCTGGCTAATACTAAAAAATCAAGGATGAACTTCAATCCTGGGATGGATCTCTTTCGCCATCTAATTTTTAAAGTATTTGCAATGTACAGTGTTACCAATGGTGTGAGCCTTGATGACTTCATCAACCAATACAGTAAAGAGGCAGAGATTTGTTACAGGTAGAAAACACTTAGAGGCCCTGTTTCCATTGGTTGTGTGTGCTTGGCTTGGGGGTCATTTTGCAAGCAGACCAGTTCGAGGATGGGGCACATTTTTGATTTGTTTTTAATGTTTTTTTCACACTTGTGCTTTAAAATGCTATATTTAGATCCCCTTTTGCAACAATTTGCAGTAAATATGTGGTGTAAATAGCCACCATTTTATTCCATCTTTTCCAAAATTTTCTTGCGGGGGAAAACCCCCCGCACCCTCCTTGCAGTTCGGGCTCGCTCGCTTCGCTCGCTCGTTATACTACAATACAATTTTTAGCCTCACCACTTTCAAAATCCACCAGCCGCCACTGATTTTACCTTCACTTTCACACTCACCCTGCACTCATAGCGATCACAATGCACTCACACTGATCACCTTGTACTCACACCATTCACCCTGCACTCACAGCTATAATGCACTCACACTGATCACCATGCACTCGCACCATTCACCTTGCACTCAGTGACCACACTGCACTTATGCCACTCGCCATGAACTCACACAGTTCTCCCTCCACTTACCCTGCTGTCACATGAGCACACCGCTCACTCTACACTCACAGCAGGCGCGCAACTCCCATTGGGCTCAAAGGGCTTCAGCCCCCCCGTCACTCTGCACTCACAATGCACTTGTGCTGTTTACCCTGTACCTCACCCTGCAGTCACTCCTCTCCCCCTACTCTCACGCTGTTGCATCGCTCACCGTGCACTCACATGGGCACTCACACAGTGCAGAGGGTTGATGTGCCTGCTAAAAAATGTGTACCATGCAGTTCACAGAACTGAGTGTGAGTAAACTATGAGTGGCGCTATAAAAAACATGAAATGTTTGTCACAAATGGGCAATAGAGAGATGAGGTGCATTGTTGGCGAGTGGTAGTGAGGGAATTCATGGAGAAGGAGGTAATGGGGGAGGGGCACCAAAAAAGACTGTTGCACCGTGCACGACCAGTGCTAAGGCCAGCCCTGGTTGGGAGTCTTAGCCCCCCCCCCCGAAGTTCGGGTCTAGTTGCGCCCCTGGTCCGATGACATGGAGTCATCTGTTAACCTTCAATATCCCACTAGCTGTTACTCGTGGACTCACGCAATTGCCCTTTAGTACTTTAAAAAAGAGCATGTGCCTACGTAGCATCTCTACTATTTTGTTAGCAAGTAGTGGATACCCTGGTGAGCCAGAAGATCCCTCTTCTAGAGATAGTTTACCAAGCTCTTTGACAGGCAGAAGATCCCTTCATCAGAGAGGCAAGTAAACTTTATAACAACAGTAGATGCTTCTCTACAAATACTCTAGGGAGCTGGAAGATTCCTTCTCTGGAGAGACTCCTAGGAACACTTTATGGATCCAGAAGATCCCTTCTCTAAGGGGTAGTTGATATCTTATGAGGCCAGAATATCTCTTCTGGACAGATATGTTCAGGGGCCTTTAGTTCATCTCTATATAGAGTGGTGGATACCTTGGGGAGAATGAAGATTCCTTCTGTAAAGATACTTTAGGGACCGAGAAGGTTTCTCAGAGAGTTGTGGAGACCTTAGGAAGGCAGAAGATCCCTTCCCTACTGATATTTTAGGCAGCCATTTAAGGAGTCAGAATATTCTTTTTGAGGAGATTTATTTCATACCACCTGGAGGCAGGAGGTCCATCCTCTAGAGATGCTTTGTGAAGTCGGAAGATCCATCTTTTAAAGTGTACTGGATCTTTTCGAGAGCCAGAAGATCTCTGCTGTAGATCTCTTCCGCAGAGAGCAGTATATACCGTAGAGTCAGACAATTCCGTATCTAAAAATAGTTTAGGGACCTAGAAAATATTTTCACTGGAGAGTAGTGGATATATTAGGTCAATAGAAGATCCCTTCTCTAGAGATACTTTCAGTGGGCAGAAGATCCCTTCTACTGTGTACTCCATGGAACCCTTTAGGGAGTTAGGGCATCCTTTTTTTAGAGCAGAGAACACTTTATGGAGTGGAGAAAATATCCTTCCATGGAGATACTTTACGGAGTAAAAAGATTCCTTATCTGGAGATACATTAGGAATCTCTAGTCAGAAGGTCCCAATCTACAGAGTATTGAATACTTTGGGTTACCAGAAATACTGTTGTTGGAGAAGACAATGGATGTCCTTGAGAGGAACAAGATCCATACAGCATAGTGCACACATGGAAGCCATACAGCTCCGTCGTTTGAGAGTTCTGATCCACTCGGGCAGCCAGAAGATCCAATCTCTAAATAAGGCAGAATGTCCCAGCTTCAGAAAGAGTTGAATGCAATAGATTACAAACCAAAGCAAAAGAAACAGATGATGGACGGAATGCTGAACAATGCAAACATTCACTCCCAGTCACAAGGATCTGGGTTTAATCCATCGTTCTTTAGCTCACCATGCCACCACAGTTTGGACCAAGCCATATGCAAATCAGTCTTGACCCTGTACCTCATGGGAACAGTCCAGCCCGAACGACCAAGCCAGGTCCTCCCTGGACTGGAAACAAGCATCCTGGGACTGGTTTCGGGGCATCACCCTTCATCAGCCAGGTTAGCCTGAATACAGAGGCGCAGTGAGCACCGAATTCATGTCTGGGCATACCCTTCCCACTTAGGGCGACAAAAGCGAAAGAAGCAAATTATGGACGGAATGCTGAACAATGCACACATTTACCCCAGTCTTCACTGCAGGAAACAACGTCCGCTTCAGCCACACAACGCAACCTCCTTGGACCGACCACCACTGCGTCCATTTCACTGTTGAGAAACCCAAAGCACCTAAACCAGCCCCTCAACCGCCACGCAGGAACTGGAGCAAGATCACCGACGAGCAATTGAACTCTACCCTCTCCTGAGACAACCACACCTGGGCATCCGACGCAAACACCGCAGCCAGAGAACTCCACACGTGGATCGCCAACTGCGCAGATGAGCTCGCCCCGCTACGCAACCCCGGCAAACAACGCCCCAGAAAAGCAGCCTGGTTCACCACCACCCTCCAAGAAGCCAGGCGCACCTGCAGACGCCTGGAAAAGAACTGGAGGAATACCAAGACAGCCGACAGCTACTCCACCTACAAGAATGCCATGACGGACTACCACAGCCAAATCAGAACAACTGAAAGGAACTTCATCCACAACAAAATCCTCACCAACTCCAAGGAACTCTTCAACGTCATCCAAGAATTCACCAACCCACACAGCGAAACCACAGACATCGCCCCTTCCCAGCACCTCTGCGACAAGCTCGGAACCTTCTTCCACCTCAAGATCAGAACACTCTACGACAACTTCGCCGACCATCCACAAGACACCTCAGCCAGCCCCTCACCTCGCCAAGACACCAGCCAGCCCACCATCTCCAACTGGACACCAATCACGACCATGGGCACCGCCGCGGCCATGAAAGGCATCCACTCGGGGGTCCCCACCGACCCCTGCCCCCCTCACATCTACCACAGAGCCGTGGACACCATCGCACATCAACTGCAACACACCATCAACACCACCTTCAAAACAGGCACCTTCCCAGACGACTGGAAGTGCGCCGAAGTCAGGCCCCTGCTCAAGAACCCCACGGCGGACCCCACCGACCTCAAAAACTACCGGCCCATCTCGCTTCTCCCCTTCGCAGCCAAAGTGGCAGAAAAAGCAGTCAACAGGGAACTGACATGATTCATCGAAGAACACGCCGTCCTCGACCCGTCCCAATCCGGATTCCGAGCTAACCACAGCACCGAGACCGCCCTACTCGCCGCCACAGATGACATCCGCACCCCCCTGGACCAGGGCCACTCCGCGGCCCTCATCCTCCTCGACCTGTCTGCAGCCTTTGACACCGTCTCTCATCGCACACTAATCACCAGACTACGCGAGGCCGGCATACAAGGAACTGCCCTAGACTGGATCCGCTCGTTCCTCACCGGAAGAAGCCAAAGGATCAGACTACCGCCCTTCCTCTCCGCCCCCACCGACATCACCTGCGGAGTACCACAGGGGTCATCTCTAAGCCCGACCCTCTTCAACGTCTACATGGCCCCCCTCGCAGACATTGTCCGACAACACGGCCTCAACATTGTATCCTACGCCGACGACACCCAGCTCATCCTCTCCCTCACCAAAGACCCCACCAATGCTAAACTCAATTTCCAGAGAGGAATGCAAGAAGTGGCAGTCTGGATGACCAACAGCTGCTTAAAACTCAACGCCGAGAAAACAGAAGTCCTCGTCCTTGGAACCACCCCATCAGCATGGGACAACACCTGGTGGCCCACCGCCCTCGGAAGCCCACCTACCCCCTCAGACCACGCCAAGAACCTCAGCATCATACTCGACTCATCACTCACCATGAACCGACAGGTCAACGCCGTCACCTCCAGCTGCTTCAACACCCTCTGCATTCTCCGAAAGACCTTCAAATGGATCCCCCCCGAATCGAGGAAAACAGTCACCCACGCACTCATCACCAGCAAACTCGACTATGGCAACGCACTCTACGACGGCATCAACAAGTCCCTACTCCGCAAACTGCAAACGGTACAGAACACCGCGGCCAGACTCGTCCTTGGCATCCACCGGCACGAACACATCAGCCAACACCTGCGGCGACTCCACTGGCTCCCCGTGGAGAAGAGTCACCTTCAAAATCCTCACCCACGCCTACAAGTGCCTGCACAACAACGGACCCAAATACCTCAACGACAGAATAAACTTCCACATACCCAAAAGAAACCTGTGATCATCCAACCTCTCACTGGCTGAAACGCCGCGGATCCACAGAGCCAGATCAGGCGGGAGATCGTTCTCTCACATCGCAGCCAAGACCTGGAACGAGCTACCCGCAGACGTCAGACGCGCGCCCCCTCCCTGAACACCTTCAGGAAGACCCTCAAGACCTGGCTCTTCGGCTGAACAGAGTGGCATACCCCCCAGCGCCTTGAGACCCTCACGGGTGAGTAGCGCGCTTACAATCCCCCTGATTGATTGATTGAAAGATCTGGGTTTAATCCATCGTTCTTTTGCTCATCACTGTTGTGTTTGATAGATTACAAGCCAGCAGATTCCATCTCTAGGGACGGAGTACTGTAATCCCTACAGATGGCCGAATGTCTCATTGGTGTCATGAGTGAATACACTGGTGTATCTGAGGGGACCCGTTTGCTAAGAACAGTGATAGCTTTCAGGAGTCCGTGATCCCTTCTTGAGAGAAGCGCATACCTTAGAAGAAAACAGAAGATCCATTCTCTGGAGAAGTGATGGCCACAAAATTCCTTTTCTAAAGAGATGTGGATACCTTAAGCAGCTGATAGATTTATTTCTCTAAGGGGCATCGGACATCCTCTGAAGCAGGAAGACCCCCTTTTCAGGGAGAGTAGTGTACCCCCTTGACACCAAAAAGATCCGTTCCATAAAAAAAGTTATTAGACACAATAGGGAGTCAGAAATCTCTTACCTAAAGAACTTCAGGAGCTGGAAGATTCCCATCAGTAAAGGGTATTGGGCATCCTATGGAGGGAGAAGCTCCCCTTTCTAGGGAGAGCAGGGGGACACCCTAAGGATCCAAAAATAACTTCCTTATGGAGTATTGGACAGCTTAGAGTCCTGAGATGGTTCACGTCCTTTGCAACATCGCTGTCAGCAAATTAAAGTCAACAGCCGTCTCTCCAAACCTACTCCAGTAACACAAGGCGTACCCCAAGGCTCTATCCTCTCCCCAGCCATTTGTAACCTCTTCATGGAACCTCTCACTATCATTTGGAACCAAGCCGGGGTTAAAGATCACCTATATTGCCGACGACTCTCAACTCTGCTTCAAAATAAAATCACCCTGTGACCTCCAACATCTAAAAACCACACTAGTTAAGATACAAGCATGGCTTAAAACCAACCACCTTAAACTGAACCCCAAAAAGATAGAACTAATACTCTTCTCCCCCAAAACAATCCCTTACCTATCCAAGAATAGATCAAGAATATTGACGTGCTTAGCTGCTCTCTTTCTCTTTCTAACTTCGTTAAGTACCCGGGCATCACCCTGGACAGCAACATGTCGAAGGAGCACATTAACAATTCAGCACTCCGACACCTCAAAAAAAATTAAACCGTTTATCCCCCCTAACGATCTTAAGACGGTAGTGCAATCTCTAATCATCTCAAAACTTGACTACAGCAATGCCCTCCTTTCTGGAATAACTAAATCTCACCTTGTGCCACTTACAGCAGTTCTCAACGAACCTGCCAAATTCCTCACAGGAATCAAAAGATTTGATCACATCTCTCCTGCTCTCAAAAGTTTGAACTGGCTTCCCATCGAAGGAAGATGCATTTTTAAAACACCATGTATCACCCACAAAGCCCTTCATACAAAAACCCCCAAATACTTAGAAACCAAAATCTCGAGAGCAGAAAGAGTCTGGGCACAGAGAAGCTCCCACGCTCTTTTTCTCATCTCTCCTAACCTAAAGAAGAAATCCTCCCAGGCACGCTCCTTCTCAGGAAATGCTCCTAAGATTTGGAACTCGCTCCCCATGGATCTCCGCTGCAACTCCTATTTTTCTTCCTTCAAGCGGGACGTTAAAATTCGACTTCTCAACAACTACTTCAGCACGCACAAAAGCTGGTCTATGTTTCCCCCATTGACTCGCTCCTTCAAGATGGCCACCTGACCCTTTCAATCTCCTTTATTGTCCTCGATGCAATTCCTCAACGCGTCCTTGTATTATACTGTTGTGACTTTATAACCACCTAATGATGTATTGCTCTTTTCTTTGACTGTTAGGAATCCCCTCCTGTACATCTTGTAAATTTAATCTCATAACATGTAAAGTGCTCTGATACCTTCAGATCTAGTCAGCGCTATATAAAACAAAAACAAAAAAATACCTTAAATAAATAAAATAGAGGGTTAGAAGTCTCCTTCTTTAAAGGGTTGTGGACAGTGCTTGAAATGGGAAAATAGAAGTGCAGGTACTCTGTACCAGAGTACCTGCTTTCTTCTGAGAAGTGCCGGTACTCTCCAATCAAAAGTATTACGTCTGTCTTGAGAAGTGCCAGTACTCTCCCTCTCAAAATAAAAAAGTGCCGGTACTCCGTACCGGACAGTACCGGCCCATTTAAAGCACTGGTTGTGGATATCTTCATGGACTGGAAGATCCTTCCATAAGGAGTATTGGACATGCTGTGGAACACCAAGATCCCCTTTCTAGAAAGTATAACCGACACCCTGGGGAGCCTAAAGACCCCTTCCTTAAAGATCATTGGACACCTTAGAGAGGCAGATAACCTCTTCTCTAAAGAAAAGTGAGTTCCTTTATAGGCTGGATGATACCTTGTGTGTGGGATGGGAGAAAAGTGGGAGTGATCAAAGGAATAAAGACTGTAATGGTGGGGAGAAAGCAGTGTCTCTGCTCTGATGGTGATCAGACTAAACAGGACACCTATGGATTGAAGTACGTCAACTTCCGTATGCTCTATATGCAATTTACAGTGGCATTTATCATGAAAATGATTAAATGCAACAGTGAGCGAAAACCACACACATGTATATAAGATCTGTGGTCAGGCCACATTTTTGGCAGTTACTTGCAGGTTCCTAGGGAAAGAAATAGAACACATATATACAACATTTTATCTATCAATAAATTTCAGGGAGGCAAAAGTGGGAATTGGGGGGGAGGAAGCTGGGGAAAGAGAGGAGACAACCGGGTCTACTGTGGGGGAGGCATAGAAAGGGGAAGTAGTAGAAGGGTGATAGGATGAAGACAGAAGAAGGGAGACAGAGAGAACCTTTTAGCACCCAACCCAATCACGAACATCGGTGTATTTGGGCGCGTTTATGCATGCCACACAAAACCTACACATTGTCAAGCCCAAGAACATCAGATGGGTTCAAGACCAAATACAGACAAAGAAGAAGAAAAATATGAAAGACTTACAATTCTGGTACAAAAAAAGCTGGCATTGCCTCGAATATAGCCTTACTGACAATGGAGTTAAAATTGTATTTTTAAACAGACCTCTTATTCATTGGACTAGTTGGCAATATGTTTCAGCACTGTAAACAATCTGGGACTTCATCATAACATGCAACATATTTGTCACAAGAATCCTTAGATGCTACAACAAGTGAAAAACAGACACTTTTAAACAGGTTATCTGTCAGGCCAAATTGATACCTTTTTCAGAGGCGATCCTGAAAATAAACCACAAAAGACAAACTGCATATGCAAACTATTCTCTCTTAATAGAGTGTCAGGGTAAACACTGGACTATGTGGAAAATATAGCAGGGGCTGGAAAGTGGTGGGGAGGAGGCGGCAGATTGACACGATCCGGGGTGGAGAGAAAGTGTGAGGACGGGAAGGTTGTGGGACGGAAAGTAGACAGAAGGAGGGATCACCTAAATCTACTGATCCTCAACACTGCCCATTTCATTAATAATTTATTCAAGGAAGGTAAACACAGCCTAAACATTCTAGTTCCAATCAGGGTCCATTATTATGCTGCATGATGAAGAAAACAGCTTTTTCCATCTAACTTCCCAAAAATAAACATGTAATATAAAAAATTCATAATGGGTACCTTGTATAATAAATATAGTTCTATGTTGTCATCTCAGGGTTCTGGTGACATTTACAGTCACTCAACCTTCAGCCTCATGTTCTATGATGTCACTAGAACCCCTGTTGGTAAAACTGGACCATATAACACAGTTGCCTAAATGTCCTTCTCTGGAGGCGGCTTCGCCATCAGGCTAGGCCTAACTTTGAAGGGGATGATAAAAATATTTCTCTCACCCTTTTCCCATAAAGTTGAAATCTTCGCTTTTGCTTTTATTTCCTTTCTATTTAATAATTCATTTCACTGCTGCCTTTGACATTTGTTCTGCTCTGTTCTTACTCTTAGCAGAGAGATCTGAGAGCGCGAGAGGGGGTGTGCGACAGTAGCTCGCGCGGAGCGTCTCAGGGGACGACGTAATCAAAGGAGTGGAGTCCTTTGAAATGAAAGTAAACCGGTGAGCCTGTGGGGACCTGCCACGTCAATGATATGCGTCTTGAAAGTCCGCGCGGCACTGTCGAAGTAGCGACCTTTTACGTCTGGCGCCAGAACTCCAATCTGTGCTCCATGCTTCTGTAAATCTAGCACTTGTAAGAGGTACAAAAAATCTGGAGCCTGGAAGGATGCACTTAAAAGTGTTTCCTCCCTCCCTGGCTGCAGGAGAGTGTTCTCTATCCAGCATCAGACCCTCTCCTAGGTGGTTATCCGTTCGCCAGTGGGAGGCCCCGCCTCTGGTGGGTATCCGCTCTCCTGTGATTACAGACCCAGTCTTCTAGAGAGTATCCTTTCCCCATAGGGTGACCAGCTGGCATGGGTGCAAATTCAGGACGGTGAGTGTAAAAATTCAGGACAAAGGGTCAAAATTCAGGACAAAAATTCAGGACAAAACTTTGGGATAAAAGATACATTTTACAGACACATCAGAGGAGGTCGAGCAATAGTATATAAGTAATTAGACAACCACATAAGTACAAGTCAAAATAAGTTTATATTAGGTTGAGACAATCGTGCACTTCATGGTTTTTTGGTATGCTCGCAGCTTTGAGCAACTGTGCAGGTCTTTTTGTGGTATTTTATATGATCTATTTATATGGTTACGGCACTGGGTTGTCCAGTCTAATATTTTGTTTACAGTTCATGGTCCTGAGCAGGCATGTCTAGTGAGAGAAGTGGTCTGGAAGATCTGCTTGGATGGACTTTGTTACTAGCATCCCGTATCCGAGTGCCATTGTGAGATGTAAAGCGGCACGCATGGAACGTAGCTAATTGGGACCTGCAGTGCTGGACTAGAGTGCAGTCCTCCGAGTGGCCAGCTTTATGTGTCGGATCGCTTCAGGTATTCCATTTCTGTTCAGCTGGTGATGACTGGTATAGGGGCTGGTGCAGTGCTGAGTGATGGATAAGACCCATAGGGACAGGTCTTGTGTGAGGGTAAGAGCATTAAGCAGAAAAGAGTTATTAACCAGCCTGCATGAGCTATAATTGGCTGCCCACTGCTGAGTGTTATGGTATTATAGTGGGCCAGAATGGCTAGATAGGAGTTGACATTACTATATAATGCCCTGGCTAGCCATATATCAGCCCTCATTATTTTACCTGTATATTGGAAATAGTATACTGATTGGGCTGTTTCATTTCTGTGAGCAGTAAACTGCAGATTTTCATTGATGCACAGACGTGTGCTACAGACTAGAAACTGTATACGCTGTTGAGGCATTATTGTAGGGCAGAAGGAGGCACTGTCCTTTACAAACAGAACATTTTCCATTGAAATGGAAGCAAAATGCCAACATGCAGTTTTACTGATAAAACTATATAGCGCACAAATACTACTCTGTGGAAATGTAGTTTCAGCAAATATGTATCATTTGAACATCACCAAGTAAAATGTCTTGATTGTTTTGATCCTATTAAAACTCTGTTTCCAGCACACCTCTAAATTGCAAACAAGAGGTCCATTTGCGGTTTCCTAACTGCTGATATGTTTTGAAACATTTGCACAGTTCATTTGCAGATATTTAAAAGTTGTTCGGTGTTAAAAACAAACTGACAGCTTACAGCCTTTGTTTCGCACCCCCAAGAAAATTTGGGGAAACATGGTGCATTCTACAACACATTTGTCATTATATATTGAATTGTATTAGCTTTTAAAGCATAGTAAATGATGACCTTACTGTGCACCAAGATACGACAATCTTTGTTGGAGCTCTTCAATGATTCCCTCACTATCACCAACAGTGCCTCTCATCTCTCCATAGCCCCTCTCTCACATGTATTTAATTAGTTTCATAGCCCTTCACGTACCAGTATAAGATGTCAGAGCACTTTACATCACACATACATACAGAGACAAGGAATCATACATGTGTAAATCAGTGTATAGAAAATGTTACATAAGGCAAAGGGGACTACAAGGTGTAGGATGCAGGTCACCCATACTGGTAGGCACTTTTTAAGAATGCTTGGTCTGAAGAATCACAAACTCAAGATTCATAAAATAACACAGTGGTTAGGGTTGACCTTAATAAGAAGAATGTATTTCTACCCAAACAAACCTTTTTTAGCAGCATCAGGATAATGAAAGACTGGGAAGAAAACATAACTTTCTAGCCTGTACCATGCAGCTTGCATGCAGCTCTTTGATGGCCGTTCTTAGCTCACTGTGCTAGACTACGAATGTAGCTTATGAACTGCACAGTAACAAAATAATCTCTGTGACAAAAGCAGTCGCCTGCTGAGCTCTGCACATAAAATACTGTTCTTTGATATGCATGGTACACGTTCTTTGCAGCAGGCATATTAACCCTCTGTGCTACCTTAGATTAATCAAAACTGCCACTAGACAAAACTCCCATCTCTCCCCAGCAGGTACATTAGTCACCAGAGTTATCGTGACACTCTTATTATTGTCCGAAAACTGCTGGATATACAAATACGCTATGGCGGAGGAGCGTCGCCCCACTGCTTTTGAGCAGTGAAGTTAAGGGAATATAAAATAATAACTTTGAGTTATTATCATTTTATGTTTCCTTTGCGGTCGGGCTGCTCTGCTCTCGGAGCAGGGCAGGGGAGGAGTGGTTTGCCCACTCCTAAGTGCACAATGACTGTTTGGGTGGCCCTCTCAGGCTGCCCAAACCAGTCATGGGCACTTTCCCCGTTCTCCATGCAGGCTGCATTACAGCCTGCATGGAGAACATGCCCAGGCCCCCATTCCCTGGTTGAGTGTCAAAGTATTGCAGCGTTAATGATTAGTCAGGGGAGCCTGGCTGTTCTTCCTGGCTTCCTGTTCCTCGAGTCCCACGAGGAGAGCAGGAGGAGAGACATGGGACCCGGCGGCAAGGTAAGTGTGTATATATATATATATTTTTTTGCATTGTGCAACCCTGCGCCCCCTCCACCCCCACCAACACCACCTCCCTGCCCGCCACCCGCGAGTCATGCCGGTCGCCACTGCATGGAACTGAGACAACCATAAGCCAATCTGAGTTACAAGAAACGGCACTGAAAACAAATGATGCCAGAGCTCATCCATGCAATGTTCACTAAGAGAAAATATTGTGCAGGATGGATTTATTCCACCTCTTGAAGCGAACAGAGTCCTTTGGCCCAGGAATAAAATAAAATAAATTACAGTCACGGTGAAATTACAAAGGCAGATGAAAAGTTAGACCACGAATGACTAGGTTAGTAACAAGTAAGCAAGGATGACATCCGTTGTGAAAACAAGCACGGCTGTGCAAGGGAGCAATGAGTAATGGAAAACTACTTAAAATGTGTTGTTAAAGCAGCTCAGCAGGAAGAAAGCAGACGGAGAAGGCAAGAAAACACAGACACTCCCACAAGGTGCAGAAAGCAAAAGAAACAAGCATTGGCATAGCCAATAGGTCTCGCCTTTGGGAACTTATAAGTGTTTAGCCATGCAACACTTGATGTTGTTGCACCAAGGATATTGTACTGGATAACTAAACACTTATGAGGTCCCAAAGGGGAGACCTATTGGCTATGCCAATGCTTTTTTATTTTTAAGGACAAGCAGTGCTATCAGGCTCCGGCTGCCACTTAGTTCACCGCATCCCACGTAGACGCTGCAGCCATCTTTGAGAGAGGTAGAGAGAGAGGTAGAGAGAGAGGTAGAGAGGTAGAGAGAGAGGTAGAGAGAGGTAGAGAGGTAGAGGTAGAGAGAGAGAGGTAGAGAGAGGGAGGTAGAGAGAGAGAGGTAGAGAGAGAGAGGTAGAGAGAGGTAGAGAGGTAGAGGTAGAGAGGTAGAGAGGTAGGTAGGTAGAGAGAGAGAGGTAGAGAGAGAGAGAGAGGTAGAGAGAGAGGTAGAGAGAGGTAGAGAGGTAGAGGGGTAGAGAGGTAGAGGGGTAGAGAGAGAGAGGTAGAGAGGTAGAGCAGTTCATCAAAATGCTCAGGTGCCAGGATCAGTTTTTAGGCCACAAAGCTGCGGGTTCATGTTTAATACTTTATTGGGCGATTAATTAAAACACATACGATATACTCAGTAATGCAGGCAAGCTGACCCTTTCTATGTAAACAAGGAGGCACTGCTCGCTCCTGCAGGCAAAACGCCGTGGGATGCGAGGAATGCAGCTGAGGGGGAGGGGTGGGGGGAGTCAGCGATGAACTGATTAATCTACAGACGACGCCGTCTGAAAGAAATCATGTGTTTTAAACAAAATCACTGCGCAGGAAGGGATCCGCGTTCTTTGCTCTCCAACCCTCCTGAAAGTATTTGAGGCAAACTTTCAGTGAAGGTGGAAAAGCATTTTTCAAATCTGTAAAAAAAAAAAAAAGATGTGACAAAAAAAATATTAAAACTAGAAGCATTTCTATTGTGGAGCGGAATCCATTTTCAGCGAGCTCGTGAAATTTACAAAAAAAACAAGATGGAGCGTGAAACTGAAGAGGGAACGCGCCCTTGTGGACGGCGGGATAGACGAGAGACCTGGGAAAGCAGAGCTATGGAGGAAAGAGAAATTGAATGAGAGGCGTCAAAGTAGGAATCTGCAAGCGGCAAAGCGGCTGTTATTCCAACATGCAGACAAGCCCGGGAGGCGTACGTGCGTGCGGTCTGCAAGCACTGCACTCGTGCTTGTGTCGCGCCCCTGCTCGCTCCCGCAAGGTGGATGCTGCCACAAGCACGAGTGTGTGCTTGAGAATGACCAGAGCGACGGCTAAAGGCCCTCCTAAGCAGCGCATGCGCGCTGCGTAGGCGAGACCTAAAAAGTAGTTCCCTCAATGTAAGCAGCGGAAGGACACAAGTCATCCCATCAAAAGGATAGTAATCAAGCGGTGCTCCAGGGGAGGGACACACACGAGCGGCTTGCAAATAAAAACCGAGCAAACAAGATTGTCAAGAAAGCCAATGATAGATGAGCAATGGATTGAACCAAAGCCCATTGGAAATATTGGTATTGTACACAGTAGGTATCTCAACAACAAACCGCTTCAGTTGCCTGTAGGCAAGACCTCAAAATGAGGTGCACTGAGACAACAGTGTATGACTTTGTCCTGGCAAAGTTGCAGGTGCTTCGGATGAGGGACATTGGCAGGGCAATGTGTAACCTCTATGCTAGCAGAGGCGCAACTAGAGCCAAATTTCGCGGGGGGGGCTACAAAAATTTCGGGGGGGGGGGCTAATTCTTCCAGCAATAGGCAGAGTGGAGATGCAGGGGCTCTCAGAAGGGGTGAAAAAAACAACAAAGCCTCGTTAACAAGTAAATGGTCTTTTAAAGACCTGTGAAGTACTCGGGTGCGGCTGCGATAAGACGGACGCCAGACCAGCCAGCCCACAGCAGCTCAAAAACTGTCTGTGTGTGCGCCCGGGAAGCTGTCTCAGCCCGGGCTGAAACACGCGACGGGGGGGCTGAAGCCCTTTGAGCCCTATGGGCGTTGCGCGCCTGTATGCTAGAATATTGTGTTGTACTGCAGGAGGCTCGGGGTCCATCGATACAAGAAAGTTGTGACTTCTGTGCTAGAATGTCTGCTTAAGGGATATGATTGATTTGCATTGGAAACCATAGCTATGTGTGCTGCAAGCTGTGAGGTCGCGGTAGTGGTGCGTGTAGATGGTTAAGTTTGAGGTGCAGTGGGAAACATTTTGTATAGTAATAGCACTGGAATTCCGGAAGAAGCCTCCTATTGGAAGTGAGGTGTATCATGGGAGTTTAGAGCTGTTGTGGGGCTCACAATAAAGCTGGTTCAACACAAGTTGCTGGTACTGTACGTACGGAACAAATGTTTTGGCAGCGATCTGTGTCCATTAAAGATTCAAACACTAAAGTTAAAAGATGCACAAGGGCTGGCGTGCATTGTTCGAGCTTTACAGATCTCCAAACCCTGAAGGAGCAGGGACACCAGAGCTGTGTGGGCCACCCCAGTACTGGAACAGCAGAGTCCGGTAACCCGGCTTGTTAGGACTGTCCCGTGAGGTACCTCAAAAATCGACGTTCTGAGGGAGATGCGCCCGCAGAGAGCTCTGAGAACGGCGGGGCCGGCATCGGCCACGCCAAAAGTATGGCGGTCGTGCCGGCCCCCTCCGGCGACCACAGAGGCAAGCCTGTCGCGCACTTTGGTGACGCGACAGGTGCGCCTCACACGTGATTGGTCCCGTGTCCTGGGCATGCCCCGGAAGTGATTGGAATCACTTTCGGGTCACGCAAGGGGATAGCGCCAGGCCGGTTAGAACCGGCCTGGCATGGAAACATTTAAAAGGCTGGGGAGCGCAGGAGTATGTCTCTTCGCTCCCCGCTCCCCAGCCCGCCACACCAGCCTCGCTAGGAGGCTTTAATTTCAATTTGTTTTTGTTCCCCTTTTTGCAGGCATCGAGTCGCGGTTCGTCAAGCTGGAATAAGCGGCTGAAATCGGCGGCGGGTGGAGGCGGGCGTGGTCTGTTTCGTGGCCCAATTTGCTGTTTTCAAGGCAGCGGAGTACTGCGGTTTTGCGGGAAGGACAGGCTTGGCTTCGACGGCGCGATGGGAGTCTCGAGGAATCCAGGCACAGCGGAGGACGGCAGGTACCCGGTTGCGGTGGCGCTCGACTAGCGAAGGCGCGCACCCTTCCGGTCTGATTTATTTAGAGGCATTGTTTGGGGTACTACGGAACCGGTTTTAGAGCCGCGTTCGAGTCCCTTCGTGGCCCGACTGGGGGTGGTGTGATAAGCTTGGTGGGGCTTGTGTGGGTAAGCTCGTACAGTGCTCGGTGCATGCCTAATCTCGAGGTGGATTGGCCCTGCGGTGTACTGGGGTGACAGGGAGCGTGTAGTCAGGGAGAGGCCTTGCATTAAGCTCTGAACCCAGCGCTAGTTCCCCCTAGACACGGTAAACGGGCCCTCTGCCGTGATTTGGGAGTTAGCGGCCAGCTGGTGTCAGCACGGTAGCAGTGACTGATAGGAGGGCATATATCTATATAGCTGTGGGTGAGATTTTACAGAGGGACTGTCTAGCATGGCTGGGAAAGCAAAGAGGGGGGGCAAGCCCTCTCGTATGGAGAGCTTTATGGAGGCAATGCTCAGAAAGGTTGACGAGTTGGGGCAGGGTCTCGCTGATCTCAGGGAGAGGGTAGACGCACAAGGGGGCGGAAGAGAGAGAAGAGAGGGCCAGGCGCAGCATGGTGCCCCGAGGTCGGCTTTTCATCCCCTCCCCAAAAGGGTTAGGACTAACAAGGGGGCGGATGGAACCAAGGTTACCATTGTCCCCGGCCCCTGTTTTGCCTACAGAGGAGGTCCCGCCCGCAGAACAGGTACCGGTTCCGCCATCTGCCCCAGTGCCAGTCCCTGCGCTTGTCCCGGTGCCAGCTCCCCAGCCCCCAATTCCCCGGTGTCAGTCCCCCAGCCCGGGGAAGGGCCCGGACCATCAGGGGATAGCCCGCATTTGCCGGTGTTGCCTAGTACGGGGGGGGAGGGCATTCCACAGGATGTAGTGTCCCATTTAGCAGCAATACTTCCTTGGTTGGGGAAGGCTGGGATCCTGTCCTCAACACTGGGGGGTAAGGACGGGGGCGGTGATCCACTTGTAGAGGCGAGGCGAATAGTGGCCCAGTTTCATGGGACACCAGTGGACAAAACGGGGGAGGGCCGGGGTACGCTGTCCCCTCTCATTTCAGCGGGGGGGGCCAAGCCACTTGAACTCAGCGAGGGAGTACCGGGGAGCAGCCTGACGAAGGAGAAACCGTCAGGGTCAGCCGGGTCCGCTGCAGTAGGTAAGCTGATGACATTGCCAATGTTGAATGTGGGTGAGTCCCGCACAGAGCGGGAGAATTTGGGGAGGCATGTCACACAGGACGTAAAAGACAGGATTTGGTCGGGGGCTTACATTAATATGTTCTCTTTGCTGATTTGCGAAAAAGAGAGGGAAGAGGCCAGGAAGAACAAAGACTGGTTGCTCCCGAGGGAATGGGCAAACGAACTTATGAAGTACAGGGTGGAAGAAAACTTGATGAATTGGATTAGAGGTTTTTCCATTTTCATGGCAGTCATGGCTGAGCGTTTCCCCAATATACAGGCAGAGATGGCATGTTACCAAAACAGGATTGTTCTGGCGCATGATAAATACGGGGTGAGGGATGGAAGGAATATGACAAGAGTTTCAGGAGAACTAAAGCATCTGACCCATCCCTATCGTGGGACCGCATTGACACAATTGCATGGTTAGACCAAATTGGCGGGGGAGTTCAGGAAAGGGCCAAGAACCAGTCCTTTCAGTCCTTTCGGTCACAGCCAAACACAGGTCCCTCCGGCCATACGAACACCGGGGGAGGGCGCAAAGGGACATACTGGGATTTTAATAGACGTACTTGCACTAGACCGCAAGGCACGTGCAGGTTTAAGCATGCGTGTTCCATCTGCGCGAACCCGTCTCACCCCGAGTCCAAGTGTTTTAAGAAGGCAAAGGATAGGGGAGGTAAGAAACAGGAGTGAGGCGCAGGCACATCACAAGGCACGGTCACCCATTGATGTAACGGCACTGACACCCTGGCTAAACAAATATCCTTGTCATTCCACCGCAAAAATGCTGCTAGATGGTTTCAGGTACGGTTTTAGGATACCGGCACCTGATTATGTGGGGGCATCAGAATGCAAGAACCAACTCTCGGTGCGAGCCAAACCTAGCGTAGCAGCGATGAAAATTGAAAAAGAATTGCGACTGGGCAGAGTAGCTGGCCCATATGATTCAATCCCTGTTGAGAATTTTGTCTGCCCCCCTTTGGGCGTGGTCCCCAAGAAAGAAAGTGGAGAATTCAGACTCATACATAACCTGTCAGCACCCAAGGGAAGTTCATTGAATGATGCAATTGATGAGGAGTTTTGCAGTGTGAGATATGCTTCATTTGATGAAGCGGTGGAGATGCTCAGGGGTTTAGGCCCGGGAGCCCTTTTGGCAAAATCAGACATAGAGTCTGCTTTTCGTCTATTGCCAGTCCACCCGTCTGATTTTCATCTACTTGGCTTTCAATTTTTAGGTAAATTCTACATGGACATGTGTATGCCCATGGGTTGCTCGGTTTCCTGCGCATATTTTGAAAAATTCAGTTCATTTCTGGAATGGGTTTTTAGGCAGGTGACAGGGCACCAGTGGGTAATGCACTACCTGGATGATTTTCTTGTCTTGGGGTCACCGGGATCACGGGAGTGTGCGTGGGCGCTGCAGGAATTTTGCGCACTCATGCAGGCTTTTGGGGTCCCCTTGGCCCGGGGAAAGACGGTGGGACCTAATACAACAATAGAGTTCCTGGGGATTGAGTTAGATTCCATACAGGGGTGTTTCAGGTTGCCCGCGGATAAGATCACCAAGTTCAGGGCCGCATTGCAGCAGTGCTTGGTTAGGGAGAGGGTCACATTGCACCAGTTACAACAGACAGTAGGGCAGTTGAATTTTGCTCTAAGGATCATACCTATGGCAAGGCCATTTTCCCGATCCATCTCACAGGCAATGGCGGGGCTCAGGAGAGACACCACCACACCAGGCTGTCAGCTGAGGTCAGGCAGGACATGCGGATTTGGATGGCATTCCTGCAGGACTTCAATGGCAGGGTAGTGTGGCTCGGTCCGCCCACTACTTCCGCGGAGTTAGGTTTAATGACTGACGCTGCGGGTAGTGAGGATTTGGCGCCATACTCGGTACCGAGTGGGTGGCGCAGCGGTGGCCAGCATGGTGGGTCGAGACAGGTTTGACGGGCAACATAGGTTTCCTAGAATTGTTCCCCATCTGGGTGGCGTTAACAGTATGGCCAGAACAACTGCGTAATCAATCAGTGGTGTTCTGGTCAGATAACATGACGGTGGTCGAATGCATCAACCAACAAGCGGCACGGTGTCGGATGATTCTCCGGCTATTGAAGGAGATTGTACTGTTATGCATGAAGCTAAATATGCAATTTAGAGCTAACCATGTGCCAGGGGTATTAAATCATGCGGCTGATGCACTTTCTCGCTTTAAGATGCAGGTTTTCAGGGCCCACCTCCCGGCGGCAGCGGAGTATGCCACCCCTTTCCCAGAACTACTTTGGCAGATTGGTGCCCCCAACTACCGGACCTCGTGGCAGCTAGCCTAGCACCCAGGACCAGGAAAGCATATGAAGGGGCGTTTTGGGCATATTGTTCCTTCTTGGGAAGGGACTGGGCTGAAAAGTGGCATGACGCGGGGCACTCCTTCATTACCTAGGGTTTTTGAAAGGGAGGGGCGCTCAGCGGCAGCGGCTAAACGGCATGTGGCGGCAATCTCCTTTTTGCCCAAACTAGGGAGAAAGGGAATCCTACCAACAGCTTTATAGTGAAGAAGGCACTGAAAGGTTGGCAGCGCCTCCAAGGGTCTACCCCAGATACGAGGCGGCCAATCGGGGTGGAGCTGCTAACATCTTTACTGAGGACCCTCCCCTGATTTGCACCACATCAGAGGAAGTTCTGTTGTTCACCGCCGCCTTTTCATTGGCCTTTTATGGTGCTTTTAGAATTGGGGAATTGGTGGCCCAAAACAAACAAGATGTGCAAGGCGGACTGCAGTTTGACGACGTGAGGGTGCAGGGGGATGCTCTAACTATATCAATTAGGAAATCCAAGACTGACCAAGAAGCACGAGGGGACGGGGTAGTACTGCATCGGGCGCATGGCAATCCTTGTTGCCCCCTCTCACAGGTGGAGGCTTTCCTACAATCGAGACCTGATAACAAAGGGGGCCTCTCCTGGTTCATGCTGATGGTATTCCACTTACACGGTTTCAGTTTAAAAGGGTCCTGGACATGGCAATACAGAGGGCAGGGCTAAACCCAAGTTGTTTTG